>CM060312.1:35984361-36001861 GCA_030674185.1 Monoplex corrugatus | reverse complement strand
GTTACATCTCGTACTTAAAACAGTTACATCTCGTACTTAAAACAGTTACATACTCGTACTTAAAACAGTTACATATCGTACTTAAAACGTTACATACTCGTACTTAAAACGATTACATACTGTACTAACAGTATACTCGTACTTAAAACAGTTACATATACTTCGTTACACTTATTAAAACAGTTACATACTCGTACTTAAAACAGTTACATACTCGTACTTAAAACAGTTACATACTCGTACTTAAAACAGTTTATACTGGTACTTAAAACAGTTGCATACTCGTACTTAAAACAGTTTGCATTATCTCGTACTTAAAACAGTTCTAAATTTCATAACTTAAAACAGTTGCATACTCGTACTTAAAACGGTTACATACTCGTACTTAAAACACATATCCTTACATACTCTATAGTAATGAAAAGAGTTACATATACTACTTTGGAACGTAGTCGTACTTAAAACAATTATACTTACTATGTTAAATTATGTTTTAAGCTAAAACCTCAGCTGCAAAGTCATGAAGTGTTTGTGTGTTTTGTGTGTATAATCGAACTAATTGTTATTGTTGTTGTTTTCCTGTGGGAGGAGGGAGGAGAGGGATTTACATTATTTAAGTTTAAAATTATTTGGGTTTTAAGCAGGATCGTTTCTGTCGTAAAGGGCACAAAAAGGACTGGAACGTCCACAGTGTTATATCTCTCTCGATCATGTCTGCAAAATGTGCGTCAGAATGTTCTTGATTAAACGAAGCCCAGTTTGGGTTCAGGAAAAACAGAGGATACATAAATGCTATTCTCGCACTTCGCCAACTTTGCGAGAAAGCATGTGAATAACTCCACTCCGTCTTCATTGGTCAGAAAAAGGCATTTGACCGTGTAAACAGAATGAAACTGGGAAATCCTAGAGTCGTAATGGAATTGAGAGTCAGCGTCCCGGGTGCTGTAAGGACCTTACGTGGACTTTCCGACTTGTTCCAGGTAAATCGGGGCTCCGAATAAATGTGTTCTGTCACCACTCCTTATCATCTTCTTCACGGACAAAATTACTCAAGATGGAAACTGATCTAGAAGCTCTCGTTGAACTATTAGTTGTTGATGAGTAAGTGATCATGAACTACTACAAAACGGCTGCAAAAACCTCCAAAACAGAGCTGCAAAAACGTACAAGTTAAACAACATTTGTGAAATTCAGTGCATAAAAATCAGCGCCAGTAAGACAGTAGGAAGAACTCCTGACAAACTGGACATCAGAATCAAAAGGCAAAAAGTGCTCTTATCATCATCGTCATGTGCCCTGCCGCATGGCATTGGTGATCATCGCCCTCCATACGAATGTATCCCTTGTTGCTGCAAGTACATCTCCCACCCTCTCTATCCTCGGCCACTGTGCAAGTCCGTCCAGTATTTTCTCCCTGGGTCTGCCTGGTATTCTCTTTCCCTCCAGCTTTCCAAAAACTGCATACAGTACACAAAGTACTCCGGGAGCTTTATTTGGGAAGCTTATGACGCAGATAGAAAATGGACTGAGATGTAGAATTCAAAAGACAAGTGCTTCGGCTACCAGCTTTCATCCTTTATGAAACGCCAGGCATCCCTGTGTAAACAAAAGCAAGGCTTTCAGCCCAAGCATCCCGTGCAAACAAAAGCCAAGGTTTTCTGAACAATCTTTGTACCTACACCGATTTACCAGTTGCGGTTACTTTATCTAAAAGCACGTGTGAATAGACGTTACGAGAAATATTGAACGAACGAACGGACTTACAAGAACCAAACCTGGACTTTAAATAAATCCACCTTGACAAAATATCACATCCTGTAACACGAGATGTCTCAGAAGAGCAACAGGCAAGACCAAAAGAGACATTGTTAAAGAGAGAGTCGGAACAGCACCTTGTACCATTACATCACACAACAAATCAAGTGGTATGGTCGCCTGAGCAGGATGCCAGTCAACCAGCCAGTCCTTCAGGTTACCACACCAGATCCTTGAGCTTCAGAGCCCGATAGAGACCAGAAGGTTACGCTGGATAGATGGACACACACTTGAGGCAGGGGACGTAGCCAACCCACAATTATGATCCCCGCTGACTACATGCTTTTGCAATTTCTGTTTATGACTATAAGCACCTTTTACCCCCTACCCACCTACCCTCAGAATTTATTACTAGCTCCCCTTTGCCCCTTGCATTTCACTCGTGTTTGGAATGGATGCTCAGTGTCCATGCCTTGATAGGATAACGGCAAGGCACATGATAATGATGATGAGAAGATAAGAAGAGGTATCTCAGTAGAAGAAAGGCCTAGTGATTGTTTTGATAAGAAACCAGTAAGCCAGGGATAAAAGTTCAGGGTTGTGATAAATGTTTGTGCCCTCTGTTCAGTACTTGGAGTTGTTTAAACATGGTGTTAGCCCTGAGAGATCGGCTGGGCTATGAGCAACAGGAAATGAAATAAACTGGTTGGCTGCCTAGCAGTGCGTGTTTGCGTGATTTGAAGGGAGCATATTTCGGCATTCCGTTTGCCCGTTTGCAAAAAAGATTTTTGTCTACCTAGGAATTGCATTGTTAGTCTTTTAGACTGTCCACACCTACAACTTGACTCGAGCTAGAAGAATTGCATTGTGAATTTCTAGACTGTCAACAGGTACAAAATGTCTCCTCGTCAGGTTTTCTGTCTAGCTGCAGACTTCCACCTTCATCTCCCTGCGACTCTTCCCAGTGGGACTGATATCGCAAGGGCGTGCGCGCACACACACAAACAGAAAAAGAGAAAGGGAGAGAGAGAGAGGGAGAGAGAAAGAGAGATTAGTGGTCGGAGAAATAGGACAGATATGTAGATACTAATTTTGCTGGTTAGTGACTTTACATCGTTAATACTCATATAACGAAAATAGATTCTTGTGGAGTATAAGTAATATATTTTGGTGACTGGAAAAGCACTTTAATAGAAACTTTTCCGAAAGTTGCCCATTTTACCATTAAGAGTGCATCAAAATCTGCTTTGCCTGTGTAAGTGAAGTTCTTTGTGTTGTCTGACCGTATAATGTGGCCCCTCTCCCCTCCGCATCTATCTCCAACACGCCCGTATCTCTGTCTCTCTATGCCTGTCTGTCTGTTTGTCTCTCTCTTTCCCCCCTTCCTCTCCTCTCTCTCTCTCTCTCTCTGTGAGGGGTGGGTGGGGTGGGATGAGGGCTGTTTGTTAGTGGCTGGCTGGTTGTCTCTACTCTGTAAGTGCGTGAGAAATTTGATGTGTAATTTCGTTTCTGTAGAACGCTCGCATACACATACTTACGCGCACCGACACACGCTTTTATACACCTACACAACGCGCGCGCGCGCGCGCGCACACACACACACACACACACACACACACACACACACACACACACACACACACACACACACACACACACACACACACACACACACACACACACACACACACACGTTCTGCAAGTGAGGCTGATTTCATAGATCAGTTTCAATTTTCTAGTGAGAACGTGTACGCCGTATTTGTTTTTTTGTTTGTTATTTTTGGTAAAAGTATGCTCGGAAGCGGTTTTATTTATAATGATTTAACCGGTATAGGATTGTATGGACAACACATGGATGCATGAGATGCTTGGGCGTTGGCTTTGATCTTTGCAGCATTTCTTCGACTGCTGGGTCACGATTTTTCATTAGGACAATGCCTTTTTAAATTCTGTGTTGAGAGCGAGGGAGAGCAAATGTGGCGGGTTGATGTTATATTTGTGGGATTTTCTTTATTTGAAACAAAAGTAAGACTTATGAGTGCGTGCAGTAGACAGTTTTAACGCATTGTTGTTTTTGTTAGCAATACGCACAGCCAGCATTTTAAGGATTAGACACATTCTCTTGTGTGAGAATAAATGGTGAGATATTGAATGAGCTGGTCAGATAGAAGTTGATGGTTACAACATTGCTTTTTTGTGGGTTCCTGACCACACTGGTATTCGAGGCAATAAAATAGCTGCTTTCCTTGACAAGAATGCCAGAACCGAAAACTTGTGAAATCCATCATCCCATACACACAGATCTGAAAACCAAAGAACAAATGTGTTCCGTTTTGGTGTAGGACTGCCTCTTCTTGCAACACAGGAGAAACCTTTCATCTGCACGTCTCATTTCCCCCCTTCACATAGTGGAAAAAGCTCTACTGCCTCCTCACTTGCCTGTACATCGGCGAATGTTTTTCTGTTGGCTTTTTGCCCCCTGGTTAATGTTTTTCTGCTGGCTTTTTGCCCCCTGGTTCCAAAACTGAATTTTCAGTGCAAGGATTGCAGATCCTGAGACGCTACAAGAACAGCATGTATGCATCTTATTGGACGCAGTATACGAGAGTTAGTTGACACACTGTTCCATTCACAGACTTCATAGCCAGACTACTGGGAGCCTTCGAACTGCTGCCTGAGGACTGTAGGGCAGTTCAGGCCATACGACTACAGCCACACTCCGTCTTTGACAGTACACTCACCACTTCCTGAACAGGAGGGCTTACCTCAGGAGAGAACCCAGTTCTGCCTCCCCACCCCACCCCCTTTCTTTTTTTTTTTTTTTTTTTTTTTCTTTTTCTTTCTTTTCTCTCTCAAGTTGGTCGTTTCACAACTATCCCTTTTGAGGATCGACATTTTAAAAGGCCCAGCTGTCAGCGCAGATCAAAAGATCTGTCCCTACTAGCTGCCGACAAGTCAATAGACCAGACGGGCCCAAGAGACAGCAGCCCTATTAACTTACCCTCCGTCTCAGCTCTGGCTATCCATCCGGGATGGTCAACTAGGAACCTGGCCTGTCACGTCCAATCATGGTGCGAGGTGGGTCTCTTTGAGTAGATTGTACAGGTGCCGGAGTTGGCGTACAAGCTGCCCTTGGAGGACCCGAAGCCCCTTCCTCAGTGCCCCCCCCCCCCCCCCTTACAATATCGAGCAAGAAAGGACCGCAGAGCAACAAGTGTGCGAGTAGGAGAAGGAAGTAAGTCATCACTGAACTGAATGCCCCATTTGATCTAGGATTTTACGCAGACATTGTAGTCCCCAAATGGTTGAGTGCCTGACGCCCAGTAATGAATCTTTCATCCTTGAGCAAGTTGTCATAAACAGCCCACTTCAAATTGCAGACAACTACAAAATGCGAAACTCCATCAGACAGGCCGACTGGGCAACATCTGTTGAACCCAGGGATACCTGTTTTTGCATTTTGATACATCCCCATCAGTGTTACCTGAGGTTCATGCGGCACGACCGTATCTTCCTGTTTCAAGCACTTCCAGTTGGCCCCTCTTTTACCTCCTTCCTTTCATGAAGGTCGTGTAAGAATTTGCCATGATAGCAAGAGTGGACTGGATCTATCTTCACTGCTAGCTTGGCGATTTGCTGATTCTAGTCAAACCAAAAATCCTTTGCCAGTCTCGCATTCTGACAGTCTCAGGCTCTGTTTTTTGTCTCGGATTTGTCTTGAATTCCAAGAAATGCGACCTCTCACCCAGCCAGTCCTTTGAGATCCTGGGAATGAGATTCGACACTTTTTCTTTGCTGGTTTCGCCTACACTACCTGCATAGACACAAGCTAACCTCCTTTCTATCTTGCCTGCAATAGTCCAGAAAGCATTAACGAGATCCAACAACTTTCCTTTTGGCATAATAGAATCTCTACTCCTATCATCCCTTAGGACTCAACAGCGAACCCCCCCCCCCCCCCCCTGTGGATTGTATTCAGGGAATGCTGGGTCCAAGTTCATCAACCCTGGGATACCATATGATCCTGGGCTAGTGGTTTCAGATTGCCAAAGCCACATGGACCAGCATTGCTCCATTGATAGCTGGACTCCCAATCTCAGCGCCTACCCATGAGGTCTCGTTCAACACGGACGCCTTGCCATTGGCAGACAAGTCATAATGTCTTGGTGGTGCAAAAGAAAACATTGTCTTTCACCAAGACAGTTCCATCTCCTTGTCATTCCTTCCTGAGTTCAGTGAAAACAAAAACAAAAAAACCGCCTAAAAACGAATTGTTGGAAGAATCGTATGCTCTCTATCTATTCACCACATGCTGGAGAGTGTTGGCTGTTTCAAATGGTGCTGGAAACGCACCGGAAACAAACGAGCCGCACGCAAACGTGTTTTGATCTCGATCAGTTACATCTATGAAAAAGATTTCACCGTCATGATATCCCGATGGATCTCGAGCTTACCAGTTGGTCGAGAAAGAAACAAGTGTGCTGAATCCCAGAGCCCACGAAATTCGAACCCTGGCTGAATTTTAGCCTTCCATCATTGTATCCCTTGAAAGAGAACTTTTTGACAGCAGTGTGTTGGCTTTCGGACAGCCCATTTCTAAGTCCCTACCTTAGGGATCTCCGCTGTCTTTAGCAGACAGTTCCCATTGAATCTCATTTCTGGCCACTAACTACCGTGTCCATCCCTGGGCCCCCAGTTCGAACCTCAAAGATGATACATCCCTTCTCCTTTATTTGAATTCACACATGTTAAAAACGGTTGTTGTGCATGAGGCTGAATGGGATTTTTTTTCTAAAATCATGTTCAGCTATTTCGTGCTTACTTTTTTTTAAACTGTAAGTCCCACCTAACCATCCCGACTCATATCGCTCTGGCTCCATAAAGGACTTTTTTTTTCTCGAATCTAATGAATGAAACGAAGGAAATTAACTGTGGGCTTACGATGTGGGAAGGACTGATTAGCTGTGCCAGAACGATGCACAGGACATACTCAACTGAAATTCAGGCCAAGACAGAGAATAGAGGATAGCACATGTTAGAAACCGCAAGTGCATATAGCTAAACAGGTTTTGAGGGAAAAAGTCCCATTTTCGCTGGTGATTACTGCCTTGTTTGATCGACATAAGTGGTGAGTCTGTGCATGCGCAGTAGGTTTCAGAGGTACAACAATTTAAGGTTTGTGAAATTCGAGTCTTTTGTTGTGCTTTCTTAGTTCCCTGGTCCGCGGGTTGTCACAGCGAGACAGACTTGAGCATAATTGAAATAAACAACGGCAGGTTTGTTAGCTCCGGGATGTGTTGCTCTCGTGGAGACTGACCCACTGGGGTCGGTCAAGCAAGACTGTGATTGCATAAGTGAAATCATACCGTTGCTCAGTCAGTTCATATCTCTGTCCACACCACGAAGTCATGGTTGGAGACAAGAGTGGGATGTGTTAGAGCTAGAGGGTGCCGGTTGTTTTCAGGCCATCAATAAGAGAGTGAATTGATTTGGTGTTGACCGCTGGTCATTAATTAACGTGAAGCGTAAAAAGAAGTGAAGCTCGAGAGAGTTGCTGCTCGTATTGACTGTTTAACCCTTCCACACTCCCTCACCCTTTCCACCGTGATTTTTTTCTGACCTTTTCACTCCTTCACCCTCTCGTCTTGTGCGGGAAGCTGGCAGAGAAGGATGAGGGAGTGAAAGGGTGAAATGGTTTGGACAGCGGCCCTATGCAGCTCAGGTCAGCAGGAAGCTAATTGATAGAGTGAGGGAGTGAAGTGGTTAACGGTCGAGCGGTGATGATCAATTGGCGGCATTGACCATGGTCATTGTAACATTGGGATGGCAAGCCACACGTATTAGGTTGTCCTCTAACGTGAAGACCGTTTCTGTCTCGCTTGGTCACCCTCTGGATGTATTATGTGTGCGCCAGTCATTGTGTCTAATCGAGTGCCGTTGCTTTGCTAGCTGGGCCTGTGTGCAGCAACAGATTCCCTTTGTTACCAGTCCCACGTGACATGAATTTCTGACGAGAAGGAGAGGAAAACACACGTTTTACCTGAAATAAACTGAGGTTCTGATGCAATGGCTCGAATCGGCCGCCAGTTTTTTTTAACCCTCCACCTCCCACCCACCCACCTATTTTTTTAATTTTTATTTAGTATCGACTGGAGATGTGTGTGTGTGTGTGTATGTGTATGTGTATGTGTGTGTGCGCGCCGCGCGCGCGCGCGCACACACAACACACACACACACACATACACAACACACACACACACACATACACACACACACACACACACACATACACCACACACACACACACACACACACACACACACACACACACACACACACACACACACACACACGGCTAAAATATGTGAGCAGGATTTTCTCCGCTCGAAGTTGTGCTTTTTTATCTTTTTCTGTTTTTAATCGAAACTTCAAACCTTGGCAGTATGACATAGAACTGCAAACTGCAAATAGCATGTGGCTTGTCATCCACGGGAAAGTATTGACGCAGTTAGTAAATCTTTTTTTTTTAAAGTTATAAATAGATAAGAATTAAACTCAAATGTCAAGCAAGATCTTGGGAAAACATCGTGCATATTATACTTCAGATATCTGTTTAATATAGAATTGTTTGCTGAAGTCAGTCTCCAGGGCAGTTGATCCCCCGGTGGGGATACCAGGGGCTCTTTCAGTATAAATAGTATCCCCACCTTCTGGAAATTCTGTGTTAGAAATTTCCTCTTTTCTGTCACGCTCTTTGTTTCTGCCTTGTTCCTTTGCTTTCTGTCATTTCTACCTATCTTTTTCTGCCTTAATGGCCTATTCACCTGTATGTGTTCGATAAAGTCTTACGTGCTTTTTCTTAGGATTGATAATTGGGTACATGTGTTCAGTGCATTTTTGGCTCTAGGGAGGTGAGATATGCGGAAGCAATTTTAGGTAATTTGTGCTTGTTTTTATATTTTTGGTGTCCTTAGGTATGCTTAAATTTGGATTCAGGTGTGTTTTTTAAATCCTCTGTGCGATGAATTGGACGGAGTGGTCAACGCCATGGGCATGTCCTCAGATTATATGCGCAAATGCATCTATATATATATTCAATTTTCTTCTTTTTTTTCCTCTTCTTTTTTCCCTGTTTTTTGTTTGTTTGTTTGTTTGTTTGTTTGTTTTGTTTTATATGTTTTGAAGCAGTTATAGCCCTGATATTTCTCTGCGCAGTCGGCTGGGCCTTAAACGACAATAACAACAACAAGAGCAGTTGATGGAAGTAGGGTTGTGGCGGTCGTTGTGACTCCCTTCTGGCCTTGGGTCATTGATCTGTTGTCAGAACTGGGGAGAACAGAATTAGGGAGGACGACGTAGAGTTTGTGGCAACTCATTATCTCAGGGAGAGAGAGGTTAGTATGCGCCTGATTAGCCTCATTTCTCCTCTTGTCTTTTAGTTTGATGGTCTGTTCTGCGTCTCTTCTTTTGTCTGTGACGTGCTATCGAGATATTCTGAGCATATCTGATTTCTTTTTCCATTAGCATGATTGTGGGACTGTGTGTAGACTCCGAGGGAGCTTTGCCGGGAGCTTGTCTGCAAAAAATCGTGTTCATGCCCTTTGTCTAAAAAAAAGTACATAGGTGACTATTTATAATTAGGTTACACTGAGTTCATGAACTTTGTTGGGAAACTGATGTCGTTCATGCCTAACTGCTTGAAGGGTCTGCAGTGTATGTTTGCAGCTACCGCGTTCTGTTTGGTCAATTTGCGATAACAAGAAACGGGGTCTGACAAAATATGTATATATGACACAGGATGAAGGTCTACATAAAACCGGTCGTACAAACGCGAGTCGTTCCCGTTTTACTACACTAAGAGAAAAAACAAAGAATGTAAGAAATTACTGCAAACACAGTATTGAAGAACAGAGAAATTGAACAGAAAGAGAGAGAGGGGGGGGGAGTGAGAGAGAGTCTTTCTCCATCAAATGTAAGGTTAAGGTTAAAAATAAGATCAAAGATTCTCTTCCCTTATGCAGAAGCAGGTAAAAAGTGTTTCACATCTACCCTGCATCGTAGACCTCGGTGGAAACATAATTGATTTCAAGAACGAAAACACAAGCACACAAGCACACATGCACTCGTGCGTGCGCGCGCGCGCGCGCACACACACACACACACACACACACACACACCACACCACCACACACACCACACACACACACACACACACACACACACACACACACACACACACACACACATTCACAATCGCCGTTTACACGTTTGGCCTCATAAACGGCTTGCTCTGCGGTGTTGCATTTGCTGCAGTAAAACCTACGGTTTGTGACAGAAAACGCCACAAAACGCTGCTGTCAAGAAACACGCTGCTTTTATCTTTTTGTTCAGTCTCTTTACGCCTCTACATAGATCACAAGAGTCTGAAACTTAGTGGTGGTGACCTTGAGACCTTGGATGGTGTTTAGGGCAAACAGTCTTGCAAACTTCACAATTTTGAGACAGGTTGATAAGTTTAAATATTTGGGAGCGGTAATCTCACCAGACGGCAGATGCACATCAGAATCGCCCAAGCCAAAACAGCATTCAAGAAGATGAAAAGCACTCTTACCAACAAATGTCTATTAATTAACATCAGGAAGAGAGTTCTTGAATGTTATATAGAACCGATGTTATACGCTTGTGAGGCGTGGACAGTCAACACTCAAAGCCAGAACAAGATTGAGGCAGCCAAGATGAGGTTTCTAAGAAGAATGTTGAGAGTTCTATGGACAGCAAAGAAAACAAACGAGACAGTCTTGATGGAGGCAGACACAAGAAGATTATTTCATAAGGAAGATTAGGAGTGCCATTCTCGTCTGATATAGATGACGGTGGACATTTGTGTTGTATTGCGTAGTGCCATGGTTTATTTGAAGACGCATACAGGCCTGACTACTCCAATAGATTTTCTGTAGGGGTTACCCCACTCTTAGTCCTTTGGCGCAAGGGGGTAGGGCTTCATGCCAACCGTATTCTCCTGATGGCTCCATAGGACATACAGCCAGCCAGCCCTGTCCTGATATAAACCATTCACCAATCCTCCTGATGGTTCCATAGGACATACAGGATACTTCCTGCGTGTGGCTTTGCCAAGTGCCAGCCTGCCCTGTCCTGATAGAAGCCATCACCAATCCTCCTGATAGTTCCATAGGACATACAGGATACTTCCTGCGTGTGGCTTTGCCAAGTGCCAGCCCGCTCTATCCTGACAGAAACCATCGCCAATCAGTTCAGGACTGCTTATTCGTCCAGTCAAGCCTGGCTTATTGTGCAACTAACGTCCATATCTGAAGGTCATCTGCCATCCCCCATCTGCCATCCGAAGGGTTGGATATGATCGTCCCATTTCCAAGCCAGAGGTAGCCTTTCCCAGGCCTGTCGTTTTTAATTCAGATACCTTTTTTTGTCATGTGCTTGTTGAGCCAGCCGGTGGGGTTGCATTCTGGTCAGACTACTTGATTCTCTGTTCATCAGTATGATGATGACCGATGATGATTCTGCGCGTCCGCCCTTCTCAAACAGTGCATCCTACAGGTGATGATTTTGTGCTCCCAGGGGCTTGGTCAGAGTCCAGGTCTTGCACTGATATTTTAGGGTGGGGATGAAATCGGAACTGAAGTGCTCGGCTTTCGTTTCAACGCGGAGATTGGGATGTTTCAGGTATGGAGCATGTTGATAGTTGACAGTTAACAGTTTATGAATGGAGCAAGTTGATAGTTAATTGTTCATTTTTAATCAGTGTAGTTCATTATCATGTCTGTATGCCTACATTGTATACACACACACGCACACACAGACACAGACACAGACAAACACACACACACACACATACACACACACACACACACATACACACACACACACACACACACACACACACACACACAGAGGCGCGTGCTCGTGTGTATGTGTGTGTGTGTGTGTGTGTGTGTGTGTGTGTGTGTGTGTGTGTGTGTGCGCGCGAGCGCGCGCCTCCTCCTAAAAAGCTAATGTTTTATTTGCTTTCCTGTCTACTAGTATCGTATGCACTGTATATCTCCAAACTAGAGGCTCTCAAAACACTTTCCTCAGGGATTTCTAGTATATGATACTTGTGATATGCGCAGCGTTGTAGACGAAGGCTTTCCTACCTGTGTTGGGAGCCTCCGAAACTTGAGTTTCTCTGAACACTTTCTTTTGCGACAGCTAGTTAATGGTCTAGTTGAGGAAGAGAATGTTTTGCACAAAGGAGGCCTTTGTCTGCGAATAATAATGCGTCTGGTTAGTCTGTGAATATGTTTGCATATTTTGTCTGCATAATGTGTCTGTATGTTAATGTATCTGCATATTATGTCTGTAAGAATGAATACGAAGTGCTGCTTCGATGAATATTTAGTGTCTATGATAATGTGTGTGCGTGCTGAGTTTGTGAAATCATATATTTTGTTCGTGATAATGCGTCTGCATGTTCTGTCGGTAAATTTGCATATTGAGTGGATAAATTCGTCCTTGAAAGAACATCATAAGCCTGTTGAGTGTGAGAGCAGAAAAAGGAAAATTGTGCTTTTGATATATATGCAGTGAGACGATCGCGGCGTGTTATATCGTAGAAGTTTGCAAACAAAGATATCATGTAATACATACGAAACTATCTGTGAAACGGCAGTTTGTTGGACTGCAGAGATTTGAACACGAGGGCTTGGAAAAATTCCTGTTTCTACAGATTTCTTTCTTTGACGACTGCGTATGGATTTCAGGCGAAGGTATGGAAGGAATGCTTCTAGATACGTCTTTATAGAAAACCACTGCTTGTTGGATTGTACAGCTTTGCAGACGAGGAAAGTGAGGACTCAGGGGAGGGGGTGGTGTAAAGCTGTAAGAGGGGTGTGACTGCCAGTCGGTTCCGCAGTGTCACACGTCGTGGTCACTATTCCCATCATCACTAGTACCATCCACCAACGCCTACCAACCTCCCTCCCCTCGACGTCGCCACCATCTCCGGCCCATTGATTTTTGCAGGGCTGAGATGGATGGCAAACGAGGGATGGCCGCATCCAGCAACGGCAGCAGCAGTAGCAAGCAGCAGGCTTGGCTAGCTAGAGAATAGGCTAGCGTCGTGTCGTGTCGTGCTGTGCCGTGCTGTGTATAGTGTTGCGTACTGTGGTGGTGTGGCGGGCAGGGCAACAGTAAAGAGAGAAAGAGGCGCTGCTTTTCAGAGCTAGTGCTGCTTGGTCGTGGTGGTAGTGGCTGCTGCTGGTGTTGACGTCGTTGTTTTCAGTGGGTAGGGACTGTGGTAGGAAAGACCAAAGACGGATAAAGGTACAGAAATGCGAGGGTCTGGGATTTTGTAGTCTCGGTGGGTGTGCTGGTTGGAGACGAATCTGTTGGTCTATTCACATTCTTCACTCCAACGACTGGACTGGTGTGTTTTTCCCCGTTTAGTCTGGACTACATACTATTACCACCACCTCCGTCCAGACTTGGATTAATTAATAAGAGCCTCCGCCCTCCCGCCCTCCTCAGCCCCTACCCCTTTCTCCCGGATTGTTGCGTGTGTCGTGATTAGTGCCTGCACATGTAACACGTGTTGCTTTGTCTCTCCCTTCCACTTCCCCACCTCCTTTTTTTTCCTTCACGAGTGGGGGTGCCTCGCCTACTAGTGTTGCCCTAAACAGCTTCTCTCATCTATAGATTTCGACTAGACTCTTCCCATCTTTGCTTCACAGCGACCTCAAAGTGTTAGACATTTAGGATTTGTACGTGATTGTCTATGGTAAAGAACATCTGAGGACATCACGTTTTACATCCGTGTTTTTGCTTTTTCGTTTACTGCTGCAACTTTTAAGTTTAAACGGGAGTACTTATTCTCTGCCAGTTATTTTGCTGCTGCCACTTGGGGTACAGTTTTGCAGTGATTCCCTTTGTGTTCTTCTGTTCATCGGCTTATTTGCGGCTCTCGTGGGTGGGTGTGTTGGATCGTGCGTGCAACGATGGCGGCGTGATCTGTATGCTCTTCTGACCGGCGTTGGAGGAGTAACCTGCATGTACGTCTAACCGTTTTGAGATCTTGTCATCAGGTGGTCTGTTTACAATCGCTTGTTTGTCTGGTGCTGAAAATCTCATAATCTATGCGCGTACGCGTGCGTACGTACGTGCGTCGTGCGCGGGCGCGCGCGCTGTGTGTATGTGTGTTGTGTGTTGTGTGTGTGTGTGTGTGTGTGTGTGTGTGTGTGTGTGTGTGTGTGTGTTCCATTGCTGGGTTTCTTCCTGGTCTTGTGGTTCACTGTGTTATGTTTGTTTTTAGATTTTGTTTTCAGTTTCTGTTTGCCTTATAGTTGCCATTTTATGTCTTTCTTGTGTCTTTCTTTAAGTGCTTGTACAAATTATGTCTCATTGTCTATCCTTTCTCTGTTCTTTATAGTCATTATAGTCGTCATTTCCCTATATGTGTTTCTTGGTACGTGCGTTTCTCTTCCTATAGGTCTCATTTTGTTATCTTTTCTTCTTGCATGGTATTTTTAATTATCTGTGTAGGTTTCTAGTTACACCCCCCCCCCTTTTTTTTTTTTCTTTTTTCTTTTTTTATTTAGTTGCTAGTTTTGTGTCAGATTTAATACGCTTATCTGTCTATCCATTTATTCATGAATGTTTTCCTGTTTTCCGGCTGTCTTGTATTTACGGTTTCCTGTTTGTCTTAAGAGTTGCCATATTTGTGTCTTTTCCTTCTATTAGAACTGTTTCTTCCTACGCTTGAAGTTTATAGTCCTCATTTCTGTGCCTGTCATTCTTCTAATTCCCCATTTTCGCGTCTCCCTGTGTCTTTCTACTTACGTAATGTTTGCCAGTTTTGTATCTGTTTGTCTACTCTTTTACTTGCCATTCTTGTATCTGTACTTGTCGTTTCCTCCCATTCTCCTCCGCTTTTTACATCTTTGTAGTAGTTACTTTGTACATATTTGTAGTTACTTTATATGTCTGCGTACGCTCGCGTGTCTGTGTGCGCAGGCGTTTATGTGTGTGTGTGATCGTTCTGCCCTTCTCTTTGTGTCGTCTGTCTGTGTCTTTTTCTTCTTTCTTCGCCTCCATTTCCCGATCTTCGTCCGCCTTCCTCCAGTATCTGTAATAATCTGACTCAGTTTCGTTGTCATAGAACGGACTCGCAGGATTTACAGACGCGTACCTAGGTGTGGAGGCCTCCCATTATGGTTCAAGTGCTGACTGATTAAAGATGTAGTAGGACCGCACTATATTTTTGATTGATACTGGTTGAATGTTTGGTGAAATACTTTACCAGTTAGATTTCGTTTCTCTTTTTTATTTATTCATTTCTTTTGTTTACACTCTGTTTTATCCAGTTATTTGGTTTTTACGTTTTCACAGAATTATTTGATCTATAGTCTAATAACGCGCAAGAACTATAGGCCAACAATTTATGTCTGGCTATTTCATTTTATGTGGTGTATATATTTTACATATTGCATTGATAATATCATGTTCATTAGTTTTATTCGTTTTTTGGTAGTGCAGTGACAGAAAATTAACAGTTTCATTTTTATTAAATCGGTTCGTTATGAGTGTTTATCGTGCCATGACGTTATTGGCAAACAAACAGTACAAGTGAATGTTTGCATGTATATTACAAAAGAAAGGAGTTGTTGACGTAACTTTTTGGTCTTTTAGTTAAGCCTGTTCTCAGAGCACAATATAACCTACTCCCCCCCCCCCCCCACCCAAAAAAAAGAAAATTGTACAGCAATGACTGAATTTTTCTCGAATATATACTTCCCGGAACAAAAAGCTTGGAACCAAATTTCTGGAAGTGTTTCTATTGGGTAACGTACGTAGGTAGAAAGTCAGCAGTTTTGATTTAACAGCCAATCAGAGAAATATGCACATTTCAAAGAAATATGCAAATTTAACAGCCAATCAGAGAAATATGTATAAAAGGCAGATGCGTTATTGTGCGCCTAGTCCTACAAATGTAAGAAGGGAGGGAATTGGATGCAAACTAAGCACTAGTCTTCTAATGTACACAGAGTGCTATTACATGGCATGTTTGTCCGCCTGTTAGAGGGGTAAGGGGGTGGGGCACATGTGGACAGCAAGCCTGGATTGATATGCGGTGAGAGTGGGAGAGAAAGGGGAAGGTTGATATTAAACGCCGGTATTCCAATCGGGGTGGGGTGGGGGGTGGTTCATTTACTTTACTGGTGGCTATGACACGACATGTGATAATCCAGAGAATCTGACAATAGCATCGGTGTTGCACAGTGCTAGTCCTCATGCTCTAAGGACTTAAAATTCAACAAAACAAACAAACAAGACAAGACATGTTTGCCTTGGCCATGTGTGGCGAGTATAGGTCGTTGCTCTGATAGCTGACGGTTGGTTAACTTTGGTTACTAGGGAACAAGTGTGTGCTCAAATTAGCCTGCTGTCTTTCTGTGATACATGTTTGGATATCATGCACATATTACTGTACGTTTCAGTTTGAGATGAGTGGTCATCGAGCAAACATAAAAGTAAGATTGAACATTCGCAATGCAGACGAATGATTATGCACAGTATTACATTGTCATTCGATTTGAGATGAGCGGTCATCGAGCAGACCAAAGTAATTACATTGTCATTCGATTTGAGATGAGCGGTCATCGAGCAGACCAAAGTACAATGGAACACGTACATATCATCTGAATTATAATGCAAAGTAGTACAGTGTGACTGGGTTTTGACTTGAGCAGTATTGTTTAGCAGTGAATCAGTCGTTTCTTCTCGGCTGACCGAAAACTGAGCTGTCCTCTTTTCTGTCTGTTATGTCTGTATGTCTGTCTGTGTGCCTGCCTGTCAGTCACTCTCCCTCGCCCTCTCTGCCTGTCTCGCTCTCTCTCTCTCTCTCTCTCTCTCTCTCTCTCTCACCCCACACACACACACACACACACACACACACACACACACACACACACATACACACACACACACACACACACACACACACACACACACACACACACACACACACACACACATTATAGTTACGCTGTCTCTGTTCTGAAAATAGTTGATTTATCGTCTCCTTTTGAATAGAAACTGCAAGTTGCAAGATTTTGCATTTGCAGAAAAAGTGTGGTAATGATGATAACGTACGTTAATAATGCTCCCATTTGGACATTTAATTAACCAGTAACCTGGTTTGTTCAGCTGGTTGATTTCCTTCTGTAACATGGCCATTTTAGGGTATTTTACGTATGTCAGGGTTAAAACATATGTATTCTCCCCAAACTATTTGCAGCCAACTAAAAACATCGACCAAATAGAAAAAGCTTAAACTGCAAGCAAGTCGGTTCCTCCAGGTTACTCTGTTCTTTCCATTTCGTTTCTTTCCTTTGTCGGATATTTTAGGCCTAGCAATTGTTGATGAATCGCGTTTAAAGACGACCCTAGTTCAAATCACTACACGAAGGACAATTTATAGAGAGCAGCACAAAGCAGTGACGGGTAAACGGCAATCTTTGAAAAGACATGGATGGCGCTGTCTCTGTTCTCCCCGCTTTTGGCCTTGCTCGGTAGATGGAGCCGTAACTAGAGCTCTAATGTCTCGAGTTATTTCCATCTTGCAGCGTCAAAGCTGGTCTGTTCACTGTTTATTTTAATGTGTCGGTCATTCTGATGGTCTCAGCTTAGTATTTCAAAAGTTTTGCTCTCCTTAGTATTTCAAAGGTTCTGC
>CM060312.1:35971861-35974361 GCA_030674185.1 Monoplex corrugatus | reverse complement strand
TAACATACGAATTTTTCGTTAGCCTGTCTAAAAGTCCAATAGTTCAATATTTATAATTCGTTCATCTTCCTGTTTCATAGTTTCGTAAACTTAGCTAGTTTATTGTAATATTTGTTGTAGCATGCTACTTCATTTGTAATGTTTACGCTCCCCTCCATTTGCCTTGTCCTTGCTTCTTACTTGTTTTTCACATGGTTTTAGCCCGAATATGTTTTTGATGCTCGAGTGGGCTATGAGTAATACGAATTTAAACTTGAACTTCCTTTTTTTTTTTTTTTAAAAACAAAAAAAACAAGATTGACTACACATAAACAACTGCATTACCCTTCCTGTTTCTACTCCCCTTCCCAACATCGTTTTTTTTTTTTTGTACGTTTTTTTTCCAATTATTTATTTATTTATTTTGTTTCATTTTTTATTTATTTATTTATCATTATTATCATTGTTATCAATTATTATGTTTTATTTATTCATTTATTATTTTTTGTTTTATTTGCTCTAAAATCACTTAAGTGAATAGACATTAAACCAATGACCACCACCACCACACACACACACACACACAAAGAGAGAGGGTGGGGAGGGAGAGCGAGGAGGGAGTAAGGTTGGGGGGGGGGGGGGAATGTGACGATGACTGTGGAGTGCATGGTGGGTTGTTCGGTGAGGTCAAGTAGTTAGAGAAGGTGGAAAATCACTATGCGAGGTATTAAGGCGCTTTAGTAAGACTTGTCACCCACGCACGCAAGCCATAGTATTAACGCATTCGCACACAGACATGTTGGCACGCACACTCCTCCTCCCTGCGCTTCTCCCACTTCCATACTGCATACTGTCAAGCAGATGCGCACACATTGTGTGTCTGGAGAACAGAAATCAGTCAAAAGAATTATAAGCAGATATGTTACAAATGAAAAATCAACAGACGCCGTGTACTTCACTCAAGTCCAGCGACAGTGACAACAGGAACAGTAAGATGACACAAGCAGGTTGTTTTGGTTCATACATATTGGTTGAATTATATATCTTTAAACCTGGAAACGAGGTGTAATCGCTGTAATGGAAATAATTTTGATTTCTACATGAAAATCGCCCTTTTCGACTGTACAACTATGCCCGAGAAGCGTTAAGTAACAACCAACCAGAAGATGGAGTTTTAATCGATATCTGCTGGTGGACGTTTACACTGCCATCAGACAAAAATTTCTCCAGAAACATTGAAAATATTCATTGTACAGTTTTTGTAGCAGCATTGGCTTTACCGTTCTGAATTTCGAACATGAATCATTACGTACCAGTTTGTCATTATGACATTTTTGTCAATACTGCCTCCGTATTCTGTGTTCGATCTGCGTCTGCGCATGTGTGTGTGCGCGCGCGCGTGCGTGGTGTGTGTGTGTGTGTGTGGCGTGAGAAAGAGAGACAGGTGTGTATGTGTGTGAGTGTGTGTGTGTGTGTGTGTGTGTGTGTGTGTGTGTGTGTGTGTGTTGTGGTGTGTTGTGTGTTGTTTGTTCGTTTTATTAGCTTTCACTATAAGTGATATTAGACGGTGTGTGTGTGTTGGGTGTGGTGGTTGTGTGTGTGTGTGTGGGTGTGTGTGTGTGGGTGTAGAGAGAGAGAGAGAGAGAGAGAGAGAGAGCTGTCTGTTCTTTGGTCGTGGAAACTTTTCGGCATAATAACTGTTAAATGTAATGGATGATAGAAAAATCTGCTGAAGGACACACGACTGTGGTGGTGGTGGTGGAGGGTGGGGGATGGCGACAATAGAAGGTAAAAGTCTGGTAAAAATAGGAGGCCATTGTACAATGGCACCTGACTAGGCGTCCTTTTCTAAGTTACACTTGCCCCAGGCAAAGACTTACAAAGTAGACAATTTTTGCCATGGTAACCCTTTGACTCCTACACCCTATCCATTAACTGCAAAAACTTAATCTTTTGACTTCCTCACCCTATCTACTAGCTTCCTGCAGAAAGCTGATGGATAGGATGAGGGAATCAAAAGGTTTTTGCTTTGCTGGCGTGGTTGACAGTACAGGATGCTGGTGGACAGGGTGCGGGAGGGAGTCAGAGGGTTAATGACAGAGAGAGGAATGAAACCATTCCACTTTTGCAAATTCTTTGGTGGCAAGCTCGTGGAGCAGTCCTGATTTGGGCTTAAAGATCACCCTGAAAGCTGTGATATATTCTTTGGCGCCCAGCTTATTTGTGTAGCTGTTTTAGTCTGGGTCTGCCACAAAATTAGGACACATTTTTTTATGGCGCATGTTCGTGGAACTGTCCCTAGTTTCGGCTCGGAAGATCTGTACAAAGAAAGAAGTTTAGGGGCTTGGGGTTAATTGAATTTTGGCTGGGAAAATTGGTCCTCTGATTCGTACAGATTCTTTGGCCCTAGCTCTTACAGTTTTCCAAATGTCTCAAAGATATTTCCGAAACTGATTTGGAGTGATTATCGCCCAGATGAATAGATTTTACCCTTGCCATTACGGTTAATCTCGTGATTTAA
>CM060312.1:35949361-35969361 GCA_030674185.1 Monoplex corrugatus | reverse complement strand
ACGGCATCGTCTTTCGATAGTTCTTGAAAAGCTTGTGCATCTTTGACATCTCTGAGGAAACAACTGACGCTGCAAGAGTCGTGTCGGGTCTTCCTCAACTCACTCACACTCTCAAAATACTCTCTCCTTCCTCTTTGGCTTCGTTTCCTGATCATCTCGTGTAGTCTGTTTTTGTTGGTAAAAATGGCTAATTTCTTTGCCAGCTCGAGCTAGCTGCCAAGTATATATTTTTGTCTCTAGTGAATGCAGACACGGCTTGTACTTGTCCCGATGTGCGCGATGTAATGATGGTTTCCTCTGTGTGTGGGTGCCTTGGTCTCGCACAGTGAGTGGCTGTGTTGCGCCGAGTATGGTATTGGTTACCATCGAGGAAGGGAGAGATAGGCTGTAGAAATAGACACGGATCAGATGATAGGGTCTTTGACGTACGTCTGATGCGTATTAATAATTAATATTGATTCCTTGACAGTTTAAGGTCGAAGATAATGACGCATTCAGAGAGAGAGGTTTTGTCAACTTAAACTGACATTAGAGCTCTCGAGAATACTTCTCAAGTATGATGTCAGACTTTTTGATGCTGCTTTAGTTTGACGTCAGACGGGTGTGTGTGTGTGTGTGTGTGTGTGTTTTAAATGTGTCGTCAGACTTCTCGTCCTCGTTTGTGACGTCAGTCTTGGAGTAGTGCGTGTAGTGTTCTGGCTTTTTCTCAGCACTATTGTTATTGGGAATGCTGTCCTCGAAATGGACAAGAATACGGAAAAGCTTTTCTGGCGGGCTTGTGCGCTATTGTCATGTTAAAGATTTGCAGTGCATCAGGGTATACTCCTATTCGACCCAAATTCTTTTGTTGCAGCTTAGCATTTAAACGGTAATTAGTAGCACAGCTCTTATCTCCCCCCCCCTCTCTCTCTCTCTCTCTCTCTCTCTCACACTTTGTATTTTTAAAATGTGTAAATAGGAACCAAAAACAAAAACAGAATCAGAACGCATATCTAATATAACAAAACATTTGCCATTTTCTCTTCAGTGTCATGATAGGTAAGCTGTCTACTGTTTTTGTTTTGTTTTTCCCTTTCTTTTCCCTGCTAAGTGCTGTGTATTATTCTTTCTTTGTCTTTTTTATATGCTTGACAAAGGCCCGTTGGCTGAAAATCTGCGCCTGTCTTGTTTTGTCGTATTAAATGCTCGTTTTTATTGTATTATTGTGTGTGTGTGTTTTCTTTATGTCTGTTCGCTTGAACGCTGTCAGTCTTTTTGAATCAGATTACAGTGAAGTTTAGTCCCACTTTGGGCGATAATAAGGTGGTTTGAAAAACGCTTCAATCCTCGCTCTCTGTGTTATTGTTGTTTTGTTTAAGTTTGCCTCGTTTCCTTTAAAAGTTTGATTTGCAGTGTCTTTGCTCTCGCAGACAGACAATAATAGTTTGGCCACAGAAGCCATTGTGCCACAGTGCCTTGTTTCTTCTGCAAGTGGGATTAGCTCAGGCTTCAACGATGCCTCTTGAGGTATGCCGCGTGAGTAGCGAGGGGCACAAGACGACAAGACAGGAAATTGGAGACGATAGAAAGCCCCTCCCCCTTCTCTCTCTCTCTCTGTCTCTCTCTCTCTCTTTCCCTCTCTCTCTCCCACCACCCCCCTCCCCCCCCCCCCCCCCTCGAGGTGTCTCCAGTTGCTTCACAGTACTGGAAAAGTTGTTGGTCGATGGAAAGGCCGACTGTGATCATCTTCATTATCATCGTCATCGTTGTCGTCGTCGTAGTCATCATCATCGTCGTCGTCTCGTCATCATCATCATCATCAAGCTGTCGCCTTGTCCGGAAGCAAGCAAAATCGGGTGACAACGCACTACAAGCTTCCTCCGTTGACTGTCTAGCGGGCTGCAGTAATACAGAATAGCGAGTTGTGTTGTGATTCAGACCTTTAATTATTTATTTATTTACTTTATACTTGTGTTCCCTTTTCTTTGAAGGTAAGATACACAGATACACATGTCATTTACTTGTAATCAAGATCATTCCATTGATAGGCTGATAAAATACCTGTATAAAACATAGACTAGGTAAAATATAGTCTAGGTAGGGCCTCAGGACCTGACCAGCTCATGGGTTTATGTGCAGGCTTAAGGCTTGTGCCATGATCACCATACACATGGCACCTGTGACGTTTGTGCATATGGAATTCGTTGCGAGCGCGGAGACGTCATCTTGAGAAATTGAAACTGGTTATGAACAAATGCGTTTCCTAGTTTCGTAATCTCATCCCAGAAAACGCTGCAGCTAGTAAGAAGCACGCTGTTGGCCAGAAAACAGAACTGGAGACAGGTCTATAGGGCTTCTTTGGTTGACATATTTCCTAAGTTTCAGAGACAGAAAACCGTTTTCTAGGTCATTGTTACGCAAAGCTCTATATAATAGCAAGAAAGGTGGTAGACTTAGCGGCATCTTTTTCTTTTCCTTCTTGGTCTAGGTGATTTTCAATTCACACAGTGTGTTCAAATGAAATATTATGAAAAACACTCGGTAACGAGAAATGTAGGTTATGTGTAAACAGTGTTCTGATGTTTATACATATCCGTAAAACCCCCATGGGGATGCTAGGGATTCTTTCAGTATAAATAGTATCGCCACCTTCTGGAAATTCTGTGCTACCGTAGAAATTTCCTCTTCTCTGTCATTCCCTTCGTTTCTGCCTTGTTTCTTTTGCTTTCTGACATTTCTTCCTGTCATTTTTTGCCATGCTGGTCCATTCATCTGTATGTGTTCGCTAAAGTCCCACGTACTTTATCTTAGGATTGATAATTGGGTACATATGTTAAGTGTATTTTTGGCTCTAGGAAAATGAGATATGCAGAAGCAATTTTAGGTAATGTAGGCCCGTTTTTATTTATCTTTTGGTGTCCATAGTGTGTTTCAGTTTGTATTTGGGTATGTTTTTTAAAATCCCCTGTGCAGTAAATTGGACGGAGTGGTCAACGCCAGGGGCATATCCTTAGATCATGTGCGCGAATGCATTGATTATACGTACGTATTTTCTTTTCCTTTTTTTTTTCTTTCTTTGAGTTGTATATATGTTTTGAAACGGTTATAGCTCTAATATGGCTCTGCGCAGTCGGCTGGGCTTTAAACAAAAATAACAATAACAATAACATATCGGTATATGTGGGCTTTTGTGCATGCTTGAAGAAAATTAGGCCAACATAGTAATAAGCACAACAGGAAAGGAAGAACTACAACAAAGGAAAAAATTATAATGCAAAACGAAAAATTGTTTATAGACGTCCTCTCTCTCTGTCTCTCTTTCTCTTTCTCTTTCTCTGTCTGTCTCTTTCTCTCTCTCTCTCTCTCTCTCTCTCTCTCTCTCTCTCTCTCTCTCTCTCTCTCTTGTGCCCCTCCCTTCCCATTCCTTCGTCCCTCTCTTTTCTTTTTCCCCCATCCCACTGGCATTTCCGCCTTGAGGTGTGAGGTTAATGTTGGACTCTAAACCCAGCACCTTCCGTCATCATCAGCACATTTTATAACTTGCTGACATTCTAGTTTTTGCTGTGCTTCTTGTTTTGTGTGTGTGTGTGTGTGTGTGTGTGTGTGTGTGTGTGTGTGTGTGTGTGTGTGTGTGTGTGTTTGTGCTTGCGCACGTGCGTGAATGCTCATGTGCGTGTGTGTGTGTGCTTGTCATGGACATCAAATTGTCGCTGTCGTGAAATGAGATACGTCCACGCCCATGCTGGAATAGCAAGGCTTTTTCCTCTTCCTTTTTTACGAAGATTTTGTTTCAACACGGAAAATTCCCAGGTGCGCACGCACGAGCTGCAGGTAACAGTAGAATGCCATTCCTTACAAAATAGAAGTAAGAACACGATGATCTTTAAAACTCCACATGACATCAAGCATCTTGCCTGGCAGGTGATGGCTACATCGACTAGCATTTGTCGGTTGCTGGCCATCTGACGGTGACAAACCGGTTTATAAATAATTATACTGCTGACCGCCCACCACCTTTTTTTTTTTTAAATGAGATGGTAATGATCATAATGATAGTTAAAAAAAAATCAGAACGAAATGAATAAAATATAAATTTCTTACCTTCAGAATGTGGATATTACGGTCATTTTTCTTGGACATCCTTTTTGGGGTATATTGAATACTTTCTTGGTAGTAGAAGATAGACCATTTTGCTCTAGACTGCTTGGGGTCTGAGTTGATAGGACACCGTTTTTTGTTTGTTTGTTTGTTTTTTCTTTTCCTTTTAAATATTTTTAATCAAACAACGCATACATACACACACAAGGAAAAATAAAAGAAAGGAAGCAAGCTGCACATTATATGAAGATTGATTTTTTAATTAAACAACGCATACATACATACACAAGGAAAAATAAAAGAAAGGAAGCAAGCTGCACATTATATGAAGATTGATTTTTTAATTAAACAATGCATACATACATACACAAGGAAAAATAAAAGATACGAAGGAAGCTGCACATTATATGAAGATTGATACTTTAATGGAGTCCACAAACATACACACGTGCATACACACACACACACAAACAAACAAAAACACCTATTAAAAGCAAACAACAAACAAATAAACAAAGGAAACTACACATTACCTGAAGTTAAACACTGTAATGGAGTTCCGATGCAAGGAATCGTATTTATCTGGCCGTAAAGATATTTTGTCCAACTTGGACAGAAACTTTAACAAGTTAACAGCAGGACACTAGATGGCAGAAATGTGTTACTCGCCATCGGTGAAGAAATGTCGACGCAGATTGATATATGAAAATACACAAATACATAAAATAAGTCTCATAAAATGTTTTAGCAGCTTGAAAATGAACCCAAAGCAAAAACATATCTGGACCGTTGTGCCACAGGTACTGTAATTTCTTCTTCTTGTTTGTAGTTTTCTGCTAGTTTTGCTTCCGTATCTTTTTTTTTTTTTTTCATCTTAAAAAAAGTGGATCGGTCCCTAGAGCAATCTGCAGCTTCATGTTGTGTTTAGGAGTTCGTGTCCAGCATCTCTCTGTTCATTAACAGTTTTTGGTTATTTTCAAGGCTTCTCTGGTTTTCCATCTGGAGACGGAAGCTGGTGTTGCCTCAGGCGTTATTAATGTTTTGCCACGAGATCTTTCATTTTGTGTCATTCAATATTTCTCCCATTGCAAACGAAATAGAGTAGACTTGTCGACGCTCAGATGTTCATTTGCCTTAATGCTCTGTTTTATCATTATCGGTTTTGTTGTTGTTGTTGTTGTTTTGGGGGGGTTGTTTTGTTTTGTATAGAAGGAACTTTGTTTGGGAAATGAAATATTTACAAAACACAAACTGAGCGTCTGCATTCAAACAATGAGTTTACATTGCGCATACTTTATCAACTCTCTAGTTTACATTGCATATATTTTATCAATCTCTAGTTTACATCGCACATACTTTATCAACTTTCTAGTTTACATTGCACATACTTTATCAACTACTCAAGTTTACATTGCACATACTTTATCAACTCTCTAGTTTACATCGCACATACTTTATCAATTTCTAGTTTACATTGCACATACTTTATCAACTCACAAGTTTACATTGCACATACTTTATCAACTCTCTAGTTTACATTACACATACTTTACAACTCTCTAGTTTACATTGCACATACTTTATCAACTCTATAGTTTACATTACGCATACTTTATCAACTCTCTAGTTTACATTCGTACATACTTTATCAACTCTCTAGTTTACATCGTCATACTTTATCAACTCTTAGTTTACATTACGCATACTTTATCAACTCTATAGTTTACATTGCACATACTTTATCAGCTCTCTAGTTTACATTGCGCATACTTAATCAACTCTCTAGTTTACATTGCGCATACTTAATCAACTCTTACTGTTTGCAATGTTTTGCTCATTTCATTACTCTGATTGTTTTCAGCATTTAAGTCTCTTCTTCGTACACAAGTTTGATTGCAAAGGTATCAGTGTCATCTTTGTCACAGTTATCAGTGAATGACTTACCGGTAACTTTTCCCCCATCAGGAAATTTTCGAGAGATTGTGCCAGGGAAACGTGAAAACATAAAGCAGTACAGTGAGGAAAGCTGAAAGTTCGTATCTAACCTTACCTTAATCTTGACTCTAGCAGTAAGTTAACCCAAATTCTGACCCTAAACTGCACAAGGAGAGAAGGAGGAGACCCTCCCACTGGTTGTCCTGTAACAATGGAAGTGATGTTTACGTAATAAACCGTCAGCCCTTCTAGTAATAAATATCTTTCTGATAGTAGATCCCTCACCCTCTTCTCATTGCTTCGTCTTTCACCGCCTTGAAAAATGCTAGGTACCCACTTACAGCTGAGACATCATAGACCAGACAAAGCAAACTGGTGCACGGATAGCTAGCTGGTGGGATGCTGACTGACAGTTCAGACTTTGTGTACACAAATTACTCTTTCAGTGGAGTCAGACTTTCAATTCAAGAAAGGGACTGTCCACTTCGGGTCTTACGCAGTGGCTAAGTATTGGACAGACTCCCGTCAGATTCACGTTAACTTGTTTTATGTTGGGACAGTGGTTTGTCAGTACGACATGAGTTAATCTGACAGTAACTGCTTTTTTAAATTGGGACAGTGGAAATGGGGAAAAGTTTAAAAAAAAATCACTATCCCGCGAAATGCATCAGCTATTGGTTTCCCCTTTAAAAATGGATGGACTGATTCGGCATAAGGGTCATTACCATGTATTCGCTCATCCCAAATGTTTGAGTCAATTTCATGCAAAGGGGCTAGTACCTTGTAAAAGCCCACCGCAACTTTTCGGTCAGTTTCGTGTGGAGGTGGTGGGTGTGCGCTTACACGGTATTTTTAGGTATTGTTGTTGCGATTGTTCTTGTTGTTGTTATTATTATTATTTCCGTGTACATTAACCCTTTGACTCCCGTTTCCCATCCACCGACTGCAGAAACTTAACCTTTTGACTCCCTCACCCTATCCGCCAGCTTCCTGCAGAAAGCTGATGGATAGGGTGAGGGAATCAAAGGGTTAAGTTTTTGCTTTGCTTGATGGTTGACAATGCAGGATGCTGGTGGACAAGGTGCGAGAGTCAAAAGGGCTAAACTTCTGGACGCTTGGCAGTGTTATCTGCTCGATTATGGGCAGTCCTTATCCCTTTGGCTTGTATGTCTATGATACAATCGACTCCTTGCAAGTGAAAAGTGGCGCAGGCTGCACTTACCAACACAGGTTACCAAAGGGCGTTCGGTGCTGAAATGGAAGGACGATCAATTCCTTCTTCCTGACAGTCGATAATGTTGGAGCAGGGAGCAGCCAGCACACTCTGGTTTTAACGTAAATGCTGCCGATATATTTTTTCCTGCTTCTTCTTTGGTAGACTGTGTTGTGTGGCAGCAGTAAAGAGGCTGCCTAACTTTTTCTCGGGCAGGATCTTTGGTGATAAGAAATGTAAAAACCAGGCAGATTTTGTTTTAGGGTACGATAGGAAATTGCTATCTGCGTAGGGTCTGTAATTTGTTTGTTTGTTTTTTGGTTGGTTGGTTGTTGTTCTTTTCATTCTTTGTATGAACATATTTATTTCAGTTTTTTTTAAATCATGTATTGTACTTGTCGTTGATGATAATGTTGTTGTCGTCGTTTTAATGACACAGCATCGTTGATGAATTCATAATACGACTATGATAAATAGATAAATATACAAGCCGTGACCTTTGTGTAACCTACATACGAAAATGGAAAATCGGAATTCTGTCTCGCTGTGTGTAAAGCCGATTCGAGACCTTCCGTTTCATTAATGTTTGCTTTTATCGAGTGCATATTTCTATTTTCGTAATGCTGAGGTGAACATTTCCGAGTGTACTAAAAATTATAGAACACCCAGAGAGAAAGAGAGAGAGAGGGGAGAGAGCCAGCGAGCCAGCGAGAGAGAGCGAGCATACTGTTTAGCACACTGAAAACTTTTCTCTTTACCCAGATCGGTCCAAAAGATGGCATATGATGATGATGATGAATGATAATGATACTTCTGTTTGTATAGCGCAAAGAGTCCATGTTAAAGCATGCTTGCTGCACTAGTCCACAAACAATATAGAAGTCATATGATAAATAAAAGTGAAATAAGAATAAAGAGGGAGAGAGAAGTGGGTGAATAGTATGGGAGACAGGCAGGCTTAGACGAGCTCGAATAATAGGCTGGTTTAAGATCTCGAAAGTTCGCAAAAAAGACAGAGTGTGTGTGTACGTTGGTGTACGGTTGTGTGTGTGTGTGTGTGTGTGTGTGTGTGTGTGGGGTGTGTGTGTGTGTGTGTGTTGTGGTGTGCGTGTGTGTGTGTTGTGTGTGCGCGTGGTTCGAGGAGAAGAAAATGGACTCGTTCCGTAGACTGATTTGAGTGCTTATTATTCCAAATTGCCGTCGACTGGAAGGTGGACGGGGGCGGTGATATGCGTTGGAGGAAAGGAATTAGCGGTGACGTTGCCCCGAAAGGCAGGAGGGGGGGGGGGGGGCGGTTGCGATGGAGGTCGGATTGATCGGGTTGATTACATCAACACGTGAAGTGGTAGGGGATGGTGATGGAGGAAATGTCAGTGACATGGTGAGGAATGATAGAGCGGATGGGTGTGTGTGATGGAGCGAAAGGTGGTTTTATGCCGACACCCCGTGTTAAGTGATTATGGCCGACAGGAATAAGTCTCATCGGTGAGGGGAGAACGGCCTGTCTTTATTGACAAAGTAGGACTACGTCCTACTGAGATGAACACGGAAAAAAAAAAGAATAATGCATTTCCTATAAGTACTTCACGTTATCACTTTGTAGCATTTGCTGTAAGAAACTTTAAACGTGGCGTTTTGAAACTCTCCCAAATCGGGCAGCAAAGGAAGGAGCAATACCATTTAACCGAAATGGCAGCAACTTTGGTACTTTTCTTCGCACAGTTGGTTTTCTGTTTGTCGTCATCGGAAACGTCCATCAGTGGATAGTTTTGTAACTTAATCTTAATGGAAAAGAGATTCGGAAAAAAGAGGCCTAAACAGAAAAAGGGATTTGGAGGAGAAGAGGCCTCCTCAACAGACACACAAAAGAAACGAGCAGCAGTGTAGTATAGCTTATATAGCGCTCCGTAAGACTTGACATGCGAACTTTCAACTTCATGTAACCCAGCTATTGAGATCTCCCACATAAACATAGACACACTTACACACTCACACTTACACACATACACACATACACACAACACACACACAACACACACACACACACACACACACACACTCACACACACACACACACACACACACACACACACACACACACACACAACACACACACACAGATACAGAGAGACAGACAGACAGACAGAGACAGACAGAGACAGAGACAGAGAGAGAGAGAGAGAGTGTGTGTGTGTGTGTGTGTGTGTGTGTGTGTGTGTGTGTGTGTGTGTGTGTGTGTGTGTGTGTTGTGTGTGTGTGTGTGTGAGAGAGAGAGTTCAGACTTCAGATGTTTATTCATATAGGCTACAGCTCCTTAGAGGAGGATGCACATCATAACTATGCATTCTCACAATCATGTAAACAGTTGTTAAAGAGTAACAATATTCTAATTTAAAATTTTGTACAAGTGCTCACAAAAAGTGAAGACAATGAATTCATTCAAGTTCAAGCCTTGGGTTCATTGGGAAGAATAGATTCTAAAAGAGACTGGAGAAAATGCTGTCTCTCAAAATTTAATTCGAACAACTTTAGTGGCACTTGATGACGTGAGTAAAGTGACTTTAAATAAGGAAGGTTCTGTATAACATTTTGAGCGTACATATTTCTCACGAATAGACAGATCTTCTTTTGAAATGTTGCACAATGGACACAGTAGATCACTATCACTATGTGCTGTCTATATAAAATAATGAACTGTGACTTCTGATACACCTAACCCAAATCGTGTCATTGTATATTTCAGACGTCTATCCATATCAGTCTCAAAATGTGGTTTCATATCATGCGTATAAGAAAAAGTTCTGTAGATGTCTCACTATTTTGAATATGTTCATTCCATGAAAACGTTCTATATATATATCTCTCTCTCTCTCTCTCTCACACACTATTTTGAATATGTTCGTTTCATTCATGCCACCTACGGTCAGTTAAACGTTGAAGAAAAACACGAATGAATTGATTCAAACTGCCAGTACCTTGACACAACCATACAACACCCAAGCCATATTTAAAGAAGCAAATCCGTACATTGGATACCTAGTTTTTCTTGCCTTTAGCATCTAAATCATATAACATATTGTGTGCTTTTCGTGGAATTCTGTTGTCTTTCATATGCGGCAATTTAAATCAATAACGAACACAATTAACTGCGGAGTTTATGTGTATGGAATAGCGAGTTGTTTCATCATACACAAGGTCAAAAGGTGTTCGCATATTGATTTCTGAAAATTTCAAAGCAAAACTATGAACTGCTTCACAGTGAATTGCAGCTTTATTAAATCCCCATAGCTCAGACCCATATTGTGCGATAGGCTGCACCTTGAAATGAAAAAAATTAACAAACACATCAAAAAATTAATATAAAGAGGGTACAACTGCTGCATGAAGAAAAACAAAGCATTTTAGCTCTGTTAGATATATTCTTGCACGATACAGCAAACTGCAGACGAGTAGAGAACAATTTTCCAAGGTACTTATGTACGTTGACTCCAGCCAGTGCATTTCCGCCATACATCCATCGTTCCCCTGCACTCAAGTACCCACCCTTTTGAAATACTTTGATATCAATTCTAGACATTTTGACCTTTAAATGAAGTGCGGCTGCTGCACGTTGTAAACTGTTCAACTGGGTTTGTAGTCCGTTGACTGTTTCTGCCATCAAAACAGAATCGTCAGCCAGCAAGTAGTTCATTTATTAAAATAGAATAGCATTGGATTGCATGGATCACCTTGTTTTACTCCATCAGCGCACTTAAAATAATCTTCAAGTTCGGTACCATGTTGAACTGTGGACTTTTCCGGATTATACATGTTTCTGATACATCGATACAGTGTTAAGCTTTTATGTTGTTTTCGAAAAGAATAGGCCAAGATCTATTACTATTGATCGAATCAAACGCTTTTTTTAAAATGATAAGTGCCACAAATAGTTTCCAATTGTCAGTTTCTTATAAAGTTTTATTGTGGTGGAACCACATATTAAGTATATTCCAGAATTCCTTTCGACTTTTAATAGATTGAACTGGTTCATCAGCCACTACTTTATCAAACTGATCTTTCTTTCTTTCTTTCTTTTTTCTTTTTTTCTTCCCCCCCCCCCTCTCTCTCTCTCTCTCTCTCTCTCTCTCTTCTCTCTCTCCTCTCTCTCTCTCTCTCTCTCTCTCTCTCTCTCTCTCTCTCTCTCTCTCTCTCCTTTAAATTTTTGAGTTCACGTCAAGCAGTTACATACTTATTTTGATCTTCAGATTACTTTGAATAGCGACTTGTTTGTAATGGTCTCCTAACGTTTCACCTTGCACCCGTCTTACGGTCAGTCCTTGTTATTCTACATAGAGGCCTATAACATGAGCATAAAAAATACAGTACATGTACATGCATTAAAACTTGACAAATAAAACGGCAGGGAAGGAGAGGGTGTTTGCGGACAGTGCAAGGAGCGGAGATGCTTGTGGACATGAAATCTTTCTGATCGGTCAGCAGGTTATTGAACTGGTTGAAAGTTGAGATGTCATATCTCCGACAGCTGCTGCAGCCAGGCATCGACTTACTGTCGTGGACTGGAGGCACTTTAGTGTCTAAAACAGGTTCATGAGATTGCCCGTCAGTTGGGGCTCAGTTACTGTAGGTCTTAATATGGATCGTCTCCTAGTGCGCTGGCATATGTATGTGTGTGTGTGTGTGTGTGTGTGGTGTGTGTGTGTGTGTGTGTGTGTGTGTGTGTGTGTGTGTGTGTGTGTGTGTGTAAGAGAGACAGACAGACAGACAGAGACAGGCAGATAGACAGACAGACAGAGGTTCGTAAGATGACCATCACTTGATTTTAGACCTGAATAACTTCGCATCTGGTGAGTCGTGTTTTCTCTGCTGTCTGCTTGTTCATGTGTGATATGTGTGAGGTGGCCTGGCTGTATTAGGGGAATGTAGGGTAAGATCATCGATGTAGGGAGGGCATCGTGTGTGTGTGTGTGTGTGTGAGAGAGAGAGAGAGAGAGAGATGGGGGAGGGGGCATGAGATGCCCGTCCGTCAGGCGTTACTGACTTCGGTCGGGGGGAGTCTCTAATGTTCTGTGGAACATTCACAAGCTAAGGGGTAGGCAGGCCTACTTGATATTCTCGATGATTCTGTTATCTGTTGTGTTGGCTTCGGTTTGGTCTTGTGCCCCGTCTGTGTTTAGGTATTAGAATGATATTGTATGTTGGGGAGTGTATGTAGAAGGGGAAGTGTGTTTGGGGAGATGGGGGGGGGGGGTTGAGGTGTGTGCGAGAGAGGGAGGGAGGGGGAGAGTTAGGAGATTGTGTGTGTGTGGTGTGTGTGTATGAGAGAGAGAGAGAGACTTCAGACTTCAGAATTTTTATTGAAGCAAGGCCATAGCCCCTACTGAAGGGGTGCTTATAAGTACAATGAAATAATCGGATAGCATATCATAGGATTAACAATCAACAACAAAGTAAACTTATATTACGATAAAGCAATTTCCCTGATTTTAGCTGCTTTGAGCAGGAAGGAACAAACCAAAATTCTTTATATAATCGAAACGAGTTGAACACATTAACAAACACAGTTTTAAGTATTTCTGGGCATCTATAATACTTTTGCGGGATAAACCTTTAACGGATTTCGTCTAAAGCTGGACATCACAGGACAAAATGTATTTCGTCTTCTTCAGCTTGCATACATAAGGGACAGAGCAAATCGGAGAGAGAGAGCATGTATTGGCTGATTTATTTGCAAAACCGGTCGAACAGTCTTGCAGAGCGTCATAGATTGGTGTTTACACTAATAACCGGTGTATCGACATAAAATATCGCAATATACTGTTCTAAAAACCATATGCTGTTATGGCCACTTTAATTTTCTTTAGTACTGTCAGTAGCGTCTGCCATGTGTAATGGTGGACCATTACACAATCTCATAATGAAACGAGTTAACTCAACGTCCGCAGGAGGTTTAGATGAACAAAGCAACCACAGTTCCCTCCCTTCCCCACAACCATCAACATATCCAATCTTAGACTTGCAAGATCAGACCGACAGACAATGAGAAGTATCACACCACCCTGTCCGCAGCAACAGTCATAATTTGTCATGGTGTGGAGGAAGAAATAGACCTTGCCTGGAAGCTATCGTCTGCCAAGCGTGGTTTATGGCGGCTTGCAGCGAGTCGGTGTTTGGCCGTGGACTGGCTAGAGAATCTCGCTAAGCCTAGGCCTAATCGATAGCTCGGCAGTTTGGTCACGGCTTCTCAGTTCCGTGGTGTCCATTACTGGCGGCAGTTTTATGGCTCTGTGTGTGCGAGTAGTAGTCTAGAAACGGCCCGGTCGGCAGTCTAGGCTAAGCGGAGGGGTGGGGGTGAGTGGGTGGGTGGGGGGCAGCCTCATATAAAAGAGAACCAAATAAATAATATCCTCAGTAAAATTTTAAACTTTCAAAAATTCTTTTCAGAAATAAATATCAGTGTTTTTATTCGGTTTCATGGCAAATGACAAATCAAATGCAAAAAAGAAGATAATATTGTTGCACACAAACAATATGAAAGACATAATATGAATTTAACTGTTGGTTTCATAGTACACATTGAACTGAGTAGATTTTAAAAGTTACACATACCCATTCTTTCAACAACAACAACAAAAAAGACTGGTTTATGATGGTGCTTTTCTGTATGTGTCCACTGCATGTGTCCACAACTCGGTGTTGTCTTTTTTGTCGGACAGTAGCTGTTTTGTTTAATATATTCACCGAAGTTCTCGTACATACATTTTAGTGGTTGGTGTCTACATCGTTTCACAGACAGTTTCGTTCGGATTGTTGTGGACATTTGTTTGTTTGTTTTGTCTTTGTTTACTTTTTGTCTGTTCAGTCTGGTTTCAGACCCTTGACAGTAGAGTAGACTGAATAGCATTAGATCCAGTGGATGTCCCACAGGTACAACATACCGTCTTTTATGACTCAGTTGGGTCACTGCAAAGACAAACATGACGAGCAGTTTTTTCCCCAAAAGTTTTTTCCTGGTGACCTTTTCTTTGATATTTTGTTGCTTCATTGATTTACCGGTCACCACTGCATCTGTTTTCTCTGTGCAATGACTGCTCTTCCTCTCTCCCTCTCCCTCCCCTCTCTCTCTGTCTCTCTCTCTCTGTCTCTCTCTGCGCGCTCGATGCACTGGGGTGGTCAGTTTTGCCAAACAATCTCTGCTCTTGGTCTAGAGAGCTGTATATTGAACTACGGAAAGTGTCAACAAGTTAAATCAATCCATTATACCGTAGATATAAATGGAACATAACTTGTCTTCCAAACGAAATCTTTGTTGGTGTCGGATGTGCTTGTTTTGTTGGATCAACGCCTTTATATCTCGAAACAACGTTCAGATAAGTTAAAAGGTGTTGTCTAGTTAATAGCATTGTATTTAATGGGCGATATTTACCTATATTTGTGTACTGCTGACCGCTGTGGGAGCTTTTTCTCACCTCCCTTTCGTTTACTTTTTTCAGCATTGAGCATTTCTGACCGCAAATTCCTTTCAGCATAATTTGTAAGTGGATTGTTTATCTTGTTTTTCTGATAAATGCCACAAATTTGAATGTAAGGTCGTTGAATGATACGGGAACGTTATTGAGCTCTGTGTGCTTGCGAGTCCTGTGGCATAGCGAGGCGATCTACATTGCGACAGAATCTGTGCGATAAAGGATGGTCTGTGTCCACAAGTTTTATTGATGTGATAATTCCGCTCAGAAAGCGTCTCTCTTGTTTCTGTTCGTCAACACTTGTGAGAAATGGAATGTTGGAAACGATACACCGCCTGTCCCCTATCCTTCTCCCAAATTTTATTTCAGATTTGTGTCTGAACTGGGTGTGTTTCGATTTCGAATCTCGCTGTCAGAAAATATGTCTGCGTCTGTCTCAGCTATTCCAAGGTCTGCTTGGAATGACACATCGTGAGTTTGTAATTGTTAGTTATGTTATGATTTGTTTGCAAGTTTTGCTCTCTCTTGCAACGTCCCTATACAGGTTTATTCCTTTATTTATTTATTCGTTCATTCATTCATTCATTTATCCGTTTATTCTTTTGTGTGTTTATTAACGCGTTTATTTGTTTTGAGAAAGCGACATGAAATAGGCCTTTTGACTGAGGCGATAACTCAGAATCCTTTGTGTTGACGGTTTAGTTATGTTCTTAATGAAGATAGGAAAAGACCAAACACAAAGAAAATGGAAACACTATGAAACAAGCACAAATCAAATAAACGAATAAACAGACTTGTTTTTCACTTGCAAAGAGTAGCAAACACACAGAGAAGTAACTAGTTTTGCCTTCAGGAAAAGCGAAATGGGGTAATACCATCAGTGAAAAGTTGGGCGTGCGCCAGGCCAGAAACTGAACTTGTGGCTCTAGTTGCAGCGAGGCCTGATGGGGGGGGGGGGGGGGGGGGGGGGGGGGGGGGGGGTGATACTAGGATACGTAACCATGAGCCATGTTGAACAGTAGTGTTGAACAGACGGAAAGTACAACTGATGTAGCATATGCTAGAAGAAACAAAGATTGCACGCTCACACATTCACATACACATATGCACACGACTGAGTGCAGACATATGAAGAATTTTGTGTGAAGAGCTTTATATTTTTTTTCAAGGTTTGTTTGTCTTTCAGACGGTATTTCATCGGCCACATCAGGAAACAATCTGCTGCCTTAACTGCCCTTTCTTGTTACTTGCAGACAAGTGGGCTAATTCCATACTACTTTCCCCTATTTTCTGAGCGAGTTGGACACGTTACCAATAATAAACAGCTGTAACTTGCCAGCGATGGAGGGGGTTGTAGAACTGAGAGTTTACCTAATTTGACATAACGTACGTAACGGGTGTAGTGTTCCTTCATGCAGACTCTTTGAGGATCATAGAATAATTAAACTGGTACCTAGTTTACACTGTTGGAAACATTTGTCATAGAACAGAAAAGAATCGGATGTTTCTGAAAGTGGATGTGAGATCTGCGATCCTGGGTTTCATTCTTTCAAAATAGCGACTCCACACTTTCAATACATTCAGTATGCAATAACACCACAGATGCTATAAAAGATGCAGACTGATATGGCATAAACCATGAGCCTGCGCATAAGGCCTCTGGGCAAACCCATCCTTTCTTGTGTCATTCCTCCATGGGTCGTGATTGCATAACATGAGGATATCTCTCCTGAAAGGCAGTGGAAAAGGTTATTCCTAGATGTAATTGGTGGTTTTGGCTGTGCTCTCGTTGCGTATGTGGATCATTCTTCTGAAGACTGGTCAGTATTGTGACATGACAAGTAAAAAATCAAAATTTTATTTTTTGTTTAATGTTAACTGAAAATGAAAGCTTGATATCTGTAGTATACAGAACTGTAATGCATAAATTGACACAATGTTTGGAACTTGGTGAAATATGATAAAATGTTGCATCATCCTGCAGCGTCTCACGTGTTACATGAGACACCGAAAATGCATCTATGTGCTTGTTAAATGGTCAGTGAAGTGACATTTTTCAAAATGTACTGAATAATGACATATCCTTTGTGAAATAGTGCAAAATGTACTGAATAATGACATATCCTTTGTGAAATAGTGCAAAATCCCGCCGCGAGGGAGGGAAAGCGAGATTCATACGCCAAGGTCAAAGTTCAGGGAAGTTGACGAAATAAATCCTCTGTTTGTCTCGAGCGTTTCATGGTTTTGAAGACAACATGCCCACAATTCGTAATCAGGTGATTATTTCTCAGTCTCCTCTTCTCTGTCATATCACTTATGGACGTGAATCATTATGAAAAATGTATGTATTTTTAATGAATCACATCGGAAATGCCCAATGCCTTCTATTTTAAAGGCACGACGTACTTAAGTTATCGCTACAGTGAAGACACCGTATGAAACGTTCGGGACGCTGATCGATCTTCAAGCATATATCGATCATCCATGGAGATACTATGCAGTAAAAATTGATGTCAGAGACACATTTACATTCTTTCTTCACTGTCGAAACAGGTTGTATTGATTTCGGTCATGTATGTATGAAATAATTGTGATTGATCTACCAGTCTGAACTCATGTCACAAATCTAGCTACAGAAATCGCTCATTTTTCCAACAAAAAGTGCTATAGAGTAAAAAATACGAAACACACACACTTTTTTTTCCCATTTTCTTGAATTACTGGAGCATTTTACAAACGAAATATAACAATATCGTAAGATTATTTTTTTATCAAAAAACATTTTATATTAATAATTACAAATAATTACAATATTTATATAGCGCAAAATCTTGATAAAATCAAATCTAAGCGCTGAAGCAGACACACACGCAAGCACGCACGCACACACACGCACGCACGCACACACACACACACACACACATACACACACACACACACACGCATGGCTATAAATGGGGAGAAAGAATAAAAGCAATAAAAGCAAGAATAAAACCAATGGAAAATTATAGAGAGCATAGCATATACAATTATATGTTATAACCATGTGATTCCCTCCGAGCGGAGACAGGCTGCAGAGGGGGGTTAGGATTTTATGCGGAGGAGAAAAGGTGAGTTTTGAGAGCGGACTTGAAGGAGACAAAAGTAGGTTGCTGACGGACTGAGAGAGGAAGTTTGTTCCAGGAGAGTGGACCAGAAACAGAGAAGGCTCGTGGACCATAGGTATTGAGCTTAGTGCGTGGAAAGCGAAAAGTCAGAGGATCGGAGGCAGAGCGGAGGGTACGTGAGGGAAGATAGATCTCAAGTAGGCTTGACAGGTAATCGGGGGCTGCGTTATTGAGGCTTTTGTAGCACATGGTGTCTAGTTTGTACTGTATGCGCTTTGATACAGGGAGCCAGTGAAGTTGTGCCAGGAGAGGAGATATGTGGTCAGCTTTTTTCTTTTTCAGTACAAGGCGTACAGCATTGTTTTGAATGCGCTGTAGGATGTGAATGGTGGAGGCAGGAAGACCAGACAGGAGTTAATTGCAATAGTCAATGCGAGACATTATGAAGGAGAGAACGAGTTTTGCAGTTGTTACGACAGAGAGATACTTCCTGATCAGCCTTATACGATGGAGATGATAGTAGCAGGATCTGGCAGTTTGAGAAACAAAGTTGTTCATGGAGAGGGTAGAGTCAATGCAGACACCAAAGTTTTTAGCTGAATCAGAAATTGGGACTGATGTGTTACATAATGGGAGAGAAAGAGGAGGCAGCTTCTTAAAAGCCGTGGTCCCAACTGACTGGTCTTCAGGAGAATAACCCATGTATTAAGTAAAGTTGATTTCGCTCATGTTTATCGAGAACAACATGCACCTGTGAATTACACAATGTTATGATTTTTGTTTATAAAATCAGTGTTTACGCAATCCCCGAGACAACCCACATCACACAGTCCATCGTGACAAATGACGTAATGTTATACGTTTTTGCGCCGAGGTGTTCGCCCAACATGTATTATATATTAGCGACGGCGAGCTGTGACATTCCTTGTAGAAGACAGATTTTCTGTGAGAATTTAAATGCCACAGAACGAACCTTTTGGAAGCTTTCACTAGTGACCTGTGATTGATTTCTCCTCCTCCTCCTTCTTCTCCTTCTTGTTTTTCTTCTTCTTCTTCTTGTTTTTCTTCTTCTTCTTCTTCTTCTCACGACAACTAGTGTAGTACCTGAGCACTTCTCTGCTGTTGGCCGCGTTCTTATCATGGGACAGCAATCTGAAAGCACCCAGCAATGGACAACTTTGTATTTTAGTTATGTTAAGTCAACCCAGCTTGAACAGATCGCCCCAATCTGTGAAAGTTGTACAAAGATATATGTTCCTCTTTTAGGGATGCTTGCCACACATCTTTACAGTCATTTCGCCATGATATTCCCTTTCCTATTATTTCAGTTTTTACCAGAGGTGTAAATACGACATGTTGCATGAACGTCTAAATAATATTATGATACAGTACTGGTGGTTTTTGATAGCTGTGCTGTTTGTAGTTTCTCGGCTGCACAGAAGAACGCGTGCGTTAGGACCGATTATTTGTTTCCATTTTTTCTTTTCTTAAATAAAAATGGAGATTGTTGAACTGATTAATTTTTTTCAGCGTTCTGATTTTTCACTGATGCGTGTATACGCGTTGTTTTGTCGACACTGCGCAGGTGTTATGTCATTGCATTGTCTGCATACTCTGTTTTTGGTGGGCGTGATGGGCTGAGTGTTTTTCACGTTTCCATAAGCATCTGTACACTTCGTTTTTGATGGGCGGCCATGCTGAGTGTTTTCATGTTTCCATAAGCATCTGTACACTTCGTTTTTGATGGGCGGCCATGCTGAGTGTTTTCATGTTTCCATGGCCACTAGACACTGACATGACATACAGGATATTAGCGGCATAGTGATGTTGTGCATGCGTATTTTCACGAACAACGTTTCGGCAATGTCAGGTCTGTCCAAGTATTGACCCTGAAGATGGGAAAAATCTTCAACTTTTATCGTTACCCACACTAGGCTGGAGGTACATGGGTGGGGTCGAACCCAGACTTCACGATTGGAAGTCGGACGTCTTACCCACTTGATTAGTGCGCCCGTCGTACTTTTTCAAAAAAAAAAACTGTTTTTTTTTCCCTGTCCAAAGAGCAAAGCGTTATATTATACTATGCTTCAAGCGCAGAGGGCCCATTTTCTTAAGTAGAGTTGTCATTGTTTTTATTGTCAGGTTTGTGTATTTTGTTGGCTGTCATGTGATGGCGGACAGTAGTGCGCTACACAGCTGTACAAC
>CM060312.1:35944361-35946861 GCA_030674185.1 Monoplex corrugatus | reverse complement strand
TGATTTTCTTCGAAAATACATTCATTATCTTTTCAAAATTGAGAGCTCATTGTCTCGGCCGAATCACAAGAAATATTGTGCTAAATAAAGTCGTTCGTGTTCCTGGTGAAGTCCTAGGGGATGAATTGGCCTCCTTCAGATGAGGTGATTGAAACGTTTTTACCCCTTAGGATGAGTTTGGCATGACAGTTTTAAAAGATTTTGTTCTCAAGGGATAGCCCGTTGTCTGACGAAGAGGTTCCTCCCCCTATTCTCCCACCCCTGTATTAGACTCGCGGCTTGGTTTTGTTTGTTTGTTTGTTGTTTTTGTTGTTTTTGTTGTTGTTGTTGTTGGTTTTGTTTGTTTTTTTAACAAATCTGCACATATTTCCTGACAACGCCTTTAAATATCTTGAAATTTATCTCATTTTCTTTCGTTGAAAAAATCTTTGGGATTTTCGTAGATGAATTGGGTTGATTTTTAGAAGAGTTATAAATCAACTCCCTCACTTTCAATGCAAAGTCTTAAAATATTTCCTTTCACATGACACTTTGACAAAATATTATTGATTTTATGAAAGGAATTTGCTGCACATCTAATTTCTGCATTTTTTGTTTGTTTGTTTGTTTGTTCGTTTGTTTGTTTCGTTATCGTGATGTTTTTGTTTTTTGGGGATTGTGGTTTTTGTTGGTGTTGTTGTTGCTGTTGTTGTCTTCCCCCTCCCCCTCCAACGGGGATTGACTTGCTTTCCTAACGATTATTCAACAACAACAACAACAACAAAAACCTAAAACCTGCTGTACCTGACTCATCAACTGAAATAAACTCACCATGCTTTTGCGACAGAACCTTCCTTTTCTTTTTCTTTTGAAGTACGGACTCACTTTTTAGTGATTTTTGAAAAATACATTTTCCATGAGGGACTCGCCTTGTTTCATTGTCTAACTTGAGAAATATTTCTACTGTAATGAATATGCCTTTCCTGACGAATTTATCAGAAATTTTCTTAAATGAATTTGTCTGCTTTGTATCTCAAATCTCTCAACATTTTTCTTTGAAGAGGGACTTGCTTTCCTAACAATGTGAAAAAGGAATTCAAGCTTGTCTGTCCCAATTCCACTTGATTTTACTGACAAAGTCTCAGAACATTTATCTCTAAATGGAATCGCCTCCTGTGACAGAACACACACTCACCCTCGCTCCTTTCCATCCAGTAACTCACCTCCTTTTCTGTTGTGTGAACAGATTTTCGTTTCTCAGGAGCGTACTCTCTTTTCTGACGAAGTCCTGAAAGTTCTTTGTAGAATTAATGAACTCGTTTGCTTTCCCGTCGAAGTCTTCAAATGATTTTCTCCTGAGATGAGTTTGTTGATTGAACTCGGTGGCTGTCTGACTTCGAAGTCTTAAAAGATTTCCTTCTCCGAGGAACTCCTTTTTGTCTTTTCCTGGCGAAACTTTTATGGCAATTTGTCCATTGAGCTTCGCGAAGATGGTCTTTGATTACCGGTAGGAATCAGTGGGGGAGAGGCAGAGAAAGCTGGTGTTGATAGTTTGTCAAAATTTGCCGTCAGTAAATCGATGAATCGACCAGATACTATTTGAAATGTGATCTTAAATCTCTCTCTCTCTCTCTCTCTCTCTCTCTCTCCTCTCTCTCTCTCTCTCTCTCTCTCTCTCTCTCTCTCTCTCATTTTGTGGGCGCGCATGCACCTGTGTCATCGGATGAAAACCGTCATTAAATACCTTTGTTGGGAGATTATATTAGTGTATCAGTGGCGAATCATTAAAATGTTTTACGTTTTCTTCATGTTGTAGGTCTTTATATTTTCATCGAAAAACATCCTGTAGGAGTCTGAATCAACAGTTTGCCTCACTGGATCTTGATGCGCTGTCAGAACACCTTTGTTATCATACCATTATCATCTTTAACTTCCATTGCTGTCTTTGAAATTCATGGACCTTGGACAGGCGAGAGTATGACATTCAGGCTTATTGCATCTAACCCGGGTTCCGTCAATAGATGCTATCAGATTTAAAAACTGTCAGTCCCCCCCCTCCCCGCCCTATTTTTGTACGTATTTGTTTATCAGAGCCTCTGCAATAGTAACGCATACCTGTTTTTGATTTGATCTTCAGTAAGACAGTGTAGGACCCACCTTGCTGCGACATATTTCATTCCAAATCTATTCCGTAATTTTGCATGAACTGATTCGACACTAAAACCAATGTCATGAGCGACCCCTCCACAGGCTGTTCGCCTGTCGTCATTCAACATTTTCCCAACTTTTTTGGATACGTTTTTCTTTTCAGTAGTTTCAGCTGGCCACATTGGACCGTGCTTGCCTTTAACGTCGTTTCGGCCGTCATTAAAGAATGACAGTCACCTGTGGCCTAAAGTGCAGTCTCAGAAAGAGCTTGTGTCACGTTTCCTTTCCATTTTATTTATTTATATCTGTACCAGGTCTTCCTTTATAAAATTCAGTTTGAATGTAAGGGCGTTGTTTTTCGATGCTAAACTTG
>CM060312.1:35881861-35941861 GCA_030674185.1 Monoplex corrugatus | reverse complement strand
AACTGGTAAGGTCTTGTGTGATTTAAGAGACAAAGGTTTCGTCGATAGAGGAGAGTATTGATAATAAGTAGTAACAATGTGAAACTGATTGTCAGAGACTGTGTGTCAAAGAGAACGTCTGCTTTTCTACTATCTTTTGGATTTCTTGACGTACGTTCTCATCGGAAGACTGTGATTTCATTGATGGAGGAGACTCGGTTGATAGTAAATATTAACATTGTAAAAGTGATTATCAGGGGCTGTGTATTAGAGAGTAGTGACCAGAGGATGTCGGCCCCTAAAGAATGGGCTGTGCACAAGTCATCACTGGCTTAGTCATAGACCTTTGAAACAGACACTGGCAAACACTGTACGATATAGTACACAACACAGTGCTCGTACGATACAATACAATGCAGTGTAACACAGTACAGTGAGAACGATCGTAACGACCGTCTTGGATCTCTGTCTCTGTCTGTCTGTCTGTCTGTCTGTCTGTCTGTCTGTCTCTTCTCTGTCTCTCTCTCTCTTTCTCTCTCCTCCTCCCTCCTCCCCCCTTCTCTCCTCTACTCTCTCTCAGGTTCTGTCTCTCTCTTATGTCTTCTCTCTCTCTCTCTCTCTCTCCTCCTCTTCTCCTCTCTCTCTCTCCTCTCTCTCTCTCTCTCTCTCTCTCTCTCTCTCTCAAGGTCCTCCACAAACAATCCAGATTTGAACCCGGAAAATCACACCCACTTGCATTTTTCCTGTGTTCATTAAATTAAAGGAAAGGCTGTAGGCTAAGGCCGTGATAATAGTTCTCTCTGCAATGTACCATTAGTCTACGTGACATTGAGATACGCTTACTTTCAGGATCATTATTTTGAGGGGTTCCCTGTCGGGTTGTTGGAGGTTCTTTCAGATGAATAGTACCCCCACTTTCTGGAAAATCTCTGCATGGTATTTACTCTTTCCTTTCACACTTTTTCTGCTCTATTGTCCATTAACTGAGACCACCACCAGCGCATCCCCCCAAAAAATGTAACGATTTTACCTCGTACCTGCCAGAATAACCTGTATGCACGCATTCGAGCCAGCATGAATATGTCCCCATGTGAAGCTCGAACGCAGAAAAAGTAAGAAAAAAAACAACAACAGCTGCTAAAGGATTGTTTTGGTGATTGAACCGTTGGCGATAGGATTACGTTGATGTATCGGTTTGTGTGGAGGTTTCCCACGCCTTGGGAACAATGAAGGGTCATGACGCCATAGTGCATAGTGGCTGTGAATTCTGGATTGCCGTCTTCTCAGTGACTAGTTGTTGATAACTCGTGAAGCTATGAAGAAACTGCTCACACACACACACACACACACACACACACACAACACACACACACACACACACACACACACACACACACACACACACACACACACACACACACACACACACACACACAAGCAAAAGCCTTTTAGTCAAAGAGCACAATACCTCTCAGATAGCATACAATGTTGTTTGGTTTGGTCATTTTACAATCAATATGGACAGCAAAGTGTGTCGTCAACTCGAACGTTCCGTAGATTTCATGAATTCCCCTTCTGCCCGTATGCGTGTATGCATGGTGTTTGGCCCACAGTATGCAGAATTTAATGTTGAGGTGAAAAATGTGCGCTCTTCACATTCCGCCTTTGGTGGGTGTGCATGATAGATTATTTTTGTGTTTTCGTTAACTACCGAATACTGATATGGTTTACAGGATCTTAAATGTGCGTATTTAATATTCTGAGTGCGTATACACAGGGAGGGGTTTAAGGAAAGAGATCTGCACAATGTTGATCTGGGAAACCTCAAAATCCCTACTCTGTACCCGCTTGAAATTACACGGGCGGGGTCTCAGATCGTCCGAACTACTTTTAGCTATCGTGCCCGTCACTAGGAATCTGTCACGTCAGTGAAATTATCACTCAAGGGAAAAGAACGGCATAGCTGATTGGGACTGCCTGCTGACAACAACTGCAGGAAACAAGTCATCTACATACACGTTGTGTCCTGCAAGGGAAATACGTCATTGACTGGATCTTGACCTTGAAGGAATCACTTCCGGGAAGTATAAAGATTAGGTCAAACTATTGATTGTCTGTATGGCTTTGCGGAGAGCATTGGTTTCGGGCTGAGAACTTTGACTTGTACGGGCTGTAGTTAAGAGACTCTCATTGAATTTGTGGTTGAGGGACAGTGTGGGTGAGTGTTCCGTGGTTGAGAGACGATCCATCAGTTTTGTTGAGCGGCTGCCGCTTTGTCGACTAGTCTTGTATTCAGGTAGGTCTTATGGTGGCCCTTTTTTTTTTTTTAACTGTTCAGTTACACAGTATTTGAGTCTGTTGAACGAGGACGTTTCCACCATTTTCTCGTCAAGTTGGTTTGAGTCAGTGACTCAAAAGCCTGTGTTTCTTTTTCTGTTCGTCTTCTATTTATCTTTCATCATGATCAGGTGAACAGTCAGTCGGTAACTTTTTGTACAGTGTTTTCAACTTGATATTATATGAAAACGTAGAAAACGTAGACACAGGTATGTGTTATCAGGTGAGCAGTCAGTTGGTCACTTTTTATACTGTCTTTTCAACTTTATATTATGTGAAAACGTAGACACAGGTGCCCACATCTATGAGTAAGACTTTCTCCCATATTTATGAGTAAGACTCTCTCTCTCTGTGAGATACAGATGCTCCGGGAATGTCTCATGGTTGAGCTGTATAGGTAGACCTTCAGAAGACGTGTGGAAACCACTACACTCAGATGTAAAAAGGGCCTTTCAATTCTGAAAACAGTGGCAGCTGAAAGCGTTGAACAACACCATCTCTTTCAGCTATACCAAGCTATAATATGGACTGGGCCTCACAACGCTGTCACAGCAAATGTTTTGAAATAGAATACAAAACGAAGCAATAAGAGTGATCATCGGAACCACAAAATACACATCCACGGAGATTGTGTGATACCTGCTTGAACTTCCTTCAGTACAGTCAAGATATGAAATAGGACAAGTGAAGGCATATTCAGGCCAGTGGAAAACCTGGGAAATCCACTTCACAGGCTGGTCGGAACAGCAAAAGGCAATAGACTCCAGCGATGAAAATCATGGATGGGACAGACAAAAAAAAAAAAAAACGTTCAGTACATATGTCAACAGAACTCAAGAGACAAGGGAATGGGAGAAACATCCGTTTCAAAAACCTGTACAAAACAATCACACACAAAAATCTAGGGAGACACTGTCGCGATTGGCCTGAAGGGAAAGCTGATGCAGAAATTCGGTTACTCGTGGAACAATTCAGTTGCAGCCCCGAAAATGTAATCATATTCCCGGATGGCTCAGTCACCAATAATAAATCTGGATGGAGCTTCACTGTCAAACAGAATGGAAACACCATAAATGAAGAAAACGCTGCATTTGTAATAACTCAAGCACTTCACTGGCTATTTTCTCTGGATGATGAAATGACAGAAGATCAAGCCTTCATCCTGAATGCTTAATTTTCTTTTCTTTTCTTTTTTTCCTGTCGAAGTATTGTATATGTTTTGAAACGGTTATAGTCCTGATGTGGCTGTACGCAGTCAGCCAGTATGTGAACTAGATTTCTACACTTTCTTCTGCAGCCTCGCCTTGCTCGTAGAGGTCACACTGAATACAACGGACGAGGCCAGCTGTGCACACTGTGCAGGAAGTTGGTCTCATAACAAGGATTTTGCAAAAGCGATTATTACTGTCTTGAATTATTTTTGTTCGTTACATGCACATCTTTCAATAGCTTTAGTTTGATAGAACTCATATGTTTGCATATATCGCGTGCGCGCACGCACGTACGCACGCACGCACACCACACAACACAAACACCACACACACACACACACACACACACCACCTCTGCATCTGCATACACGCCTAAACAAACGCTCCTTCCACCCGCCACTCCACATATACATGCACTTTTCCCCTTCCACACACACAAGCACACACACACACACACAAGCACACACAACACACACACACAACACAACACACACACACACACACACACACACACACACACACACACACACACACACACACTCACACCACACACACACACACACACATGCTTGCGCGCACATACACATAACTTACAAGTGTTGGGGGAAAACATTGAAAACTTGCCCAGAAATTGCCTAAAACGTCTCCTTCGCGTCTGCAGATAACGAACGAGTTGATAAACGATATACTGATGATGGTCAGAATGATGATGATGATGATGATGATGATGATGATGATGATGATGATGACGACGACGACAGATCAGTTGTTGAAGCCACCTAAGATCAAATCAGTCGGTTTGCTGCCGGACAACGATTCTGTTTGTGCACCAGCCAGTCCTTCCATCCTTATTCTTCCTTCCATGTGCTTCAGCAACCTTCACGAGCTTCATCATGACCATTGTTTGGGCGTCTGAAAGGAGGATAGATTGATTATAGTTAAAACCATGCTTCTGCATAACCCTTTCACTCCCTCAGCCTGTCAACCAGCTTCCAAAGATAGAAGAGATATCAACCAGCGAGGTAGTTCTTGGGCAGCATCTGATTGCTTCATGTGGTATTAATTGGACTATTGTTCATCTGTGTTGGATTCCGGGGGTTCATTCTGTTTACATAGAATCTAGTAATCTCACCTTCAAAAACTTGTGTGCTAGAAATTACACCTTTTGTATCCCCCTCTGGTTGTTATTGTTGTTGTTGTTGCCATTTTTTTTTATTGTTATTGTTTGCCTTTCATTTACATTGATGTGGTTGTTTATGTTGTTGTTCCTTAAGAAAATCATGCACATTTTTTGTCTCTATATTTCTGTTTTACTCGGTGAAGTATGCCGACTGTGCGGCAACATTATGTTAGCTGGATCCGATCACATGCATGTTATATGGTATCGTCTATCACAGACACAACGAAATAAGCACGCATACCCAGAAACAAAACTGCTTCATTTTTGCTTTTATCCGTCACTTTCATATGCCTTCAGAGTAAAAAGCTATGCAGCAAGGAATTAGCAAACGTGTCTTTTGCATGAGTAAATCAATAATTTCTTGTGCTGCAGTAGAAAAATGTGTGCAAGGGAATTGACGGGGTCTTGCATGTGAGTTGAGACAATATATTGTAGGGCAGTTGTGATGCAGTGTAGATTATCAGAGTAGTGAGACAATATATTGTAGGGCAGTTGTGATGCAGTGTAGATTATCAGAGTCTAAGGTTTAATAGATTAAATCGCTCTGTGTATTTCAGGAAGCGTTATGGTTTTACTGATAAGTGGTGGAAATTCTACCGCATAATGTACTGTGTATATTACTCTTGAAAACTTTGACAGTTTGTACGCTCTTTTACATAGCTCAGAACTTTAAACTGTATAAAACTATGGTTATCACCAGTTTGTACATAGAATGGGGAGATAAAGAGAAGTATTTGTATAGCTCCGTTTTGTGTGAAATATGGGGTGACTTGCTGGACAATGGATAATGTTTACGACTCTGTGGGCACATGCTAGTTCGTGAGTTGAGTAGAGCACAACGTGAATTAATTAATCTGACAATAAATTAAGAAAGGTTATTACATGGTTTGGAAAGTTGATCCACACGGCATAACGGAGGTTGTGTACAACAAAATCGAGAGCTCGTATGTAGCATTCACTTGACCCACGGCAACATTTTGGCTGGCAAGGTTTTGTTTTTAAAGAAAAAAATTCTTTATTTTGTGAACAAAGACATCCCGAGGCATCCATTCATTTGGTGTCAAACGTTCTGAAACTGTGAGCCATTGTGTTAGATACTGGCAGCGTGTTTCTAAGCTTTTGTGTTTTTATTTTTAGGATACTACTAAGCAACAGATTTGTATGTAACCGGGCATTTCAAAATTCCTGCCCCAAGGCGTGCAGTTTTTTTTTGTTTTTGTTTTTTTAAGGGATGTTGATCAACAGAAAACCAGTTACGGATGTGCTAATCGCAGTGTAAAAAAAAAGTTGCTTGTCACACTTTCAGCCTCCTAAATGGCTTGTTTTGTATCATTTTAATTGCTATTTTAGTCCCTACGGTTTCCAAACCTACAGCAAACGCTGCAGTTAAGAAACGCGGGTGCTGGATTTAGGTTCATGGGGCGTGTGCAGTTGAGTGTTGTGATCGCATTGTTCACATAGAACTGACATTAGAGATTCGATCTGTTCTGCTGCTGGTTCATGGCTCAGATTTAACTCTTTGGTTTTTGTTCATTGTCTCACATTCAATTTTTTTAAAAAGAAAATTAATGCTCTGAGGTAGAAAAGTGCAGTGTCCTTGGAGACATAAAGCAAGTTGAAGGTGTGGAAATAGAAAAACAAAGGACAGGGATGATACAGCTGTCTGATCTGTCGTTTCCTGTTTGTTGTGGTCGTTCTTATCAGGTTGTGATAACATAATTGTGTGGCCACCACAATTTTTAGCCTTCGTTTTTCAGACATCGCTGGGTTCGGATTGTATTTACCATTACTTCTTGAGTGCTTCGTTCGGGTTGCATTTCCCCGTCTTTGTGTTATCACCACGGCCTGACATTGGCCTAATGCGGTGGTCTGTGTACCGATCATTCTGCATTTCCTGAGATTAGATGCTGTTGATAGTTTACAATGTTGTGGTAAGAGTTGACTGAAAGTAGGCCTCGCAGAGAGCTTTCAGCTTGATTCGTTTGCTTGGTAATGGGGTAAACACACCGTTCCAGCCACATTTTATCAGGGAATAGGACAAGAGATGTAATTTTAATCAATAAATATGGAATAAGAAGCAGAACTCAGTTGCTGTCATTAATGTGGACAAAACAACGTGCATCACTCATCCGAAGAAACAAATGGAACGCTTTAAAAAGACAACGTCTTCGATCCCAGGACTATGAAAACAACCTTTTACCTTGTAAACCTTTATGTGATGAGCAGTAACTGTCCCATTCTCCAGCTGCCGGGTGTAGTGGTTCGCTTAGCTGACGGATGCCAGCAAGATTGGGGTTTTGAATCCTATCACTCTTAGGTCGTTGCGGGATTTTTCGTCTCCAACTGGCACTTGGCCATAATTCTGTGAGCTTTGGACTCAGTTGCAAGACTTCGAACTACATGGTTGAGATTCGTCCACTTTATATACATATCATTAAAGGAGCGTCATCAAGGGTTCTGCACAAAGTTTCTGTCCAGCTCTGCATATGTCTCTATCTAAGTCCTGGTTGACGCCTTATCGGGAAGTGTTCGGTACAGCTATTTCAAGCAGCCTCGGTCTAGAACCAGAACATGGCATCATTATCATCCTCATTCTCATGAATCATCGCAACGTGCGTGTGAGAGTGGTGTTTTGAGAAGTGCATAAAACAACCGTTAATTAATGTAAACGGGCTGGAGAAAAAGAAAAAACCGCAGGATATAAATACCTAGATTGCCCAATTGGCCTTTGTGGCGGCAATTAGCGGACAAAATGCCAACAGTGCAGCTGCATACTTGTGTGTTTCTGTATACGTAGGCCTACATAATTTTTAGTTGTGTATAGAATGTATATTTTGAATAATGCTTTTGGAGTATTTCTTTTCATAACTTCGATTGTAATGGTGGTAATGATGATTATAATAATAATTCGTCACAATTTAAAGAGCCTGCCAGCACTTAAATACCGCTCAGGACCCTGCACGGTGTTAATAGTAAAAGAAAATGAGACAAATATGCTCACAAGTATTGCACCACACACACACACACACACACACACCACACACACACACACACACACAACACACACACACACACACACACACACACACACACACACACTCTCTCTCTCTCTCTCTCTCTCTCTCTCTCACACACACACTCTCTCACACACACACACACGCGCGCGCGCGCGCGACAGCCACCACCATCACCACCACCACAACATCAACACACTATACAACCCAGGCTACATCATACTATTTACAGTGCATCGTCACACTCCTTTTCTTCTTCTTTCTATTTTTAAGTTTAGCGTAATTAGGTAAAGGCTAGCTTATGCAGGTGTGTTTTTAATTGGGTTTTGAAAACGGCGAGAGAAGAGGAATTGTGGATTGTGAAGGGAACCGTTACCAGATGACTACAGCTTGATACCTGAATGTTCTCTGATCGTATGTTTTTGTATTTTACTTACGCATAGTTAGGAGCACTTCAAAACTGGACCGCCGACACAAGAAGACTGAAAGGCAGTCCCGCGTTGATTCATTGTGAGCGAGTGTGGTAGCATTATTTTTTGGAAATTGATGTTTTGATTTAAAGGTGGTTTTGTATTTATTTGTTGTGGTATCTCGGTTCTGTGTGGGTTGTGAAGTACATTTTTCATATGATTTCCTAAACGATAATGGGGAGAAAGGATTGAACGAAGTGTGCCCCCCTCTCCCCACCAACAAAATCTTGATTACATTGTAGACAGATCTTGACAAAATTTGGGTTAAAGGTTCCCATGACTTCCAAGTTTGACTATGACAAAATTTGAATCATAGGTTCTCATGACTTTTCCAGTTGTTTGTCACTGCGATCTCTTTCTCACTCGTTCTCTTTGTATTGCATCGTGTTGTTTCTAACAAAGTCTCATAAATCTAAGCCAGATCGTCTGACAAGTGAGGTGGTAGAGTCCAACTCTCAGGTCAGCTTTTTGAGGGCGGATCTCGCTTCGCTTTGCTCTTGAGTATTCGGCTGGGCTTAAGGCTCCAATAACGATTATAATGATAATCACTCCTCTTTCCCTAGATTCTATACTTATCTAATTCTAAAGGGGATTAGATACCCGTACACAGCTGGGCAGATGGGAAGCCGCACGCATATCGGTGAAAAGTTTTTCTTGGCGTCATTCGTACCCATACAAACTCGTACAGTCGGATTGGAGGACGGGAGATCAAGTACAAATAGTTGTTAATGTATGTGTGTACCTGCACATGTAAGGTAGACCTGTTGCGAGTTGATTTCATTGTACACTTGCGTGGATGTAGTGACGATCCCATACATTTTGAAAATTTCGCCAGTTTTGCAAGGAAAGGGAAGTCGTTTGACCCTCAGGTGGGCCACAGTTTTTCGCTGGCTGTTGATTTCTTTCGATATAGCCATAGACAAGATCTCATGTGTCGAGTTCAGTCCCTGCTTGCAGCATAAAAACTGGCCTATTCGCTGCCCATCTTTATGCTTTCATCATGCTGGTGGTGACTGCTTAGTGTTTTATAGATCCCCAAGATCTTGTCAGCGCTAATATCTCTTGAACGAAATTTAAATTCCAAACGTGAATGAAACCACACTTGGATCCTCTCTCTCTCTCTCTCTCTCTCTCTCTCTCTCCTCCTCTCTCTCTCTCTCTCTCTCTCTCTCTCTCTCTCTCTCTCTCTCTTCTCTCTCTCTCTCTCTCCTCTCTCTCGGGGAGGGAGGGGGAGAGAGAGACAGAGACGTCTGTTTTAAATTCCAAACTTGAATGAAACTTCACTTGGATCCTCTCTCTCTCTCTCTCGGGAGGGAGGGAGGAGGAGAGAGACAGAGACGTACGTCTGTCTGTCTGTCTGTCCGTCCGTCCGTCTGTCTGTCTGTCTGTCTCTCTCTCTCTCTCTCCTCTCTCTCTCTCTTCTCTCTCTCTCTCTCCCTCCCGTCTCTCTCAAGGCCTAGATTATTAACTGTGAATTTGAGGGGACGCGGAGGTGGGGAAGGGGGGGGGGTGAGAAGGAAGGCTAATAATGGGCTATGGACTGCGTAATTTCAAACGGCGAAAGCCCATGAATTCAGGTGGTTGGAGCGCCGTGCTGGTAACGCGGAGGTCGCGGGTTCGACCCTCATGTGGGCCTCGTAATTGTTTTTTTCCAGTCTTGCTAGTTCTTTTGACAGAGCTGTAAACTTACGATCTGATATCTTGAGTTCGGTCCCTGCCCGCAACATTGAACATTGGCCTGTTTGCTGCCCATCTTAATGTTTCCATCATTCTGGTGCTGTCAGCTTAGTGTTTCATACGTCCACTGGCCTGTTTGCTGCCCATCTTAATGTTTCCATCATTCTGGTGGTGTCAGCTTAGTGTTTCAAAGATTCCCCCCCCCCCCACCCCTTCCTTCCACTTTCCACACTTCAGTTCAGTGCGTAGGGTTTTGTACAGGCTCATTGAGTTTGCCAGGTTATTGCTGGTAGACTTGGGTGGAGCACATGTGGACTTGTCCGAGTGCGATGAATACCTCTTGAAGAAACTCCAAACTTTTGATTTCAAACGTCGAAAGATTAAGCATTATTGACGTTGTCATTGTATCTCTCTCTTTCTCTCTCTTTCTCTCTCTCTCTCTCTCTCTCTCTCTCTCTCTTCTCTCTCTCTCTCTCTCTGTCTCTCTCTCTCTCTCTCTCTGTCTCTCTCTCTTCTCTCTCTGTCTTCTCTCTCTCTCTCTCTGTCTCTCTCTCTCTCTCTCTGTCTCTCTCTCTCTTCTCTCTCTGTCTCTCTCTCTCTTCTCTCTCTCTCTTCTCTTCTCTCTCTGTCTCTCTCTTCTCTCTTCTCTCTCTGTCTCTCTCTTTCTCTTCTCTCTCTGTCTCTCTCTCTCTTCTCTCTCTGTCTCTCTCTCTCTCTTCTCTCTCTGTCTCTCTCTTTCTCTTCTCTCTCTCTCTCTCTCTCTCTCTTCTCTCTCTGTCTCTCTCTCCCCTTCCCTCCCCTCCCTCACTGTCTCCTCTGTCTCATGTGATTCCTTCCCCTTACGCCTCTCCCTTCCCCACACACATATTCACACATTCACGCCCTGTCCCTTTCTCGTCACACACACACACACACACACACACACCACACACACACACACTGGCGCACCACGCACACACACACTGGCGTGTATCTGAAAATCCGCTTTGTTTTCCTCTCGGGTTATTTTAAGCGTACACTTCAGCCACGCACACAAACGCACGTGATCGTCCATGTCACAAGTCGGATGTCTGTAGTGTGCCCAGAATAGAACGTATTTCCTATGATGACACTATCAAATGACTCAATTCGTCAGTGCCGCAGCACGCTCGTGTGCATTTTACAAGTACCAGCGCTTGCATTCACCGCACGCACGCATTCATGTACACGCGCTCGCGCATGTATACCCCCCCCCCTCTCTCTCTCTCTCTGATAGGTGCACACACAAGCAAACTCACATACACATTCTCTCTCTCTCGTCTCTCTCTGTCTCTCTCTCTCTCTCATTGTCCCTCACACACACTTGTAGGCACACACCAAATCACAGGCACACAACGCGTGCACACTCAGGCATATCTTCTCCCCCCCCCCCCCCACCCCGCACACACAAACACACACACTCGTAAGACTGTGATTGGTGTAATTACGTACGAGTGGGTATTTGCTAATGTTTTAGTATGTGCATAAATAGAATTATAAGATAGATAAATCACTGAGAGAGATCTTGAACTATTTTTTCCGACCTCTCTCTCTCTCTCTCACGCACGCACAGAGACACACACACTCACTTCAGTTTTGACGTCAGTGTGACAGCATGAAGTGGTTTCCTGAACTGTCATTGTGAAGGCACGTGGTGTGTATCTGTGACGATTTTCCCGTTGGCAAGTTGATGGTGTGGTGAGGTAATCGCTGTGGACTTCTTGTCAGAAAGGGTTGGTTGTATTAAAGCACCGAACACATACGATCAGTATCAGTAGGGACTGCGTTTTGGGAGCCAGCAGCCATACTGTCAGCTTCGCTACAACTTAACTGCAAGTGTCTGTCGGGGCTTCCTGTAGTTTTGGGCTGCTCTTTGGATCGACACTGAAAGGTTCGTGGTTTTAGTTTTTGGTGGAAGATACGGCAGCATAGATGTTTTTGTTTTTCTGTTTCCTTAAACAATTCTTAGTTTTTTGTGAGTGATTAAAAAAAGAGATGAGTGTTAGTGTGACAGCCATGATTTTGAAAATCAGTAAACTGCAGATGTCTTTTTGTTATGTTTGATCGTGTGAAAACACAAGAGTTTACTTAGTCTTTACTTGGAAGATAAAAAAGAGAGAGAGAGAGAGAGTGTGTGTGTGTGTGTGTGTGTGTGTGTGTGTGTGTGTGTGTGTGTGTGTGTGTGTGTGTGTGAGAGAGAGAGAGAGAGAGGAGAGAGAGAGAGAGAGAGCGGGAACTTTATGATTGGGGAGGGGATATTATACCACATAGTTTGACATTGTTGACAAGCTCGCTGTTGGCTTCATTGCTAATGGCAGTAATGGTACTACTAGTATTAGTGGCTGTGATAGCTTGCAAAATTTTAGGGTTGTGTGCAGCCTCACGGTTCTGTGTCCCCGCAGCACAGTTTTTGTGCTCTTTTGGCAAATCGATCTGTAGTGGAAGACACGGTGATATGTTGTTAGACTGTGTGTAGCAACAACGTTATGTGCTTTTTTTTTTTAAGTGAAAAATGACGTGTGCTGATATGCTACCAAAGATTTTTTTTTTCGTTTTAAGATGTAAAGCTGCGTTTGATCTTTGTGTGTGGTGTGTGTGTGTGTGTGTGTGTGTGTGTGTGTGTGTGTGTGTGTGTGTGTTGCGACATGTTATATCGTGTGCAAAGACATCCTGAAATAAAGAGGGGTATTTGGGTGGGAGGGGTGTTTTTGTTTTGGGTTATCCTGTGTAAGGTAGTGTGACAGCAGAGATTTTACGTTCTCATGGTGAAAGATAGTTTACTTTAAGGCGCGTGATAAGCCTGCTTTATACTTTTTTTTTTATTGTCGATGAAGCCTCCAGTGAATTTACGTTTTGTAGAAGCTTTGATTTTTGGCAGTTTGTGGGAGCTTAAGTGTTCGTTGGGGGCTGGGGTGGGGTGGGTGGGGAGTGAAAGCCTGAGCTGATTAAACAGCGATACAAAAAGCAAGAGGCAGGTTCGTATGTGAAATGGAGGTAGGGAACTGGCAGCAGAGATTTGCTTTGTGCTTATCACAGAAAGATTGTAAAAGTCTGTTGCCCTGGAAGTTTAAATGCCAGCTGGCAATTGTGTTAGCCATTACATGCAGCGTAAGGTTTACAGTCAGCAGAAAGAAATCAAAGCCTTTTTTTTTTCACCTCTTCTCGTGAGTTGGTATTAGATGTCGTGCTGTTTTACTTTGTTGTGTCCGTATTCTGGAAGAGAGAAAGCCGTGTGTGTGTGTGTGTGTGTGTGTGTGTGTGTGTGTGTGTGTGTGGTGTTGTGTGTGTGTGTGTGATGTGTATGTGGTTTGTGTGTGTGTGTGTTAGATGATATTGTATCACAGCTACTGAAAAACAGGGAAAGGATCTCCCTTTGATACAACCAGAGCGCTGTGTGCAAACCTGTGTGAGAGAAAGCCGTGTGTGTGTGTGTGTGTGTGTGTGTGTGTGTGTGTGTGTGTGTGTGTGTGTGTGTGTGTGTGTGTTGTGTGTGTGTGTGTGTGTGTGTGTGCTGTTAGATGATATTGTATCACAGCTATTGAAAAACAGGGAAAGGATCTCCCTTTGATACAACCAGAGTGCTGTGTGCAAACATTTTCTCTGGTTTGTGTCTGTATGTCGGTTCTTTAAGCTACTGTATGTTTGTATATATCTCAGTCTGCATGTCAGTTTCTCTACTGTTTGTGTGAGACTGTGAGAAGGATGTTTCCAGCATGCATATTTTTCTCTGTCATTTATTATTTCTTTCATTTGTAGCATTCTGGTTGATCGTTTGCTCTGTATATGTGCAGAGTTACATTACAGATAATTGAAAGGAATCATACTTCGCCATACTGTTCTGTTCAATTCTATTTTGAACTGTATGTGGATAGTTGGAAGGTAATTGTAAAGAAGCCTTAATTAGCCATAAGTCCTTTTGTTATAGTGCAGTATTCAGCTGAAGTATGTGTCTTACTCACACATTCAGTTTTCGTACTTTGAGACGTTTTTGAGCTGTTTCGTGTCGTTCTGAGCTGTTTGTACGCGCGTTTTAAACTGATATTGTTCAGAAATCTTCAGACCTCCCACATAAATGAAATGTTGAAAGCATACAGTACTAGTAGCCAGTATGTGAGCAAAAGTCCTAACGCAGCTACAGTTGGAGATCTGGTTAGCGAGAGGTAGAACAGTCGCCTACCAATCTGTGTGCACAGGTTTGCACGGATGCCAATCTCGCCAATAAAAATTTTTAAAAAAAACACTTGATGTGTGGAGCCTCGGTCCACCCAACTGTGATTGGGTACCTGATAGTCTTTTTTCAGTTATGGTTTACTTTTTGGGGGGTTAATGATTTTTGACAGTGGTAACGAGAAAGCTGTCTCTCTCTCACCCGCCTCCTACATTTATGCTAATCTGGTTTGATAGTATTTATCCATGTATGATTTGATTTGATAGTATTTATCCATGTATGATTTACTTACGTGCTTACCATTTTATGATAGTGGTAATGCGAAACCTTTATCATTCTCTCTCTCTCTCTCTCTCTCTCTCTCTCTCTCTCTCTCTCTCTCTCTCTCTCTCTCTCTCTCACTCTCCTCCTCTCTCCTTCTCTTTCTCTCTCTCTCTCTCTCTCTCACACACACACACTCACACCCTCCTACTCTCTGTATTAACACATGCTTGTTTACTCTTCTATTTCTCTCATCTGTGCGCGCACACGCAACCCGGCACCCACCTAACCACCCTGTATTATGATTAGTATATTCTTACGTGTGTCTCTCATTCTATCTCTCATTCTCTCTCTCATTCTGTCTGTCTCTGTCTCTGTCTCTGTCTCTGTCTCTCTGTCTCTGTAATTGTCTCTAGCTCTGTCTGTCTGTCTGTCTCGTCTCTCTCTCTCTCTCTCTCTCTCTCTCTCTCTCTTCTCTCAAATGACAAGAAATGCTGTTACTCTTTGATTTCCTTATGTATTGTGTCCTGTATGATTAATTTATGGGTGTATTTCTTAGTTGACAACAGCAAGTTTGAAAAATGGCTTTCAGCTGTTACTTCTTATGTTCGAAAATACTGTCATTGTCATACTCGCATGACTCTGTTCCATGAAGCATTGTCTTCATATTTTTCAGTTTCAGGCACACAAAGAGACTCATATCAATTTTATTTTCAGCATGATATACCAGCCTGAGTCAACAGTTATATAGACAGCCGTTCGATCATTATCTACTGTTCCCACTGCCCCCTTTCTTGAGAATAGTTAAGGTCTTTTATCGCCTCATTTCTCTATCACTGCCTCATTTCTTATCATCTCTATATTGTGGGACAGCTTTACCTTTTGTGTGCTAAACGGTTAAAGAATGTGTATGCCTGTGTTGTGTGTTGCAGATGTGTGTGGATAGAGCGGAGGCAGCATGACAGCAGCGATGGAGGGGCAGGGCGGAAAGTCGTTCGGCCTGACCCTTCAGGAGCTGCGGGAGTTGATGGAACACCGCGCTCAGGAGGCCCTGACTATCGTCACCACCAAGTATGGTGGTGTGCTGGAAATGTGCAAAAGTCTTAGGACATCACCTACAGAAGGTAAGGCATCTTTTCTTCTCTTTTGCATGCTAAGCATACCCTGTTGCGGTCGATGTCTTCCCGATTTGTGGTGTTGATTCTGCAGCTGGTAAAGTGGGCCTTCAGAGTATCATTGTTACTGATTTACAGGTCTTCTCTGCTCACTGCATGCATAGTTCAGCCCAACAAGTTATACTTCTTCGGAAAAATGAGGTTGGACGTTCGTTTTTGCAACATGGTGTTGCAGACATTGCTCAGATGCCTTTGGTGGAATGTTCCAGGGGTTAAATGTGTCGTTGGTAGCAGTGAGGTATTCAGGAGTACTGTTCTGTACATAGCAGTCTTTGTGACAAGCCTGCTGCTCAGCACACAGCAGTCTTTGTGGGGAGCTTCATGCCATGGACTTACCACAACCTGTTAGTCTGTCTTCCAAAGGCAAAGCTGGCTTTGGAATACACAATGTCACCTCGGCATCAAGAGATACTCACTGCACATCCCAAGCAGCAGAATTTGCCTGTAGTCTTGATTTCCTGGTTGTTGATGACAGTTGGAGATGGTAAAGCGCTAGAAGCCAGAGATGGTGTTGGCTAAAATATGGCCTCTGTTTGCCGAGGCTAATTCAGTAATTGTAAGGCCGAATCTTCAGCAGACCAAAGCAAATTGGTCAGTCGGGTGCTGGATGCCCTTGCGCGAGTGTGCAGCCAATACACAGTTGTATGCAAAGAGAAGTTCCCGCAAGACGTCTTTGTAGCACTTAAACATAAGGCCTTTTTTTTTTTTTTACCACCAACATTTTACCCAAGCAGACAGACGTGTCAATGTAAAGCATTCTGTGCATTGAATATCACACACACAACACGCACACACACATACACACACACACACACACACACACACACACACACACACACATACACACACACACACACACACACACACACACACACACACACACACACACACACACACACACACACACAACACACACACACACACCCCTCACACTCACAGGCTATTCATATGAGGCCACCTATGAATGACACAAGTTATGCCTAAATTGCATATAATGACTCAAAATGATGTTAGTTTATCTGTTTGTTTGTGTGTTGGCTTGTTTCGGACAAATATGTATTGTATATCGACATTGGATGGACATGTTGTTCGTGCAGAGTCTGTGTTTGCATAAGATGAATATTTATGCGTGATGTGTTCCATATTGCAGGCTTGGTGGGGGACTTGATGCGGACAGATCGTGTAAGAGCATATGGCACCAACATCATACCCCTAAACCGCCCAAATCGTTCTTGAGGCTGGTATGGGAGGCACTCCAAGACGTCACTCTTATCATCCTAATTTTTGCTGCCATCATCTCTCTTGGCTTGTCTTTCTACAAGGGCGATGACACAGGTGAGCACGCTGCTGCACTTTTCCCCCTCTTTATTTAATAATGATGGTAAAAGCGCTGCATAAAAATGGCACCCAGATTACCACTGGTGGAGGAGTGAGGGTGGGCTCGAAAGAAACTTGGGACCTCTTATGTACCCGTTTTGGGCTATTACGAGAGCTGATGTAAAAGTCTTGTCACTGACTTCGCAAAAGAAAAATGGGAATTCTAATGTACGTGAAATTTACAAGTCCTTCAAAGTACTCTCCTTCTGTCTGCACACAGTTTCATCCTCCTCAGCCAAGAGTCGAACGGTTTTTGATAGTATGATTGAGATACGGTAGCAAGCTATGATGTCAGTACTTTTCCCGAAGTCCTGGAATCTTGAAAACTTCTTGCCATCCACGGTTTGCTTCAGAAAGGGTATCAACCAGAAGTCATATTGGACTAAAGTCAGGCTTTTAGGATGGGTGAGGGAAAAGTTAAATGGATTGCTTTTGTAGATAGGTCACATAGAACGTGGCTTTATGAGCATTTGGGTTGTCATGTGAAAAGAATGTTTTGCTTGTAATAATAATTACATAATTACAATATTTATATAGCGCAAAATCTTGATAAAATCAAATCTAAGCGCTGAAGCAGACACACACGCAGGCACGCACGCACGCACACACACGCACGCACACACACAGACACACACACACACACACACACACACACACACACACACACACACACACACACACGCATGGCTATAAATGGGGAGAAAGAATAAAAGCAATAAAAGCAAGAATAAAAGCAATGGAAAATTATAGAGAGCATAGCATACAATTATATATTATAACCATGTGATTCCCTCCGAGCGGAGACAGGCTGCAGAGGGGGGTGGGGGGGGGGGTTGAGTGAGGTTAGGATTTTATGCGGCGGAGGAGAAAAGGTGAGTTTTGAGAGCGGACTTGAAGGAGACAAAAGTAGGTTGCTGACGGACTGAGAGAGGAAGTTTGTTCCAGGAGAGTGGACCAGAAACAGAGAAGGCTCGTGGACCATAGGTATTGAGCTTAGTGCGTGGAAAGCGAAAAGTCAGAGGATCAGAGGATCGGACGCTGCTCAAAGATGGACTGCTCAGTTTTCGGCAAAACACTTCATACATAACATCTAGCAGTAAGAGCAGACTTTTCAGGCTGCTATAGAGCCTTGGGAATTGAAAAAAATGGAGTAGTCTCTTCCGGCTTTGAAAACCAGATCTCAGTACAACTGGTCTTTCGTCATGAGTGCCCACCCACATTTGATCAGACCATTTGTTCAGGATGCCAGAGGTGAACCATGTTTCGTCATCTGTGGTCACATCACATAGTAGTTTGTGAACGTCCATCTCAAAACATTTCAAGCAGTCGCCTAGAACTCCGAACTCTGTTTTCTCTGCTCCTCTCTCCGAAGATGATGTCTCCATCTGGCAGCCACTGTCCTCATCTCAAGATCATACTACAGGGTCCGTTCAACTGGGCCGGATGAAATACCACAAGTTTCACTTAGTTCATGAACTGAAATGTGCGGATCTTTTTCAACTACTCGCCTTCCAGGCCTCACTTGAACGTCCACATTGGTGTTTGTAAATTCAAGTTATGCAATAACGCTTGGAACGACTGACCCAACGTGACGTCATAACAAAATGACGTCACAATATTTGTCCAAATTAATTTTGTAATCAGATCACAGAACAGTTTGGCCAGGTGTGTGCGAAGTTTCAAAGAGCTGCGAAAGTTGCTTCTTACATTATTTGGATTTGGACATTCTGTTTTTTGTTTGTTTGTTTATTGGATAACCCATATAGTTACTTGCTTGGCCACCTCCACTGCCAAGTCATGTAAGGCGTAGAAATGCACACCTCAGAGGGGTTCTTTCAATTTGGGGAATGATCAATCTGGAGGACTCGTATCTAGAGAATAGGCGGGGTGCGGCAGAGGTTCTCATTGATATGACGTCGTAAGTGACGTTACTCTGTCTGCTTTGTGGGAAGATGTTTACGTAATATTAGTGGTGAATCATTGAACAGTGTTTTACATTTCTTTGGGATTGCAGGTCTTCGTATTTTCATCAGGAACATTGTGTATTAGTGTTAACAGTTTGTCCCATTTGAACACGATGTGCCATCGATATACTTGTTACCTTAGACACGTATCATTATAATCATCTTTTACATTTCCTTCCATGCTGTCTTTTGAGCTTGTTGGGCCAGGGAGTGGGGGTGGGGGGCTGTCATTCTGACGACAGTCTCTTAAATTCTAGCTGATAGCTTCAAACCCAGGTTTCGGCGATAGCAGTTATCTCATTTCAAGAGCTGTCTCTGTCATTTTCGTATCTGTCCGACAGAATCTGTAACAGTGACGCACCTGTTTTTGAGTTTCATTAGGGCGGTGTGGGACCCACCTTGCTGCAGCATGTGTCATTCCGAATTTACTAGTTAAAATCGCACAAACTGATTCACAACAAATATTAGTGTCATGAGAGATGTCTTCACATGTAATTCGCCTGTCTTCATTCACTATTTTCTTAACTTTTTGACTGTTTCCTCGTCAGTAGCGTAGTGTTTTTAATGTATCAATGCTGGTACTTCCTTTATAAAGTTGAATTTTAATGTAAGCGCGCTATTCTTTATCGCTAAACTTGGCCATGACGCATTGGATGACTATGCCGAACGCGATGCCGTAACAGATGACGTCCCCGTATTTGCACTTTTATTTCGTAATTAAATCACGGAATGATTTGGCCAGGGATGTTTAAAGTTTCAAAAGCGCTGTAACAGTTACATTTAAGATTATTACCCTTTGAATCTCGCATCCTGTCCACCAACTGCAAAAACTTAATCCTTTGATTCCCTCACCCTCCATTTAACTCTTTGATTCCCTAACCCTATCCACCAGCTGCAGGAAGCTGGTGGATAGGGTGAGGGAATTAAAGGGTTACGTTTTTACTTCGCTATCATGATTGGCAATGCAGGATGCTGGTGGACAGGGTGCGGGAGCCAAAGGGTTAAGACATATCTTGCTTTTATTGGATGACCTTCGTATCAACTTTGGTTGCCTAGCAACAGGCAATTGGTCACCTTCACAACTGATGGGAATCAATCATTCAGGAAAAGGGATGTTACATGAAGGACTGTAGAAAGATAGTGATCATTATCTTACTATTAATACATTTTTATAGGGATGTTTTCCCTGTTTATTGGATGACCCTCGTATAACATTACCAATTTCAGTTTCCAGGTCTACATTTCGCTATTCTCTAGTTTCGCATTTACTGTTTAGAAAGAGTGAAGAACTAGAGAGAAAAAAACACTCATCATCTGTTCCAAACGAACTACACAAATTATCAGTTGGTGCTGACAGCAATTCAGAACCATTTAATGGAGATAATACCACTACTGGGATTTTTGACAACGGCGGTATGTTGAATGTCCCATGGCAATCTAATGAATGTTTCCAAACATCAGTACGAATTGTATAGAAAAAGGGAAGTAATGTCATACTATCATAATTTTCTCATCAACCTGTCAGTGGAACTACGATAATTGTGGATTCACGAGGCGGGAGCAGGCAGGATTGCATGAGACATACACACAAGTCAAAGCAGAAAATGTATTTAATCTGGAAGAAAGGATGATGGAATTTGGTTATGATGAATATTCAAGCTGCACAACTCGGTGAAAGAGAAAATTTCATTGATTTGGTCAGCAGTCAAGCTGCATTACGTAACTAGGTGAAAGAGAAAGAAGTTGATTGATTTGGCCAACATTCAAGCTGCATACATTTTAGGGGGTTTCCTGTGGAAATTAATCCCTGTAAATGTATGCTGTCGTGATATTGTAACCGGTTGTTGTTTTTACATTTTTAGTATTTGGGTTTCTGCGAACATTGTGTGTATGTGTGTTTGTGTGTGTGTGTGTGGGGGGGGGGAGGTTTGTGTGTGTGAGTTTGTGTCTATGTGCACGTGTGTGTTTGTGTATTTGCACACGTGTGTTTGTTGTGTGTGTGTGTGTGTGTGTGTGTGTGTGTGCGCGCGCGCGTGCGCACACATACACCCATTTAAAATGCCCAGTTTGTCACTCTTTCTTGTCAAAACTGCTTGAAAAAGTTGTCCTCAACCAACTGAACTCTCACCTGTCTGCCAACAATCTCCTCAATCCTTTCCAGTCAGCCTACCGCCAGTGCCATAGCACTGAAACTGCCTTGCTACACATTCTCAACAATCTCCTCCTTGCAACTGATACTGGCAAAGTCTCTCTCCTCACACTCCTTGATCTGTCTGCAGCCTTTGATACCATTGATCATGGTATTCTCCTTTCTAGACTTCATCATACTTTTGGCATCTCTGATATTGCTCTCTCCTGGTTCACTTCTTATCTATCAAACAGAAAACAAACTGTTCTCATCAATGGCACTTACTTTCAACCTGCATACCTGACCTGTGGTGTTCCACAAGGATCTATCCTTGGCCCTGTTCTTTTCAGTCTTTACACCTCCCCCCTGTCCACCATCATCAACTCTATAAAACACCACTTCTATGCTGATGACACCCAACTTCAAGACAGTGACTCACCTGACAATATACAGCGCCTCCTGACTCGCACCACTGAGTGTTACTCGGACATCAAAAATTGGATGACATACAACAAACTTCAGCTAAATGATGACAAGACAGAAGCTATCCTCATTGGCACCCGTCAGAAACTTTCTCAGCTGCCTCCTCTTTCTCTCCCATTATGTAACACATCAGTCCCAATTTCTGATTCATCTAAAAACCTTGGTGTCTGCATTGACTCTACCATCTCCATGAACAACTTTGTTTCTCAAACTGCCAGATCTTGCTACTATCACCTCCATCGTATAAGCCTGATCAGGAAGTATCTCTCTGTCGAAACAACTGCAAAACTCGTTCTCTCCTTCATAATGTCTCCATTGACTATTGCAATTCACTCCTGTCCGGTCTTCCTGCCTCCACCACTCACATCCTACGGCGCATTCAAAACAATGCTGCACGCCTTGTACTCAAAAAGAAAAAAGCTGACCACATATCTCCTCTCCTGGTACAACTTCACTGGCTCCCTGTATCAAAGCGCATACAGTACAAACTAGACACCATGTGCTACAAAAGCCTCAATAACGCAGCCCCCGATTACCTGTCAAGCCTACTTGAGATCTATGTTCCCTCACGTACCCTCCGCTCTGCCTCCGATCCTCTGACTTTTCGCTTTCCACGCACTAAGCTCAATACCTATGGTCCACGAGCCTTCTCTGTTTCTGGTCCGCTCTCCTGGAACAAACTTCCTCTCTCAGTCCGTCAGCAACCTACTTTTGTCTCCTTCAAGTCCGCTCTCAAAACTCACCTTTTCTCCTCTGCATAAAATCCTGACCTCACTCAATCCCCTCTGCAGCCTGTCTCCACTCGGAGGGGAATCACATTGCAATATATAATTGTATATAATATGCTCTCTATAATTTTCCATTGTTTTTATTCTTTTTCCCCATTTATATTCTATAATTTTCCATTGTTTTTATTCTTTTTCCCCATTTATAGCCGTGTGTGTGTGTGTGTGCGTGGCTGCGTGTGTGCGTGCGTGCGTGCGTGTGTGTGCGTGCGTGCGTGTATGTGTTTCAGCACTTAGATTTGATTTTATCAAGATTTTGCACTATATAAATATTGTAATTATTATTATTAAGACCGCAGTATCAGGACATTCTTGTGAACGCACTTTTTTTTTTACTTGTCCATGGTCCAGTTCAGATCCTTGGCAACTTTTATTTGATACCACCAAAGCCATGTCTACTGTGGTTTGTTTCAAGGATGCATTGACTTCCTGAAAGAACAAACCACCTTTCTAAACCATATCTGTCCTTGAACACATCGCCTCATAAGACAGGAAGGGGAGATGAGGAAGGGGAGATGGACACCAACATCAGTGCTGTTCCTAAGACTATGACCAAGCAGATTATCAAAAACAAAACTTGTTATAACTCTTATTCTTAATCCTATTCTTAGTAGTAGTAGTGGTGGTATTATTGTTGTTGGTGTTGTTGTTGTTGTTTTGTTGTTATTTTTTTTTCATAGTTTTGGGGGAAATAATAAATGAAACAGCCCATGCTGGAAATGAATGGTTACATTTTAAGAGAACTGGAGCCAAGCCTAAAGCTTAACCAGAGTTAAAGAAAAAGTTTACATCACTTTGATTGTGAGTGGAGAGACAGTATAGTGCATAGAACATTTACCTCCAAAAAGCAGATGTTAAGCACAGTGGAGTATGTTTGCCAGAGGGACGGGTTTCATGTTCTGTTTTAGTACTATTCCTCTTACTGTATTATAATGCTGGCTTTTAGAAAATTTGAGGTCTCTATCTGTCACTCGCCTACTTCCCAACTACTTCAGCCCACCCACCATCAATATCAGACCACCCCCACCCCCCTGGTGACAGTCCATCCCCTTAACAACCGCAGGGTTATAAGAGAACCTTTACATTATTATTACACGTATTATCATTTCTTTGTTGTTGTTATTGTATTTTTGGAGACCCAACACTTTTAGTGTGAGAAAAGCTTGAAACAGATTAATGGCTTAAATCCAGGAGAGTTGGCATCCAGAGATCGATTAATGATACAGTTTTCTTTTGGGGGAGTTTATTGTGTTTATTACAGATTCATCATTAACTTTCTAATTACACACCACATTATCCGTTTTCTCTTGCTACGCAGCATTAGACAAAAAGTCACAAATTGCTTTTCTGATTTGTCTAAAATCAAGTTGTTTGTGTTTATGATGCGTTTTCTATATGTACACAACGACAAATGTTCTCTGCCTCCTGACAGAGTTAGACACGGAAGACGAGAGCTACAGAGCAAAGGCGGACAGCAGCTTGGAAGAGAAAGTGGGATGGATAGACGGCTTGGCCATATTGGTGGCCGTTGCGGTGGTGGTGCTAGTTACTGCATTCAATGATTGGAGCAAGGAGAAGCAGTTCCGAGGCCTCCAGAGCAAGATTGAGCATGAACATAGGTTTACTGTGATCCGCAACAGTGAGGTGAATCAGATCCCTGTGGGAGACATTTTAGTTGGTGACATTTGCCAGATAAAATATGGTGAGTGGAACTTTTTTTCTTTTTTCTTCGTTTTTTTTTTTCTTTTTTCTTTGATTTAATGTTTTGTTTGATTGGTCTCATCTCTACTTTGATTCTGTATCTGAGCGACCCCACCTAGTCTGTTTTTATTAGTTTGTCAGTGTGTGTCTCCACTCTTTTGCTTGCTCCCTCCTTTTCTTATCTGTAATCAGCTCTCTCTCTCTCTCTCTCTCTCTCTCTCTCTCTCTCTCTCTCTCTCTCTCTCTCTCCTCTCCTCCTCTCTCTCCTCTCTCTCTCTCTCTCTCTCTCTCTCTCTCTCTCTCTCTCCTCTCTCTCTCTCTGTCTCTCTCATGCTCACCATTACCCATTGGTAATGTGTAAAACTTGGGCAGATTGAAGTGTTGGGTTTGGGCTTTCCAAGGGTTTAGTTTGTGTGTGTGAGAATCTGAATGATGCTATGCTTTTTTGTGAAACGAGATGTAAAATATGTATGGGCATATACTATAATGTCATTGTAACTATATGTTATGTGTGTGTAACTTTTACCAGTTGCTTATATATGAATATTTATTGTAGTGTCATACATGCATTGTAGTTAGGCACTGTTTAAGCACTCATTTTATGTAAATCAGAATCCATAAAGCAAACATTGTCGGCTATCACCTTGCCCCATTCCTAGAACTCCATAACATCCCTTTTGACAAAAAGCCAGGCTCTTTCCACTTTCATCCCCACACCAATATGTCAGTGCCAGACTTGGATCTTGACCAAGCCTCTAGAGAACAAAACCATCACTTGAAAGATATGTTGTTCGAGAAAAGCCGTCAACAAAACTGAATGTGACATGATCAAAAATACCATAATAGAGATACGATAACAACATCGGTTGACCATCATATTCATCATCAGAAAATTTAAGTGGTTTGGTTATTTGACCTGAATGCAACCCAGCTAGCTGGCTCTGTAAGTGTACTTGACAAAAAGATTACTAGATTTAAAATGAGAGGCAGACAAAGGAAGACCGCGTTTGATGTTGTGAAAGAGACCTTTGACGTCACACAATGTTTCTTCACTTGAGGCCTTCCAGCCTGCTGTTTACCACCAACTCTTTCTGGCTGGACATCCAACATGGTACATGTGGACAGATAAAGAAGAAGATACATACTGATTGAGTCATCTGTGTGTTTGTCATTGGTGATGTCGTGTGTGGTGTTAATGTGTGTATTTTCAGACTGTGTATCTATCTGCGCCTAACACATGGAAAAATAATTTCACTGTACACAATAACATCATTCCCTTATTTCAGTTTGTCCGCTCATTGCCCGTTTTTCAAAGAATTCCATATAGAATCAGTACATTATGCTACAACATTGTCAAGCTCACTAAGGCTTGAACTAGAGGGGGAAGACAGAGAATCAGACCTATCAACTCTAACACGCCCGTTTATGACTAATGAAGAAATCCTTGGACACATTTACAGTTACGCAATTTTTATTTACAGACAAACAAGACAACATGACGCATCATTCACACAAATCATATATGTAACTCTAACATAAACAGAAGTGGCACCACAAGACCAACAGTTTCCGACATTTCACATTTTTAACAACGGAAATCGCTTAGAAGCATTTGCTATACATGGCACCCCAAAACCAGCATGTTCAAAATCAACAACGGAATTCACATAGAAACATAGCAAACACACACTCACAGCAGAGTTTTAGTCCATACCAAGGTTTTGGTCCGTAGGATGTTCCTACATGTAAGCTAGGGTTACTGTTCACGAAGAGTCACTGAAGCATATGTGGAATCCTGCGAAGGACGGCGCCAGTGAAATGAACCGGGTAGAACGGCTGGGCCGTAGGCTCGTGGTGTGGAAGCACCGCCGTTCTTGCCAGAAGACGCAGCCGTAGAAGCCCCTTTGGTGGCACCTGCCTCGGACGCTCGTAATGTTTCCTGAGCTCGGCCTCGTGTACCTCGTCGTAGGGCCAGGACCACCAGGACAGCAGCAACGACTGGCGCAGGACACGGGTGATCTTCTCCCCTCACGATGGCGAAACCCTGTATACTGTCTCCCTTACTGACCCATAGATAGACAGACAGCTATGATTGGACACTGCAGCGAAACTCATTATTTGTAGATATGATGATGAACCAGCTACCAACCCAACCTAGCCACCAACTACACATCAACAGCAGCAAAGGAGAGTAAACGACTATTCACTGCTGGATGCATGCCTGACAATGACTCCTAATACACTGTACTCTCAGTCTCACACACAACGTTGACAAAATTTGAAGTGTCTGACAGATGCTTCCGCCGCATACCATCTGTAGCAGCAAAAAAAATAACAGGCGTCTCACATAGACCCCCACAAACTTCATACAACTACACAGACCAACAACGAAATGACTGACCCTTAAACCCTCCGCATACCGTCTGTAGCAGAAGAAAATACAGGCGTCGAGTCACTCCTGGTTTCATGCCAAAGACACATAAACCTCCACACAACTACGCAGACCAACAAAACACAGATACCTCTACCCACTTCTAGGACATGAAAGCCAACTACAAGTGGTGACTCTGACCAGCAACTGGCCCTATCCACCCAATCTGCAAACCGTCTGTCGCAGGAGAAGGCCCCACACCAACTCAGCTAACAACATGAACTACATCTTCTCAAGCACAAACTTTTCCACTTCTAAGACATGAAGCCTAACTACAAGCGGAACCTCTGACCAGAAACTGGCCCTATCACACCCAGTCTGCAAACCGTCTGTCACAGGAGAGGAACCAGACACCAACTGGACTAACATCTTCACAGACACAAAACTATTACATCTTAAAAAAAACACACACACACAAACTTGTCTGACCAGAAACTGGCCAGACCCCACCCCCCCTATCTGCAAACTGACTGTGCAGAAGGGAGGCCCGACACCAACTCTACTGTAACACCCACAATTCTTATCTTTTAAAGCAACAAGCAAGCTCACAGAACCCTGTTCACAAAACCAGCACCCAAAAACAAAAAATTCCATATACACGGGTACCAGGCAATCCATGATTTAGCCTGCCAAGAATCTACAGAAAAACTGCTCACACAAACAGCACCAAAAACACAAAAATCTACATACACCAGACCCATGTAAAGCATAACTTAGCCATAAACACAGGTCGGGCGAAACATTGATTCCCAGCCAAGGTACAAAAATCACGTAAAACACACACACAGGCACAGGTAGACTGTAACTGGACAGGTGAGTTTTTACCCAGTGGCCAAGACTCCATACACACACTGACCCAACCAAATACTCCTGTACCCAAACAAGAAGAAAAGGGACAAAATAAAAAGATGAACAAAACTGCCGTGACAAACATTATCAGTGGTACTGCACCAATTTATCTGTGTGAATGGACACCCATGCCGGATCTCTCTGTTCTGCTTCTGATACTACTTGTTTACAGATTCCTGATACAGATGTTCCGTGGTAGGTTGCCGCTCTTTTTGTGTGTCTGGTCCATATAAGTGGAATGATCTTCCTCCGTTTATTTGACCGTCACATATTATGTAATCCTTCAATTCTAGCAGTGATTTCCCCCTCTACTTGCCTACCCTTTTGCCCCACTCCCCTTCTGTCTTCCCCTTTCTTGTTTGCGTATGTTCCATGCCCTGGAGTTTTGGTCATTATTGGGTAATTGCTTTGGTGAATTGATGAGAGTGTTCGCTTTGGTATGGATCTTGTATCAAGATTTGGTACCTTATAAATGTCGTTATTATTAATATTTCTTAAAGCATTTGTATTGTGTTTCAGGTGACCTTTTACCTGCAGATGGCATCATAATCCAGAGTAATGACTTGCAGATAGACGAGAGTTCCTTGACAGGAGAATCAGACCATGTGAAGAAGGGAGAAAATACGGATCCCATGTTGCTATCAGGTAAGGTGTGAAAATACGGATCCCGTGTTGAAGAAGAATGCACTGCTCGTAACCATGTATGTAATCATGATACGTATTTTGGTGGTAAGGATGGAATAGCGTTGGCGTTGTGGTTAAAGCACTTGCTCTCAAAAGCGAAGATTTAACACGATCGAGTGTAGCAGCCAGATAGATGAGTGACCAGATTTCTGCCAGAGTCCACCCACTGTAAATGGGCAGCTGTCCCTCTTGAGAAACAGGGATAGAGCAGTGAGGAATATGAAATGGGACAAGCTCTCTTAATGTTGGCTCACTTGATGCTGGTCCCAAGGGATGATTGGGTCTTTAAGGCCTCGCTGATGAGGTTATGGGAAAACATTCGCCTTAACTTGATTAAGGACCAAGCTGACAACTTATATGCAGGCATTCAGATGCGTTGTTGTAGTTTTTCAGAGTAACACTTTGGTAGCATAATGTAAGTTATATTGTAAGAATTGACCTTTACATAAAGTTATTGGGGGGTTTTAAACTAGGATTTCCGTGATTGTTTTTGTTGTCCGTGAGAAAAGTAAGGTCTCTCTCTACCACTTCACTCCCCTAAGATCTCACATTGATTGAAAAAGCTATACATTTACTTATGTAATTATTTATCAAGAACAATATATGACATAAGAGTGGTGGTTGTGTCTGATCTGATTGACCACAGTAATTATTGTGCAGGCACACACGTGATGGAAGGCAGTGGTAAAATGATGGTCACTGCCGTAGGAGTCAACTCGCAGACGGGCATCATCTTCGCCTTGCTGGGAGCATCTCACGATGAAGATTATGCTTCCAAGAAGAAAAAGAAGGGAGGGGATGATGAGGAAGCTGGTAAAAACCCTTATTCATGCTTTTTTTTAGCATTTCAGATCTTGTGCACCCACCCTATTTTAACTCTGAATGCATGCACGCTTAAAGTATTGATGAGTGTACGAACAGTTTCTCTCATCATCATCATTGAATTGACACTTACTGATTTAGTCTTCCTAGTCTCAGTTTCTTCCAATTTGAAGTCACTGATAGAAGATTAGTGACTGCAGTGTTGGCCTTATTTCATTTCTGTTAGGTGTTCCTCATTTTTCTGACTTTAGGGCTGTATTTTCTGCTGCCTGTATGTTAACGTACAAGAACAGAAAGTCAGGAGATAAATAGTTTTGGCTACCAGTAATTTGAACAAGGCTGATTACCTTTGCATGTGTGCTCCATATTCTAGACAGAAATTGTTGAAATATTTATGAAAAGGATTGTCTGTTGCATTGAACTAGAAGGTGACCCGTTTCTGTTCCAAGTGATGTTCTGTTCTTGTTCTCTGACTCTTGTTGACTTCTGTTGAAAAGTTGTATGTTTGAGGCAGTTTGCATGCCGTCTGTTCTTCCATTTGATTGCGGAGTGAAAGGGATATTTGTCTGTTTATTGATACATTTATAAACAGCTTCAGGTATGTTGGTTTCTAAAATGAGAAGGATATATACTTATGTCTGTTTATTAATATTGATATAGTTTAAAATATTTTCTTAAAGTGACAGGGATATATGTCTGTTTATTAAAACATTTATAAACGGCTTCATGTCTATGTATTCAAACGCTAACCTTCTAAGGTGACAAAGATGTCTGTCTTTTCAATACATTTATATATACAGTTTTAGATCATTATCAAATTATGTTCACATTATTCTCTATCCTTTGGGTATAATTGAATCTGTATTATATTTTGACAGGAACAACCAATGGTAATTATATAATTTACGAGTGTATAGTAATGTTTGTGCCAAGTGTGTAATTACATTTGTTGTGTGCCCGGATTTGTAAACTTTACAGTGAGAAAGCAGACAAGTGGTGGTCCCATTTTGTGTATTCTAGAGTTCAGGGTGTTGGTGTGGGTGATGACAAATAACCATCTTCATGTATTAGGCTTATGGCTGTATTTTGTTACTGACATGGGATTGGTTTTAGATGGCATTCACCCAGAGAGCTCATGAAAATGTGTAGTTATGATTAAAATATTTTGGTAAGACAGGAAAGGGAAAACCTTTAACATGGAGACTGGAGCCAATTTAAAGGGCCAGTCACTCAAAAACAGATTAGTTTAGATTAATTATTTGTTCACAGCCTTAATCATGTGCATCTTTTAAACAAGAGAATGGCCGCATGTATTTCTGTGTACGTTTGTATTTGTAACTTTTTTTTATTTAATCTTAATAGCTACAGAATAGCGTGGATGCAAAAGTATAAAAGTTCTTTTGACCTAGTGTAGCCCTATACTGTGTGTGATGTGTTTGTGCATTTGAATGCATAATTCGTGTTACTGAGTTTGTTTCAGTTATGATTGTGTTCTTTTTAACAGAATTTTGTCTGCAGCGTGAGGCCACTGAACAGCCATTCTCACAAAGATCCCTTCATCTGCCTTTTTTCTTTCTTTCTCCCATTTTCCTCTTGCAGAAATATGTGTCAAGTGTTTTCTGATCAAGTTATTCAAAATTTCCAGTTGTCCAGTAGGTTGTGCTTCCGTTACTTAGGCATCTTCCAATGGAACAAACTGGAAGATGTATATTTGAGTTTGCCTCACCTCTGTTTATTAAGAAATGCCACAAATTCCGATTGATGTAGTGTTGAAGTGGTCTTTGTATGAGCATGATTTCTTTTATTAACTGCTTAAAAGAATTTGACTGTGGCGCATAAGGTAAACGTTCACTTTTTGTTGAGGAATGAATTTATGATAGTCTTGGGCGCCATGAATTTGTCATGAAAAGTTTAAGCTTAGGTTTGTCATTGCCGTTGTCTCCATTTGTCTTTGCCTTTTGTCCCCGTGGATTTATCATTTAAATTGTCAAATTCGTTCTACTTTCCCCCCTAGTATTTATCTTGAAAAATCTCTAGACATATTTGTCAACTTGTAGACTTCAAGGACGTGGAAAAACTCTCATCATCTCCAAGTTTAGTACCATGTTACATGACTTGAAACAAAAAGACAAAAGTGCTCCTTCTTTGTCAACGTATGTCTTATCTTTCTTCTTTTCACAATGTCGAATAAATCATGGCCTAGCACTGACGATGTTGAAGTGTTGCTAATGTTTGAAGATGGTCCTTTTCCTCTGTCCATGGCTGTCTTCTATGTGGGAAGCACTTGACGTGCGTCTAGTGGCTGTTAAAGGTACAGTTGTTGGCCTTCATATCCCCAACACGTCACTCTCACCCCTCACATGGTTAAAAGTACACTGACTGTAGTGTGCAATGTTTTGTAGCCGGTGTAACCAGCCTTCAGTGCTCTCAAGTTGATCAACTTGTCAACTACTTTTTATATAACTCTGTGATTGTGATCATTCGTTTCTGCAAAGGTAGAATGTAAATTACCCCTGATTTATATTCTTGTGTTGGGTTTTGGGTAATTTGTCTGCGTGAAGTTATTTGATATTGATACTGACATGAGAAAAATAAGGAGAATGTCAGAATAAATTGCCTTTTTTCTTTGGAAATTTTCATTTTCGGTAACCAGTATACGAAAAGAGAAATTTCAAAAAATAGTTTTTATATTTGAGGAATTTAAAAGCCACTACAGCCAGAAAAGTTTAATTGTAATAGTTTAGATGATGAAACTCTGATAACGATTAATTGGGACTTTATAGTGCTTTCCTTAGATGTTCAGTGAAAAGCAGGCAGATTGCCCATGACTGGCGTACACAGATTGAAATGTATCTTCATCACAAAGCAGCGCCATTTTGTTTCCTGTTCAGCCCGTGTAACATCCTGTTGATGACATCGCTTTTACTAATGACTTCATCTTGTACCATTTTAACTCTAACTTGCAGGACTACGCAAAAACAATCTTGGACAGGCAGAACCATGTAAGTTCAACTCCTCCTTCATCTTTGCTGAAAAATGATTATTAGTTATTGTACTTCAGTAGATAACTCTCACCTATTTACATCTCTTGTGAAAAAGACTTCAGTAGATAACTCTCACCTATTTACATCTCTTGTGAAAAAGAGGGATGACTTACGCTATGCGTTTGCACTATGTAACATTATTTATTATTTATTTTGCTACATGTATTGACTTTGGAATAACAACTTTCCTCCTCCCTCTTTTATATGATAACAAAGTTTGAAGCCTGTTTATATCGGATAATATGACTGTGTAACAAGCGAAAAAATTCAAAATTTTGGCATTATTTTGTAGATTTGGTATACCATTTAAGTCATTGCATCTGACTGTGTGAGTTATTGTATTGAAAATTAAAGACAGCTGCACACCTGAAGTTTATGTATAGTTTAGTGTGTCTGTTTAGTTTAGATGTCATCAATACAGTGGTCGCACTTTTGTTCGTTTACATTCCCCTCTTTAATTGTAAGGGTAGTTTTATTTTCCATTCATGTATAACAAAAGCAAATAAAATCATCAACAAGCTTCCTGTACATTTACATTTTCAGAAAAATGACCATAAAATCACTCTTTTAAAGCTTTCTTGTTTGTTTGTTTGTTTGAGAGGAAGGGGCAGTTTCAGGGTTTTCTTTGTTGTAATCCCCATATTTTCAGTCTCTCCCTAGATCCTCCTTTGGCTTCAGACCCTGGTTGAGATTTACTTTTGGCTTGTGCATCCATTTGATTGGGCTTTTTTCTGTTGATATGTCTTGCAATTGCTTTACAAGGTCTGCATATATGGTGCGGATTTGATCCGTTCTTGGGTAATTTGCTTTTGATGATCCTGCATTGCTTGGGCAAAGAAAAGGCAAAGAAAAAGAATTGGAAAGAGCAGCCAAAGACAGTCAAACGAGACAACATTTTACATTGAGATTTCCTGTTAGACTATGGTATCAGTCTTTTAAGTCTGTATGATCAAATTAAGTGTCCACATGTATTTTGTCAAAAATGCTCATATGTGAGCATATTCTTGGTGGAGAAAGCATTACATGATCACCATATTTTAAGTTAAGTGTTAGTGAATTGACCTAGTCTGCAGGAAGTTGGAGACAAGTTGGCACAGGTCTGGTAAATAGACTTTTTTTCTTGCCATTTTTCTGCTGTATTAAAGAAAAAAGTAAAAAGGGAAAGACCCTAACATTAATCCGACATACTCTGTGATCTCAGATTTTTTAGAGGAAAAATGCCCTCATGAACAAATTGAAGCCGAGAATGTTTGTTTTCCTTTTGATGACAAAACAAAACAAAAAGATATGATGATAAGTAAAGTAGGAGAAAGTCCCATCTACGTGGGTTAGGTTAATCGTACTAGTCTTTTCTTCTGTGGGAAAAAATAACAAATAATTGATCCAATCATTGGTAACTTTGTACATTGACATTGCTATCAAATGCACAGAAACTGCTAATATATAAAGTGAGAAAACGAGTTTGTGTGTGTGCTAAATCAGATACATGAAAGATGAATTTATTATCATACAGAAGTATAGATACCACAATACTATAGCAGCTTTTCATGTTCAGATGAAATTGGAATTTTTTTTGTAATATTCGTGACAGCAACTGAAATATTAAAGTTACATTTCATTTTCAATTAAGCACAGGTCATCTGATGGTCTGCTGGCCACTGATTCAATTGTCAGTAATGACAATTTCTAAATCAGTTTTTCCTACACAGTATACTGGTTCATAGATATTTCATATTGCTTCATTCCCGACTACTTTTGTGTAAATAACATTGTTGTCTAGGGTATGGTTTGTGACTTCAGAAGTGCAGTTGTCTCTTATTTAATGTTTGCAAGTCGAGCTAGTGGGGTGGGATAGGGGAAGGAAAAGGGGAGTCTGTATGAAAGTACACTTGGAAGTATTTGAGTCTGTACGAAAGTACACTTGGAAGTATTTAAGTTTATATGAAGGTATGTTTGGAAGTGTTTATTGTAAAATATTTTTTAACCTGTTAAATGAAAGAGCTTTGAGATGTTGAAAATCACTCTATTCGTCTGAAACGATTTCACCTTTGTTGCTGAACTGCCATCCAACCAGTTTTTAAATGGAACCCCTGTTCATCATGCGCTCATCCATTCTCCGTTTTTGGTTTCAAGTTTGATGTCCATTTGTACACCCTCCCTTCTCCCTAATCATGTGTCCTGCACCTCCCATTCCACCCCACCACCACCACCACTTTCCCTCTGATTGTGTTGGTACGTGGTGTGTGAGCATGGTGGTGTGTTCAGAAGCCTCCAGTCAGATTATTCATCTACTTTCCCTTGTTGTTTTTGTGGCGCTTTCGTTGTTCTCATTTTCCTTGGCTTGGTCAATGGTTGCAATGTGCTCATGCATGTATGTTGGAATGAGATATTTCGAGGGAAGGATGAATGTTAAGGCAGCATGTATGTGCACGCTTGCATGGTTATGTGCAAACATCTCTCTGAATCTTGTATCAATTCTAGGGAGAACGAGCTCGCATGTGTGCATGAATGCAATTGAGTGTTAATAACTTGTCATAACAGCTGACCATAATTTTGAAAGCATGCAGTATTGATGGCCAATAATCGAATGCATGATGTATATATGTAATTCGTATGATGTACTCTGTTTGCAGGGAATACATATCAAATGATTTTTGCCTTTGCTTTCTTTATTTCTAAGCTACAAGAACACAGCTTTGACTTGGCCTCGATGCATTGAAAATGGCCCGTGTTTATTTGATTCCTTACCTGCCTGTTTGCCCTTTTCCTTGCTATAGTAATGTGCCTTGTGTTTAATGATGATAAAACGTTAAAACAGAGCTAGGAACCATTCTGGTACATAGTTCCCTAGATGTCTGATAGGCTTCATAGCCATTGCCTAACAGATTGTAGGATGAACAGGCTTCATAGCCATTGCCTAACAGATTGTAGGATGAACAAGCTTCATAGCCATTGCCTAACAGATTGTAGGATGAACAGGCTTCATAGCCATTGCCTAACAGATTGTAGGATGAACAGGCTTCATAGCCATTGCCTAACAGATTGTAGGATGAACAAGCTTCATAGCCATTGCCTAACAGATTGTAGGATGAACTGTTACATGTATATGTGTGTGTACATGCTTTTATATGTTGATTATACAATGATCAGTATTTGTCAATCTAACCAACCTTCTCACGTTGAAACATACAGAAAGGCACATAGAGAAAGAATGTTGTTTTTAGTTTCATGCGCAATTACTGTTTCTAACATGTGCTATCCTAGGTAGCTCAGTTTTCTGTCTTGATTAGAATTTCGGTTTAATGATGTGCCTGGGCCTCGTTCTAGTACAGCCAATCACTTCTCTTTCCACTTGAACATCACTTCCCTTTCCACTTGAACCTCCATTTTGCTCCTTTGTTTTATTCCCTGTCCCTGCTCTGTTCCAGTGGAGACGTATAGTATTCAGTGTCTCAGGTTTTTGGCTCTGCCTTCGGTTGTCTCTTCTGATCTGCTAAGCCTGTGGTTTGTTGACTGAACTATACGGTCTTACTGGCAGGCCTACTAAACAGGACATTACCTTTCACCAAGATGAGATCATATTCTTGGCTTTCCGTCAAGAGTTAAGAACAAATCCCATTCTCTGGAAGAACCATCACCTCGACTTCTGTTCCTGACGTTCTGTTTGCTTCTAGTCAGATAATGTAGACAAGTCAAGTGAGGAACTATACCTCTGCCCGGTAGGCTGTTTCATATGGAACTGGAAATTATCGAAAATTCGCCAGTCATAGATGGCATTCATCTTGATCAGTGAACCATGAAAAAGACAACTGCTACCATGATCCCGATAGATCTCACAAATTTATCAATTGATCAGAAAAGATAATTCAGATGAATACCAGAGCCCACAGTAATCAGGCCCTGGCTATATCTTTGGTTTTCTATCATTCTGTCCCTGTGAATGATATCTTAATCTTAGCAGTAGCATATTGGCGCTCAGAGAACTCCTTTATACTATGAATTATAGGTCACTATCTTATGGACCTCTGCTTAACTTGGGCTCATGGTTCCCACAGAACCTCTTTTGTGACTTATTCTACCACCTCCCGTTTCAGAATCCCCAGTTCGAACCTCGGGGATGACAGGTCTCTCCTTTCTTATTTAAATTCACACTGGGGACTTTTTTTTTATCAAATCCGTGTTTAGCTTTATGAATTTGCCATTTCTTACAATGTCTCCCACCCAGCTATCCTGCTCCTGTTGCTCAGGTTCTCACGAGTCTTTTTTGCGAGGCCAGTGAATGAAACAAAGGGAATCAGCTGGGAGCTTTCCAGGCGGGAAGGACATGATTGGCTGTAGAGACCAAGGCCCAGGATTTTGTTTGACCGAAATTTTGGCCAAAACAGAAAATTGAGTTAGCATAAATAGCACATATTAGAAATAGTAAGTGTATATAGCTAAACAGGGATTTTCGCAATTAACAACATAGTACAATACTGCAAAGCAGATGAAATTTCTACTTGTTGTAGAAAATGAACTATGAAGCTTTGTTTGAAATATTTGCAATAAAACAATTAAAAAATCCTTAGAATAATTTAAAAACAGAAACAAACAAGCACCAAAAAATTGTTGTCCTGAGTGTGATTTTCCCACTTTCTTTTCATTTTTGAGAATCTGCTTCAATACAAATGAATTGTGTGCACGCACTCTCCCCACCCCACATACCCACTTTTCCATATCCCCACCCCTCTCCATTTGCAGCCCACATGTTTGAATAATCCCTGGATAGATTTGTGTTGCTGTGCATCTCCGAAATTTGATAACTGTTTCAGTTAAACCTTACCTTTGAGAAAAATGTTTATTAATTTTAGTTAACAATGCTGGTTTTTTGCAGACTTGTTGAAAATAAGGTTTCAGTTTGAAATGATCACATTTTTAATACTGGTTTTGAAAATTGTAGTATTGCCAGTTAATTGTTATCGCATGCAAGGTTTTACATTTTGATTTACTTTTATTCCTTTGTTTATTTATTTTTCTTCTACTTCTTTGATGTTAAATATTCCTTTTTCTGTTCATATCTCAAAACAATTTGGTTGGCTAAAAAGTGTCATCTGCTTTTTTAACTTCTTTTTCTTGAATTAAAGAGTGAATAATTCAGTACCACGTTATCTAGAATCTTTAGATAAGCATGAAGGCTTACTAAAAATTGAAAGAAGGCTTGCCTAAGAAACTCTCCCGTCATTTTACATTACAGAATGAAGAGTCCCAAATTGTTTCATGTTTTAGAAAATAACATGAAATTCACTTGTTTAATTTTCCACAGTGTGAAAAAAAAAAAAAAACCTCTTGGTCATCACAGTGGCAGTGGGCATCATTTTTGTCCCCTTTGGTTTGCCTTCCTTATTATGGTCTCTTGGGTAGTAGTTTGCTGTATGTTAATTTGTGCAGTGCATGCGTCATTGAAACTACATTTATGAAACTGGCTTTGTCAGATGCATGAAGATAACATTTTCTTCTTAATGAACAGTGTAAGGTCTGTGTACATTACTTCATGTATAAACCATATCAGGTTTTTTTTCTTCCGTTTCTTCTCTCAAAGTAATTGCCAGCGTTTTATATATGTTACTTTATGTATAAACCATGTAAGGGTTTTTTTGTAATTCATTTCTTCCATTTCTTTTCTCTAATCTGAATCATTGTAATTGCCTGCATTTTGTATACACTACGTATAAACCGTGTACAGGTTTTTTATTTATTTCGTCAAGCAGATGAAAACCAGAAGGACACGAAGGTAGACTGAAAGCGCATATTGACTTGTTTCGTCAATTAAGTGTGCGTTCTCATTCCCATGTCCTGTTTCTGGTTTCTTATGTCATGAGATCATTAGTCACTGTATGTTTTTGTGGTTTATGCAGTTGTGAGAATGGTGTGTGTGTGTGTGTGTGTGTGTGTGTGTGTTGTGTGTGTGTGTGTGTGTGTGTGTGTGTGTGTGTGTTTTTATGGGCCAAGTCGATGCATATTGACAGTTAGAAACTTGGATTGAAAAGAGAAGTACTAGTATTGTATTGTATCTCACTCTCTCCCTGTAAGAATTTGTCTGGTAAGTGGTTCTGGTTGCAGCAGAACAGCAGTATGTTTAAATATCCCATTGTCCAGGATTTGGTTTTGGTATTGTTTGTGACCACTTTGAGTAAACTGAGAAATCGGTCTCATAACAATCAGAATTGATCAGGTATTGATAGAAGATTATTTTTAATTTTTATGAGTGATGTTCAATAAAGGAGAGAGAGAGGAGAAAATGAGAGAATGACGATAGAAGATTAGGGAAAGAGCAACTTGGTTTCCGATATTTTAGTTGTGCGCTTTGTTTCTCGTGAAGAAAAATTTTTTTCAGCATGTTTTACCTGATTGAGAAAATTCAGTTTAAACAATAATAATCTGAAAGATTTTGCATGAAAAATTCTCAGTGAGCCCATACTGTATATAAATAGAAATTGGCAGCTCCAGCTTTATGTAACTACTGAATTAGCATATATTTTAAATGTTGTTTAGAATCGTTGCTATTATTTTATGAATAAAATAAATGTGCTGAATGTTTTTTTCTAGTTAATGTATTTGATGGAAGTGTTTGTGGACTAATTAGTGTTTGGATTTTTGTTTTCTGATTGTTGGACTTTGGTGTTTTTGTTTCCTAGTGCTGTCAAATGAGGCGGGAGGCAAAGCCGGTACGTCAGCATTTTTCCTCCCCTCATTTCTTCTTGCCTTGTATGCTTATCTTTCTTTCTTTCTCTCTCTCTCTCTCTCTCTCTCTCTCTCTCTCTCTCTCCTGCTTCCCTCCCTCCCCTTCTCTCTCCCTCTTTTCTCTGTCTCCATCTGTCTCTGTCGCTCTCTCTCTCTCTCTCTCTCTCTCTCTCTCTGTCTCTCTCTCTCTCTCTCTCTCTCTCTCTCTCTCTCTCTCTCTCCCCTCTGTCCCCTCTGTCCCTCTCTCTCCCCTCCTGTCTCTCAGTCTTCATCTTTCCCTTATTTCTATGGTGTTTTTGCATGTTTGCTTGCTTGCTGCCTCATTGCAGGAATCTGATAAACTAAATGTTGTGGTGTGCTCTTAGTAGTGTTATAACTATATATATGTGTGTTTATTTTTGTTTATTTTACAGATGTTTCATTGCTAGCTAGGAAGCTAATAGAGGCTAGAAATGAAGTGGGGTTAAAGATTTTTTTATTATATTAATTCTTGAGATACTTGATCATTACAAAAAATTTTGCATAGTGTCTCCACGTTTGATGATATTCTGTGTTGGTTTAGCATGATAGAAGTTTTTGTCAGTCCATTATTTCATTTTTGTCTGCCCACACTAATGTTTTGGACTTCAGCAGGCTTCCCATGTTGGTTTTCACATATTTTTGTGGACAGAAGTTCTTTTTAATGTTCTGATAGTTTTGCTGGACTTTGCTGCTATTTATTGTTTGGTAAAGTGGATCTTTGTATAAAATGCCAAAAGACTTGAGTGTAATGATGTCCTTTTAAGCATTCTCAAGGTAGCTGTCAGACTCTGGTTATGCATGCATACAAAATTACTGACATGAGCATTTACCTTAGCATTACTTTGGATTTGACGGAGGTGTTTTGTGCTTCAAATTGGTTTAACAGTATGCTGTTCGCTGTTCTTGCAAGGATCTCTGGGTTTGTGGTTTGAACTTTTTTCACATCGATTTTCTCGGATCCTTTTCCATCAAGCTTTTCCTGTTTACAAGGATGTATTTGCTGATGCTTTTCTTTTTTCCAGAATTGATGTCACATGCATGTGGCTATCCTTGTCGGAAGAGAAATCACTGAATTTCACATTTTCAGTTTCATAAATATTGGACAGACGCTGTCAAGACTTCCAGCCACCGTGGCATCATGCCCCTTCATATGTGTATGACCTCAGAAATCTCTGTTCATTATGAGCGTGGATTTTTCTAGCCAGGCATACATTGCAGAGGCTTTGTGGAGGTGATGTGCCAAACTGGCCAGTGCTTGTCTTGCAAGTCTCATCTTCAGGTTACAAGTTTGTCTGGACTCCCTTCTTCTGATGTTTCTTCAGTTCCTGTTATCTTTTGTGGTTTCTTAAGAATGTAACGGAAAATATTTGCTTGGTTAATGTTAAAATATGATTGTGAACATTAGCATGAAGATTAAAAGGGGCTACTGTTTCAAAGAAGCAGAATATGGTCCAATCTGTGCAACATAAAATCTGAAATGCTCTAAGCCCTGCATGTTACTAAAGCTCTCTCAAAGTGTACAAAGGAGAAAGAGGGAGAGAGAAAGGAAAAGTCAATTAAAAAATGAATTGTTAAGATAGAAAGGCAAAGGGGATACAAGTAATGACTTCCTTTGTATATTTCACATATTTTGACCATAGTGACACATAAATGAACAGATTCAAATTGTCCATCTGTCATTTTATCAGGTAACCATGGGAGTTAATGTCTAAAACATCTTCTTGATTTGGAGTTCAGCACAGTGCTAGATAAGTTTATTTTAATTAAAGTAACTCAAGCTGACACTTGTTCACGTTCTCTAGCAAGAAATCCACAGTAGCATAATAATTTCTCATTTTACTGCTTATAATGCACTGGAGTCACAGTGACCTGTCAAAGAATTATGCCCATTGAAAATAATTTGGGGAAAGAGGTGCATCAAATCTGTGACATAAATGACCAGAAACGAATATGAATAGTTTAAAATGGGACTGAAAATTGAGAGTTAGCCAGTCAAGTAGTTTTTGCATGTCATGTGTAACAAGTAGTTATGTATGTGTATGTGTGCATACATTCATTCGAGCATGTGTGTGTGTGTGTGTGTGTGTGTGCGTGTGTGCGTGCGTGCGTGCGTGCGTGCATGCGTGCGTGCGAGAGAGAGATGACAATATTCGCTCTGAAACCTTCCCTACTGTTGTGCAGTAATCATGGCTTACAGTGTGCTTCGCAATGTGTACCCCAGTTGTCTGCTCCATTACATTGTTTCTTTTATATGACATTATTTTTTTATTCTTTCTCTCTTTCCTTTTTCAGAATCTTTACCATGTTTCCTTTTCAGATTCTGTCATTATTTCCATTTCAGATTCCTTTACTGCCTCATATCTTTCATTTTTATTTGTCATTGTATCACATTGTTTCAAGCCATAAAAGGACAATGATATACTTGGACATTGTCATTTCAAAGTGTGAAAGGATAGTGTTGTACTTGGACAATTTCATTTGATATTGTATTGTTTGATCACCTAGAACTTTGACCTTGCATACTATATAGTGCTTGCTGCATTCTGAGATTAAGAAGTGACATTGTTTGTTGTATTTAAGTATCAAATTGATGCATTTTTAGAGAGTCGGTTTGGAAATGTCAGTTTCATCTCCATAAGTGTTATAAAGTAGACCCAGCCAAATTAGAAAGCAAAGAGAGTGATCAAAAAGTAAATGAGAAGCACTGAAGAATATGCGACAGCATCACACAAGCAGCAAACATTTTTGTGTCACATATGAGACAGCAGAAAATAATTTAACAAATAAGCAGTTAAGCTATGAATGTACATAATGCAGAGAATATTATGGTCATCAACACATTTGTTGCAAGACATGGCTCTAAAGCAGCAAGAAACATTCTGGTGGAGCCTACAAGTTACTGTGCATGCAAGAAACATAGATCAGCATGACACTATTAAAAACGAGCAAGAAACATTACAATGCGTATGACTATATATAAGCAAGCCACATTGTGATGTAGTACAGCCAGTGACTGAGTGGACAAGGCATATTATAAAATGGTATTTAATTCACAAAGAACAGATCATGGAGAGCATAAATAGATGCTGAGTATCATGGTGCAGCATATTATGAAACAGCAATTAATTCATAATTATGCAGATCATGAATAAAGGCTAAGTATCATGGTGCGACATGATTATGGAAAAGCAAGGAGCGTGAGCATTATGTCTTGTCAGCTAGGAACAAGCACAACAATGATCAGCCTGAAGCGGTAAATGAATGAAAAATATTGTCATGTATCAGCTAAGAAGGAGCTTTAGAATGATATCATCAAAGATCATTATGAATCATGCTGCAGAATAATATATCAGCAAATAGAGATTATTATGTGTAAGCAGAGAACATTACAACCAGACACATGAGAGAGAGGCAACTTACTCACCAGCACATGGTCATGCCTGATTTGCTGCAACAGCCCATTGCACATAGCATTGTAAAGGGGTCAAAACAATAAGAACCACACTTTGCGTAGCTCTGAGCTATGTTATGCTTGACATACGGACTATTGCATCAATCAAATAAAAGTAAAATCATGCAGTTACCAATGTCTGTTTTCATGTCTCTGGTGTAACACATCTGCGTAATGAAGCCACATGTAGACAAGAAACAGTATCCTGTTTAGAATAGTATAATTTCAGTTATATGTTTTCATTTGTAACATACTGACTTCATTCAAATAAAGAACCTGACTTAAATCTGTAAATCATCAAATCATGCAGATCTGGATAACATCACGGTCTCCGTTCCCAACAACTCCCACAATTCAGCAGCTGCAGCGGTCACCCACACAACCACGGCCGTGGCCAAAGACGGCACAGGGGCCAACAACCAAGTGATGGCCAATGCCACAGATGCTGCCGCAGAGCCCGCAGCCCCAGAGGAGGAGAAGAAGAAGAGCAGCTTTGGGCGCAAGGAGAAGTCTGTGCTTCAGACCAAGCTCACTCGTCTGGCTATTCAGATTGGTTATGCTGGTTAGTGAAGGTTTTGTCTCTGTGTATGTGATGTGTGTTTGTCTATGCACATGTGTGTGTGTGTGTGTGTGTGTGTGTGCTGTGCTGTGCATGTGTGTGTGTGCTGTGCATGTGTGTGTGGGAGGGGGGTGTAGTGAGGGTTTTGTGTATGTGGGGTATGATTTTCGTTTGTGTACATGTGTGTAATGGGTGTGTGTTTGTAAAGGAATTAATGCAGGTTTTGTGTGTGTGGTGTGTGTATGGGTGTGTGCCTGTGCCTCTGTGTGTGTGTGTGGTTTTGTGTTTGTGCATGTGTGTGTTTTGAGTAGACAAATGTATAGGTTCGTATGAAGTTCCCTGTTTTGGGATGGGGATGTAGCAGTTGCTCATCTGAACCCTCTTCACTGAGGTGGAGCACAAAGTATCTGTCTCTTTCAGCCATATGGTCTTGAGCAAGCCAGGATGGGGGTGTGGACCTATTTGAAATAGTTTCTACTGACTGGTATCCGTGTGTTTAGAGAAGGTGTAACGTTTCGGTTATACTAGCGAATGTGGAATATAGAGGAATCCAAGTGTCAGGTCTGAGGTTGTCATCTTTTGCTGTTATCTATGTAACCCATACTGTGTGCCACATATGGGAATAACCCAACAGAAAAAGCCAACCTGGAGAGGGATGGGTTCCACCAAGTTCAACTTGCCTGACAATGGCCATGGCTCTGTTCAGATGGTCAGTACCACCGTCAAACAGATATATTCTTCTGAAGAACTGGATCAGGTTTGGCATCAACAGAACTAAAACAAATTTGTTTCCAGGAGGTGACCTTGGCAGTGGTCACGACTTTGTCATGATTAATTTTAAATTAGGTTAAAGGAAACGAGAGAATGAAAAATGATATCCTCAGATTCAGTTTTGATTAGCTGAAAGATCCTGACATTATCAAACAATACTAAGCAGTCATAGGAAGAAAATTTGCCCCATAACTGCTGCTTGAAGAAGACCTTGAAGCCCCTGCAAACAATTTCAACCAAGTGATGACAGAAACAGCACAGACACCTTAGCGATATGCTAATGGAAATCGAACCATGGATCAAAAGTAATGTTTTGAAGAAGTGTGATACTAGAACAACGAGCTTAAAAGTGCAAAAGAAAAGTAAGAAAGGAAAGGAGAAGTACAGCGTTGTCAATAAAAGAATTAGTCAAAAAAATGAAAGAATGCAAAGAAAAGTTGGATTTAACAACAAAGTGAAGACATTCAGAAAAACCTTGACAATACCAAAAGCTTTTCGATTGTTAAAGATTTGACCAAACAAAAGCAAAGTCTTGTCAGCACCATTCCACCATTCAGGACAAAGGTGGCGACTATCTCACACAGGAAAAAGACATCATAAGAAGATGGACTGAGCACTGCCCCAAACGATACAACAAATGGAACAAAGTAGATCCAAAAGTTTTAATAATACAAGATTAGTCAAAAGAAGATGACTTCCCAGTGCTCCATGAATAAGTTCTAACAGCATTGACAGCATACCTGCAGAACTCTTGAAACCTGGCTGTGAGGTAGTAACTGATAACTCCATCAACAACACAGCCTGGCTCATAGATGGGTGGCCTACACCGTGGACCCAATCACTAGTCATCACCCTTCCCCAGAAAGGAAATCTCCAACTCTGCCAGGACTATCATACTATCAGTTTGATCAGCCATGCTAGCAAAGTAATGCTCAAAATCATTCTGAATAGATTACAGCCACAGATTGGTTTGTGTCCTTGTTTGCTGGATTGGAGGGTTACGACTATAGACATCCAAGTATTTTTACTATCAAATTCAGGATGATGGGGAATGGGGAATGCAGGGGAAAGAGGAGATTGTATAATAGAGGTATTCAAATTAATTACTAGGTTGGTAGAGAATAGAGATTGATTTGTTAAAAGAAAGAGGTATAGAGGTAACCATATAGTGGAAGGGAGGGGACATGGTGCTGTGAATGTGCATTGATAAAATTAGGGGCTTATGTGTGCGCAGATTGCCCTTGAATGCACACAGTATGCCAGACTGAAGGTTATCATCATCTACTCATTGTTGTCCCAGTGTTGTGAAATTTAAATGTGCTCAAAAATGTAAGCGTGACTCATAATCCAGTTTTCTTGCAAAAAGATTTTCTTTTGATTAAATGAAGGCTGGTTAGATTGTTAGCATGAAGATTGCTATCTGACCCTGCTTTCAGAAATGACAAAAGGAGTCTTTTACCTCGAGGTTCTACTCCTTGTTGCCACAGAAAATGTGGAGATGACTGATTTCTTTAACTGTTCAAACATCTCTTTTGTGCGGTGCATTATTCTAATATTTATCAGGAGAAACAGCAAGCTTAACATATTTTGTGATGTTGCAGGAACGGCCATTGCTGTCCTAACTGTCATCATCCTTATCGTGAAGTTCTGCATCAAAGAATTTGCTATGAAAGGCAATGAGTGGACAGCAGACTCAACGACCCGATACATTGAGACCTTTGTCAAATACTTCATCATTGGCGTCACTGTCTTAGTAGTGGCTGTTCCGGAGGGTTTGCCCCTGGCTGTCACCCTTGCCCTTGCCTACTCTGTTAAGGTGAGTTTTTTCCTTTTGTGGTTGAGTGGAGGTCATGTTATGTAAATGAGGACAAAAAAATGAAGACTAAGATATGCTTCTTTTTGCTTTGTTTAGCCTTGCCTGCTCATTTTTAGTGTATATCATGTAAGTCTGATGCAGTATCAAAAAGATCAGTTTTGTAGTATAACTAAGTACACAGTTAGCTCTTTTGTGCTTATTGTATGTTGTGAATATTTTGCATTAACTTTAGCAGTTCAAGTTTGAATTGTTAGCTGCTCTATAGTATTCATATTATTTTGACCCTACAGTAGAAAGTTCTTATTTTTGTAGACTATGAACTGCTCTGTGTTTTTTCAGTCTTTTTTTTTTAAAACAGAGATTGTTTCACATTGAAAGTGCCACTGAGTCAGTTGTTATTCATAGACTAGGAGTCATGAGTACATGAGTGTGAAAGTCATGGTGCGATGGTTCTGGTCAGGATAACCTTAAAAATGCCAAAAATCATCTCTTTTTAAAGGAAGTGTGTGAACAGCGCTTTCTCAGAAACTTCTGCAATATTTACCTTCAGTTTTTCCACTGTTGTGACAGTTTACCATTTTCTTTATGTTGCGTTGTATTTTATTTGATGTTTCATCTAAGATACAGCATTGAGAAATACAATTCCGGATTTTGTGTATTAGTTTTTGTATGAAAAGGGGAATTGTCAGAATGGTTTCATCATCTTTTTATGTTTTATTTAGGCAGAGGGCTTCCAGACAGTTTTCAGTTCAAATGTGCATGACATTCAGGTTAACATGACTTGGAAATCTTCCAAGCACATATGGCCAATGCTGACTGGATTTAACACCAGTGACCATTTAATTACCTGTCATTTAAAGCCTCTGTTTGCTCAGAGGCAATGTCCGACATCTTTGTGAATAGCTGATATCTTGATTATTTCTCTCTTCCTGATAGAAAATGATGCATGACAACAACTTGGTGCGTCACTTAGATGCCTGTGAAACAATGGGCAATGCTACTGCCATCTGCTCCGACAAGACGGGTACCTTAACCACGAACCGCATGACTGTCGTTCAGAGTTTCTTTTCAGGTCAGTTCACATTTTTTTTTTTTTTGATTGGGTAAGTAACACTGTGTAACATCATGAAATGTCCAGTTTGAGTTATTTTTGATTTAATGGATAATTAGCAATGCTTACAATCATAAAATCTCCCTTTCATCTAGACATAGCTCTGTTATTTTCTTCTTTTGTCAAAACATAGTTCAGTGTGTAAACATTAATCCTGGGAAGTTTCAAGAAGATAATTTGAACAATTGAGAGGTCATAAACATTTCAGTGATATTTCCGTTTTTTTTCACACAGACAAAAAAACTAACTTTCAGAGAAAGGTGATCAGTGAGGATAATGGCAAGGGGTTGTTACAGTTTAGAGCTTTTGATTTTGTATGTACTGTGTTTATGAAAGCAGTAGCTTTCTTTTTGTTATGCATTCAATCTTGAGATGGTTTTCATGGTCAGCTGAATTATAAAGAATGTGAAGTGAATTTCTCTCCTGGTTTCCTGCAGAGAAGATAATGTTGTTTTGAACAATCCATGCATGGCTAAGATACTATTGTTCTGAACATTTAATTCATAGCTGACTGACTTCAGTGGCTGGAAGTATCAAATACAGAGTTCTTTTTGAGTAGTTGAATAGAACTGGGTACAAATTTTGGATGGGGTTTCACTGCAAAATAGACTGGTAGCCTATACATGGATGAAATGCTGTTTATAACAGCACAATTTGCAGTCTAACAATCGAACTTGAGGCAGTCAGACATGCTTTGAAATGGTTAATTTCCCTTGATGATAAGATTAAAGACAGTCAAGCCTTCATCCTTACTGATTCGATGAACCTTCTAGAAAAAATGGAAATTGGAATAGGAACGCCAAATCGACACGAAGCAACAAGCAATATCAGTCTACAGAAACTTATGTGGATTGACTGTCCAGGACACTGTGGTGTGAAGGGAAATGATCGTGCTGGCAAACTTACAGGTAAAGGCAGAACAACAAACAATCTACGTCTTGGAAGATCTGAAGTCCTCAAGCATCTGAAATCATACCTTCACAAATAAAATTTCAGTCATCATACTATTGATAGTCTTACTTAAAAAGGAATAGCTGCAGAAAGCGGCTGAAACTCCACCACAAAAAAGAAACACAAGAACAATTATCCATCACACAAATATTGGTACCATTTAAAAAATAACACTGCGCAGACTCCTGCAGCATGGAACAGACAGTTTCTGGGCTTTTCCTGATTCAGATCAAAGTAATTTAAAGAAACAAAAAAAGAAAAGCAAATGGACAGTAATGAGTGAACAAAAAGGTGATGGGCAAGGTATAAATACATGAAAGGAGAAAGAGATTATGCGTGCATAAATACACATGTATGTGTATGTGTGAGTGTATGCATGCTTAGTTTTTTTGTATGTGCGTGCATTTTGTTTTTGCAATCAGAGGTAATTGATGGGTTAAGAAAATTAAGGTGATGTAGATGACAGATTGTGTAGGAAAGTTAGAAGCAGTTGTATGTTGGTTTGGCCTCAGATGGCTTTCTACATGGGAATCTATGGAGCATCAGTACATTGCAGTCATACATCTTTTTTTTATTATTTCTTTTAAAGGATAGAGATAGAAAGCATATGCTAAATAGAACCACAAGATCTTGTCAGCATATAGGACTTAATGTTCAGGTATAGGGCTTACGCCATGGTCATTTTGGATTTTATGCAGTACATGGCATCTGTGGTGTCAGTGCATATGAAGTTTAATCAAAGCATGGAAATGCCGTCTTGAAAAACTATAATGGAAACTCAGACTTTGCAGTTTTATTGTTTTCTTTTATTTTTGTTTTTGATTGATGTGGGTGTGTTAGGGGGGAGTTGTTTTTTAGTTGTTGTTCTTTTTTTTTTCTTGCAATCACTCCAATTCAAGAATGAAATGGATATCTTGTTTGATACATTATTATCATGAATTCGGAAACCCTTTATCATAGTCCTCCCCTCCCCCCCCCCCCTCTTCCTTTTTTTTTTAATGTAGTCTGTGGCTGGAGTTCTTTAAAAGATGATGTTTGTTTTCATGCTCATTCATTCATTCGTGAAGTCATTGACAGTGTCCATCTGACCTCCACAGGTACACGGAATCTGACAACTCCCAGCTTCAGCTCTATTAACCCAGAGTTGGGTCACCTAATAGTGGAGTCTGTGTCCATCAACAGTGGGTACACATCCAAGGTTCTGGTGAGTGAACACCTGTTTTCTTTCTGCTTTTAGTCGTAAAGACAGTCACCCTTGTGGGTGTCTCACTCAGCCTGTATTTTTATTTTGCCACAAGCTTGATGTTTTGTTTTGTATTTCACTCTTCTTAATCTGTTCTAGTTTTTAGAGCCATGGACTCCCAGATTTATTGTTGTCCTTGTTTCTTTTTTTGTTTCGTTTTGTTTTGTTTTGTTTTAGTTTGACCTTCCATAAACTATCAAAGAGGGTCAGGTACCCTTATGTCATGAGTGTATTGGAGGCCCCACACACATTATTTTTTTTCTCAGACCAAATTCATACCTGTACAAACATATGCTGTCAGATCATAAGATGGAAATTCTGCCTCTTTGTCAGCCAGGTTGTTACATATTACAGGAGTCTAAATGCTATTAACATTAACTCAAAAACATTGTTGTGTGCATGTGCGCATTGCATGGTCAGCAGAGCTGCATACTGCATGCACTTAGTTAAGCATACGGCATTGTAAAAGTGTGATATATTACACCACTTTCAGTCTTGTTATTATGTTCACAGGAACCAGAAAATGAAGGAGAACTTCCCAAGCAGGTAGGCAACAAGACGGAATGTGGGCTGCTAGGATTTGTGCTTGATCTGAAGCAGAGTTATGAAGCTGTTCGAGAACAGTACCCTGAAGAGAGTTTGGTCAAAGTCTACACCTTTAACTCAGTGAGAAAGTCCATGAGTACAGTCATCAGTCTTGGCAATGGAAACTTCCGCCTCTACACCAAGGGTGCCTCCGAGATTGTCTTGAAGAAGTGAGCGGAATAACTTTATCAACATTGTTATTGGCATAACAAAGAAAATTAAATGCTGTTCATTTAAACGGTGTTCATACAGAAGCTGTTTATGATTGAATAAGAGACTGATGCAGGCACACATGGGTATAAACTTGTACATGCATGCACATACGTAGTGTACATACACACGCATAACATCACAGAGATACAAATACACACACAAGCGCATGTGCACACACATGCACGCAGACATGCAGGCACACACATACACATGCACACGCACACATATACAGCACACACACACACACACACACACACACACACACACACACACACACACACACACACACACACACACACACACACACACACACACACACACAACTGACATACATACACACAATTTATGAACACATATGCATTTTATCTCTTGTAGAATGTTCTTTGATCAGTTATAATTTGTTCATGTTGAAATTTTATCACTGTTTTGTTTTTCAGTTTTTAACGCAATATATGTGTGTGTGTGTGTGTGTGTGTGTTGTGTGTGTGTGTGTGTTTGTTTGATGTTACTTACATGTTTATGAATGTGTGCTTGTATATGTGTGTGCACATGCATGTATATGTGTGTTTGTGTTTGTACATATCTGGTGCATGCCTCTTTACAGGTGTAACTTCATACTGAATAAGGATGCAAAAGCAGAAGTATTCACAGCCACACAACAGGAAGAGCTGGTGACGACGGTGATTGAGCCCATGGCCAGTAATGGCCTGCGAACCATCTGCATCGCCTACAAGGACTTCATAAGAGGTTAGTGACATTGATTAATGTTGGAGTATATTATGTTTATGTTGTGAGGCAGACATTGGGGTTTTAAAGATTTGTGCTCTGTAAGTGAAAAATGTTACATGGATTCTTTAGATGATAAGACAATTATTTATATAAAAATGTTTCTTTAATTGGCAGTTTACTAGCTGTTCTGGGAATGGTTAGTGATTTCAACATAATCCTGGCTTAGAAGGACAGTTACCCAGGACCTCCAAATTACTGGCCGAGATCTAACATATCTTCTCAAGCCACCTAGCCACAGCTGTACCCCTCTCCTGCCTTCAGGAGAGACTGTTGCTTTAAATCGAGCCAGCAAGTGCCTCTTTTAGGACACCAGCCAGTTACAGCCCATACCCAGTTCTGAGGAGTGAAATCTCAGAGGTCTCAGCAGTTGGCACAAAATGGAATGTGTGCCCCATTCCACAACTTCACTGGTCTGGGGCACCCATGAAGCGACAACCCCATGACACTTATGCAGCAATGTGTTGGCACTGGGAGAACTCCTTCATAAACCACCACATAAGGGATCTTGACTTATCTCAGCCAAAAGATCCCTGTGGAATCTCATTTGTGACTACACACTCTACCGTCTTTATCCTGGACCCTCTCTTTGAACCTCAGAGGCAACACAGCCCTCCTCCATTCTTTAAATTTGCATGCAATAGAAATGGTAATTGTGTGTGAAGTTGAGGATTTTTACTCAGTCCTTGTTCAGCTACACTAATTCACTGTTTCTAATAGAAACTTTGGCACTACCATATCTGTTTGCATCCCTCTAGTTCTCATGAAGGACATCTTTAAGAGGCCAATGAATTAAACAAAGCAAGTTGAACAGAGGCCTGTCAAACAGGAAGGGCATTGATTGACTGTACCAGAATGAAGCCCAGGGACATCACTGATTGAAATTCTGGCCAAGACAGAGAATTGAGCTAGGTGGGATAGTACATGTTGGAAACTGTAAATGCATGCAGCTAAACAGTGATTTGAGGAATAAATCCTCATTTATGTGCAGTTTGCTCTAAAGCAAAAATGTTATACTTTAAAAGTGTTATTGTCATTAGTACAGGATTGTTTTAAGGATTAACACTATTTGTTAAAACTTTTGGAAAGATACTAAGTCTTATTGCTTGTGAGCTTGTTGAGAACAACCCTCACAAGTCATGGGTTTGTAATGGAGACTGGTGCATTAGCTGGCCATTTGTTGTTTAGAGTTGGTACCATTGGTTATGAAAATGTTCACTTTTCATGATAATGAAGTTTGTGTCGCTTTTCTTTCATGAATTTTGTCTGTCTAATAGGAAATGGAGTGAAGAGAGTGTAATCATATGGAGTGTTTTTCAGGAGGTGGTGATGATAACCAAGTGGCCATAGACGAGGTGCCAGACTGGGAAGATGAGGACAACATCGTGAAAGGACTGACATGTATTTACATTGTTGGCATTGAAGACCCCGTGAGAGACGAGGTCAGTACTCACCCTAATATCTTGCTGTGTTAACTCTATTCCTCTCCAGTACTCACCCTAATATCTTGCTGTGTTAACTCTATTCCTCTCCAGTACTCACCCTAATATCTTGCTGTGTTAACTCTATTCCTCTCACATCTTTTTACCAATACAAAATGTGAACTTGCATGCGTTTCCATAAAGCCATACAAGAAGTGGTTACTCAGTTTCATAATCATAAGTGATGCTGTAGTTTTCTTAATCAGATTTGGAACATGTGCATCAGCATATTCATTTTTCCCCCTTGCAATGAAGGTTTTTGTATTTTTTCATCAGCATTGTACAGTTCTAAAACTTTTGTCTGTGCTATATCCTTTGCAGGTACCAGAAGCCATCAGGAACTGCAAGTCTGCAGGCATCTGTGTTCGCATGGTGACAGGAGACAATGTGAACACAGCTCGTTCCATTGCCTCCAAGTGTGGCATTATTCAACCTGGTGATGATGGCCTTGTGCTGGAAGGCAAGGAGTTCAACCAACGAATCCGCAATGATGAAGGAGAGGTGAGAGAGAGATATGGGAGGAAGATAAAAGGCATAGGTAAAGGTGCTGTTAGACAGGGTAACGACTCACAGATGTGTCCTTTTTAGTTGGAGATAACTCTTTGTCAAACCATGCTAAAGTTTGAACAAAAACAAAAACAAACAAAAAAACCAACTCTACCAAGATCTAACTTTATCCAACTACCATACAAACACCACAATACACCAGATTGATTCCAGATATGAAAATTCCAGAAAACAGCATGAAAGTGACAACAAAGCAAAACAAATAAACAGCAAACAATGTGATGCTGTAGACATACTTAGCTAATACTGATACCCTTTACCGTACACATTCATATTAACTTTGGTTCCATGGATCCAGTATACCTATCAGACACAGCAAAAAATAGGCAGTTCAGTACATAATTTTATGCATAGCAAAAAATAGACAGTTTAGTGCATAATTTCGTACATAGCAAAAAAGGGGCAGTTTTGTGTATAACTCCTCGAGCCATCACAATGCCTACTATAGCAGTGGTCGCAGCATAATCAGATAACAAATAAGCAAAAAAGAAGAAGTTGGAGAGGTAAATAGAGTAATACCAAAGTAACTATAAGAGTAGTGTCCCTGGTGTACTCTTTTATATAATCAGGTACAAACCAAAAATAAAACGGCGGATAAGTAAACAATTCATTTAAAATAGATACTAAAGCAATCACAAGAATGGTGTTCCTGGTGTATACTTGTATGTAATCTAATACAAAGAAAAACTAATTGGATAAATAGATAGGTCAATAAATAGGTAAGTGCAGTAATCATGTCCATGGTATACTCTTAATATAAACAACAAAAAGTAGTTGGGCAGATACCAAAGCAACCACAGGAATAGTGTCTGGTGTACACAACTACATCAGACAGAACCACTGTATAATATACATTATTTTATTGTTTGTGTATGTATTTCAACTTATGTAGTTCTGTTTTTTTGCTGTCTTATAGTCTTCACATTCAGTAGTTTTGTAATTCACCCATGAGGGAATGTGTTATAGTTCAATGTCGTTCAACATAGATTTCTGTAATTTTGTGATTCATATCTTTATAATTTCTGCATTACAGATTCTTGATTTTTATGCCATGTGGTAACACAACCCACCATTTTGTCAATTCACAGTTTATATTTCAGTTTGATGATTTACAGTCATAAGTTTATTGTTTTTGCTGTTTCACAAGTTTATGATTTTATGATTGGTGACATGCTGGTCTTTTTCAGTTCACAGTTTGTATTTCAGTTTTTGGTTTATTTTTGGTGTGGTTTTTTTTTTATTTTGGTTTATGGTTTATTTTTTGTTGTTATTGTTTTTTCTTTCTTTCTTTCTTTCTGGCAATTGCCTCTTTTGCTGTGTTACCTTTTTTAATAATATGTGGTAGCACAATTGGTCCTCAACTCACTAATCCACATGATGCATCCAGAGTATCCATTTACACAAAGTTCTTGAATGATGCAAAGACTGCAGTCCATTTGTGAAGACGTCATCCATTGCATGACCTAAGTTGTCAACATGATGAATTCTGCAACTGTCTTCTTCCTAGCATCCTGCAACATACAGCTAGTATAATTCCATGACTCTCCCTACATACTCCCAGGAGAAAATTTAACTGACATATTTAATATTTCCATTATTCAGTTGGTATGCATGAGATGTATCAACTAAAGGAATATCATATGATATCATTTTTCCAACTTCGTTGCCTATGCCTACATAAATTATTTGTTTAATCCAAAATAAATGTGACTGTCTACATTCAAGCAAACAAAAACCAGAAAAACGTGAAAATTAATCAGATGCATATCTAATACAACCAAACAAGACAGGTACAAATTTTCAGTCAACGGCCTTTTTCAAGTGTAAAGGTAAGAAACAAAAAACAAATATCAAATAAAAAAAAATTTCTTCAACTGGACAAAGCAGCTGGGTAATTTTGCTGTTTTTCTTATAATTTTTGCATTTGCTGTGTTGTATTTGTTCTTTCTGTCTCGTGCTTATGCTTGACAAGTTCATCTCGAGATTATAAGACAGACATCCAACCAAGGGATATCAGACAGTCTGACACTAATACCCAACGTTTGGTCTCAATGGCACACGAAGATGGCTTTCTCCCCTTTAACTAGTCAGTCTGGTTAACAGTTATAGGCCTCTAGAGGTCAACTTGGCTCAGCCAACTACCAACACTTGATACAGTGAATAAGCATGAATACTCAGTCTTGTGAGGGAACACTACACACATAATTATATGCACACACACCACAGCACAACACACTTCCCACAAAACACTGCACGCACACACGCCACACACAACACATGCACACCACCACACACACACGCGCGCAGCAGCACGCACACACACACAACACACACACACACACACACACACACACACACATACACACACACACACACACACACCAACACACACCATACACACCATACATACACACATACACACACACCACACACCATACACACACACACACCATACACACACACACACACACACTCATGTACACACAACACACACACACACTCACACACACACACATCACACACACATACACACACACACACACACACACACACACACACACACACACACACACACACACACACACACACTCACTCACTCACTCACTCACTCTCTCTTTCTCCCTACTGATGCTGACACTGATGTGATTGATTTATTGTGCTGAATGTGCATTATCTGTACTAAAACTTATTTCTTGCATGCATTTTGTCTTATTCTCATGATTCTCATTTTCCAGATTCACAGAAATATTGAAAATGCACTCCTCATACAAAAAATATGCACATTGCAGCAATTTTTTTCATTTAAAATTCATGAATTATCGCCCTTAGAAACAGATGCTCTTCTTTGTCTAATGCAAATTGACTTGAAAATACAAATTATTCCCTTATATGCATGCTTATATACAGCTGGCTTATCTCAATTCTTTAAAATGCTGTGTATGTCTACTGTGCTACAGATAACACAGGAGAAGATTGACGAGGTGTGGCCACAACTACGAGTGTTGGCACGATCATCTCCTCAGGATAAGTATACCCTGGTGAAGGGCATCATTGACTCCAAGCTCAGCTCAGCTCGTGAAGTGGTTGCTGTCACTGGTGACGGGACCAATGATGGCCCTGCCCTCAAGAAGGCTGATGTGGGATTTGCCATGGTGAGTTTATTTTATCGAAGTTTTGTTACTTCTGGTTGCTCTCATATGTTTTGAGCAAGCTGACTTCTGATTTGCTGGTTACGTGTTTACTGAGATGTTACCATGACCTTGATGCTCAGGTTATAGTGACAGCTTATGACTTGATGTAATAAGAGGGAGAGTGACATTAGTTCACCAGTTGAGTGACAGAATTGTGGAACTCCTCAACTGACAAGAGCTGTTCCCGTGTTGTTATCAGGCAGGTTCCAGTCTTATCATGATGTGGGAAAATGAGTTGCCATAGTTGTTTTAGTGTTTGCTTGAGGCACTTTGAAAACATTGGTGTTGTTTACAACATACTTTTCTGTTATATTTATGTATGTTGTAAGAGATTTCTTTGCTTGAGCTTATCGTTGATTCATCAGATAGTTTTAAAAGTGTTAATTCATTTTGTCAGATTGGGTTAAAAGTATTTGTATGGAGGTTATGTTGGTACCAGCCCTATAATGTCACCACTTAATACACATCGATCATTGTCATGTATTTTAAGTCATGTACTTCAGCTTGTCTGCTCAGTGCATAGTGACCGAAAAATTGGTGGTGTGTTTCTGATGATAAGAAACTATTTTAGACACTAGTCTTTTGTCCCATCAATTTCAACAACTTCCTGTCCCCTTCCTAAGTACCCACCCCCAAGCATGATTTAACCCTTTCACTGCCAAAGTGTAAATATAAAGATGAATCGCCTGTGCCAGCGGAGTTTTAAACGCCTTGACTTAAAATATATAAAAAAATTCATATCTCTTTATCCAGCCCAGAAAACCACACAACACTGTATTCGCGATTACAATCGGACGATCATCACTACCTTTCGTGAATCAGAGAAATTACACCGCTCCCTAGCGAAGTTCAGGAACCATCTACACTTCACACTGCACTGCAAACATCACGGCGTCTTTCCCACCAGCCTAAAAATCAAAACTCCGATGAAAGGAACAGCAGCAAATAATATCATCAATCAGGCACAACGAGCACTCATGAACGAACGCATCAAGCAAATCAACACCCGCATCACTTGTCTGGAAGGGAAAATCCAAGACCTCGAGGAAAGACTGAGCTCTAGCACACTACCAGATGCTATGCTCTCCGAAATCAAAGAGTGGCTAAACAACACACGACGAATAGAATGGGACAAAGTACGCCAACGCCATCGAAAGAAATTCGAACTTCTAGCACCAAAAAACAACAGGAGACAACAGAATGACAAAAGCGAGATTACACCTGTACCGGAAGAAACAAAAAGAAAGACCAAAGAGAGGTGGGTGATCAATCTATCAGATCGCCAACTCACTAAACCTGAACAGGAAGTACTAGAGAAAGGACTAAATTTCGCCGTAGCCCCTAACAAGCTTCCAGTGGTAGACCTCATCACAAGCATTGAAACAGCTTGCAGGTATATTGGCCCTAATTCAGAAGAAGCCACACACTTAAGATCAGACTGTGTCAGAATCATGAAACAGGCCAAACTACCGAAATCCAACTTAACACCGGACCAAAGACGGGCTCTGGCGGATTTAAAGAACGAACACGCCACGATGATCCTACCAGCTGACAAAGGTCGTGCCACAGTCATCATGCCTAGACCCATGTACTATGAGAAGGCAAGCAAACTTCTGGAAGATACTACAACATATGAACGCCTCAAGAAAGATCCTACTTCCAAGTTTTCCAACAAACTGAAAGACACACTGAAACGCCTGAAAGAGACGGACCGCCTGTCATTAGAACAGTACAGGAAATTATACCCAACTGTGTCCGACGTCCCCAAGTTCTATGGTCTACCCAAAGTCCACAAGAAAGAAGTCCCCCTCCGTCCCATAGTCGCATCCAGAGGTTCCATCATGTATGAGACGGCTAGATTTGTGGCGGACATCCTATCACCTCTCGTAGGACACACAGATCATCACATCCACAACAGTGCTGACCTAGTGGAAAAACTGAGTAACTACACCCTCGCTCATGATGAACTCCTTGTGTCATATGATGTCTCTGCCCTATTTACCAGCGTACCAGTGAAAGAAAGCATAGAGATCATACGCCGAAGGTTACAAAACGACCAAACCCTCCACCAACGTACATCTCTCACAGTGGACGACGTATGTGAACTCTTGTCCTGCTGCCTCACCACCACCTACTTCACCTTCCAAGGTGAATTCTACCAACAAAAAGAAGGAGCAGCCATGGGCTCCCCAGTAAGCCCAATAGTAGCCAACCTGTTCATGGAGGATTTTGAAGAGAAAGCATTGGCTTCTTTCCACTCCCCACCACGATACTGGGGGCGCTACGTAGACGACACCATGACTATCCTCCCCCAGCAACTGGTCGAACAGTTCACAGAACATCTGAACAACCAACACCCAGCCATCAAATTCACGAGGGAAGTGGAACAGAACAACTCCATAGCCATGCTGGACACCCTCATCACCAGAACTGATGGCATTCTATCCTTCTCGGTCTACCGTAAACCAACTCATACGGACCAATATTTACAGTTCGACAGCCACCAGCCCCTTGAACACAAACTGGGAGTGATTCGAACCCTTACCCACAGAGCTAACACCATATGCAGTACCCAAGAGGCAAAAGACAAGGAGACAAACCACCTGAAAAAAGTGCTCACCATCTCGGGCTACAAAAAGTGGGCCTGGAACAGCCCGGGAGGCAGGAAATCCAACACCGCATCCCAACAGCCAGTGAAACAACACCAGCGCAAGGGACACATCACCATCCCATACGTAGGAGGTGTGAGTGACGCTCTGTCCAGAAAGATCAGAAAACTGGGGTGGCTGTACATTCCAAACCTTCCAACACCATACGCAGCCAGCTGGTCACCCCCAAGGACAAAACCAGCAAACTCGACAAAGCTGGCATTATATACAGAATGGACTGCCAGGACTGTAACCAACATTATGTCGGTGAAACTGAACGCCCCCTTCAGAAGAGACTAACAGAACACAAGAGGGACTCTTCTCTTGTAGGAGCTCACCTACACGCCGAAAAACATCAATTCAGTGCGGACAATGTCAACATCCTGGACAGAGAAAATAAGTGGTTCCAGCGAGGAGTCAAGGAGGCCATCTACATCGCAGCCACCAACCCCCCGCTCAACAGGGACCGGGGCCGTTACACCCTGCCCCCGGTGTACCATTCTCTGATTCGATCTCGTGAACTGGGTTCATCCCATGTTCGCGAGATCTGAGTAGAGATTCACGCAGACAGCATTAGAGCGCTGACGAAGATGGCGAGAACGCCATCGAAAGCTACGGAACTGTGAGTAGCGATTTTTACACTGTTGGGAGACCTTGTTCTTCAAAAATTGGTAGCATTATACTGTATATTTTCTTGTTCAGTATACTTTACAACACACCAGAAGCAGCAGTACTTTTGTTTTTACGATCGCCAGTGCTAGAAAACAGCATTCGGGAAGATGACAGGCATTCTTACCAACAAATGCCTATCAATTAACATCAGGAAGAGAGTTCTTGAATGTTATATAGAACCAATACTGTTGTATGGATGTGAGGCGTGGACAGTCAACAAACAAAGCCAGAACAAGATTGAGGCAGCCGAGATGTGGTTTCTAAGAAGAATGTTGAGAGTTCGATGGACAGCAAAGAAAACAAACGAGACAGTCTTGATGGAGGCAGACACAAGTAGATCACACATAAGGAAGATTAGGAAAAGACAGGCAACATTTATAGGCCATTTTATGAGGAAGGGGGATTTGGAGCACCTGGTCACAACGGGAAAGCTGGAGGGAAGGAGAGCACCGGGTAAACCCAGGGAGAAAATGCTGGACGGACTTGCAGAGTGGCTGGGAACGAGGGGGATGGGAGAGATGCTGGGGGCAACAAGAGATAGAGACAGATGGAGGTCCATGATCACCAACGCCATGCGGCAGGGCACCTGATGATGATGATGAGTGCTAGAAATGTCACTCCGACTCTTATCTGGGTCAAGTCCGACTTCCGGACATCAACACCGAAATATCGCCTGCATGCGCCAAATTATCGTCATTTTCACTCTTATTGACGGACTGCAAATCAGAATCAGCTCCACAAGTAATGTTTTTCGGGTCCGATCGACGCTCGGTGTTAAAGCGAGTTCGCCCGCCATTGTTTAGTCGTTGAATAGTAAGGGGTCACATTTTCAACCGCACAGGCAGAAAAGACCGTAAAACGTCACACATACATAATTAGCATCTGTTTATAGAGGGAATACTGAAGTTTCCGTTGATATCTCATAGTCACTGAAAGCGTTGGGGTTTTCTGGTTAAAAATAGGAAAAGTCGCCAACCGAATATTTGGTCGGTGGCACTGGAGGCGTATGTTTCTTCCAACCGGATATTCGGTCAGAAGCAGTGAACAGGTCAAGGGTGATTTGTTTTTCTTCCTCCACCCTTCTCTGTGTGTATTTCTTTTCACTCAAAACAGAACAATGCAGGCATTGAAGATATATGTAGGCTACATATGAACTGTAGAGTAAATAACAAGCATACTTGTTGACATTATCAGTGTTTGTGTTATCGTTATTTTTTATGCCTGCAATATGCTAGAATTGGTATTTGTACTCTCAGACTATCAACAACAACAACATGTAAATAATTGTGCTGTTTCACTCAGAAAGTACTAAATAGGAATGTTCTGTAATATATATGACTTAGTTTATACACTTAGAAACCATTAAAGTGTGATGATATGCTGAAATGGAACTTTAAATTGTAGCCTTTCTATCTCAGAAACACTGAATACGTTTGTATTCAGAAAAGTAAAAATA
>CM060312.1:35381861-35876861 GCA_030674185.1 Monoplex corrugatus | reverse complement strand
TTGTCTCTTTAAGAGACATTATAATAATTTTTAATAATTACAATATTTATATAGCGCAAAATCTTGATAAAATCAAATCTAAGCGCAAGTTGCCACCAAACAAGAGGTTTGTAATCATGATGGATTCAGAGCAAATGCCAGCAAATTGTCAATTCAGATAGGGGCATACTGCCTGCCTGTGTCGCACTGACAACTCGCTGAAGGTGTGGCCTAACAGAGCAAGCACGTCTGTATTCTGCTCTGTTGCTTTTCTGCTCTTGCTTCCCTCTCACGTCAAGACTCGCTGAGTGCTTTGTGGATGGCTGTGATGGCTTTTGTAATCACTTGCAGTAGTTAAACTGTTTTCAAGTCGGCTCACGTAGCATGTGCTGGCATTTGTTTCCACATCTCCACATTGATTGATGGTATGGCCGTTTTTTGTTTGTTTTTTATTTTGTTGTTGTTGTCGTTGCCGATTTGGGTTGTCGGTTTTTCTGTGTATCTCTTGTTTGCAAGGTCAGAGGTGTGACTGATTCGGTTGTTTTTCCTCTCTCAGCTAATAGAAACTCCCATGTTGTCATCTCCACTCATGTTACTGTGGTTCTCATGAGAGGCATCTTTGGAGGCCTGTGAATGAAGCTAAGTGAGTTGAACAGAGTTTCATCAAGCAAGAAGGGCACTGATTGACTGTACCAGGAAGAGTCCCAGTGATTTCATTAGCCAAAGTTCTGGCCAAGACAGAGAATTGAGCTAGCTAGGATAGTACATATTAGAATCGGTAAGCGCGAATAGCTAAACAGGGATTTTATTTACATGAAATTCGTCTTTTAACTTTGTATTCACCAAATCAAACTATACTTAGTTACACAGGAATGTAAGAAAAACGTTTTTTGACTGGTGCTGTTTTTCTCAGTCCAGATTATTTTTGCTTACATCAGTATATTTCACTATGATTGATGTGTTTCACTGTGAACAATGTGTGTATTGTTTCAGATCATCATTGTGCAGCTGGGTGGCCTGGCTTTCCAGACTCATGAGTTGACACCTGATCAGTGGCTGTGGTGTGTCTTCATTGGTGTTGGGGACCTCATTTGGGGACAGGTAAGCGTCATCTTGCAATATATAGCATGTGTAGTAGTGTCAGTTTAGCTACATACAAACAAGACATACATACATACATACATACATACATACATACATACATACATACATACATATATACATACATACATACATACATGCATACATACATACATATATACATACACACACACATACATACATATTTTGTTTGTTTGTTTTGGGGGATTGTTTGTTTGTGTTTTGTTTGTCTGTGTCTGTTTTTGTAACCAAGAAACACCTGAGGGTGCTGGGTGGGACCCAGAGCAACAATGTTTCACCACTGACCAAACAATTGCCTCCTGACTCCCAGCACCACACGCCAAGCTGTAGCCATTTCATCAAGCAAAAGGGGAGGGGGGAGGGAAGGGGCCCGTCCATGCACAAGATGACCCATTTGGACCCAGTCATCAGTTACATTGTTTACAAACTGAATGGCAGTGTGGGGGAAATGACAAACCCTGGGACAAAATCACTCAGCACTCAACAGCCAGGTCTAAGCCTAGCCACCAGACCAAGAGAGTATGAACAAACCCTTTGCCGTCCTCCATGCCTTCCTCTTTGTACTGGGTAGCCCACTCAGCCACCAGCTCTACTCTGCTTACTACAGTCGCAACACTATGGGATTGGAAACTCTCCTTATTGTTTCACCAAAAATCAAGGGGTGTTTGTTCTATCGCAAAAGCAGTCAGAGATGATGCTCCAAAACAAACCTCTTTTGCTTTTGCAGCTAGGTTTCACCAACCCTGAGAAGGGATCTCAAGTTAGCCGTCTTTCTGAACTGTCAAAAGGATTTTTCCTGCAATTATCAGGTTTAGTTCTCTGACACCAGCAGCCAGACTCCTGGTCAAAGTTATCACGAAACATCTTAGGGTGGGATCCATGGCGACAGTGCTTCATCACCATCCAGACAGTCACCTTCCCCAACTCCTAACGCCAAGTTGTAGCCATTTTGCCAAGCAAAGGGGAGCTATGTATGTGCTGGATGACCATTTCAGACTGCTCATCAGTTACCTTGTTTACAAACCAAAAGGCAAATGCCAAGGCGGGGGATGACAAACCTTGGGACATAGCCATACGACACTCACCAGCCATGTCCAGCTCAGCCACTAGATCAAGAGAGAATGAAAGAGCCCTTCTTTGCTTTGCCTTGCATTACTCCAGGCCTTTTTTCTGGGCAGCCCGTCCAGCTGCAAGCCTTACTCCATTTACTGTAGTCACAGCTCTGTGGAGTCAAAACTTCCTTATGTTGTTCTAACAAAATATCAAGGGGTGTTTGGTCTGTCACAAAAGCAGTTAGACATGATTCTCTGCAGACAGCTATTTTGCTTTTTCAGACAAGTCTCACATGCCACGAAAGGTTTCCCAAGTTTGCCATCTTTCCACACTGTCGCCAGGACTTTCACCATAAGCTAGAAGACAAGCTGCAAGTCAAATTTATATGAAGCACTTGAGGGTGCTGGGTGGGACCTAGATTAACAATGTGGAATGCCTCATGACCAGCCAGCCACTCATCTCCTGACTTCAACTCCATGTGCCAAGTGGTAGCTTGTTTGCCTAACAAAGGAGAGCTGTCCATGCACTGAATGACACATTAGAATCTAGTCATTAGTTACCTTGTTTACAAAGTGGGGAGACGACAAGCCTGGAGACATGGTCACACAACTCACACCAGCCAAGTCCAACCAACAGAAATGATAGCAAACTTACAAAAGTGATGGCTTGTCATGGAGAATTTTGAATGTTTGGTTAGTGACTACCACAGGTGAGGGGATGCCTTGCCAAAAATTAGCATAAAACTGCTGACAGAATGCTGAAATACAAAACGAAAAGGTTAACTGTTTATAGTGAAAGAGTAAAAAAACCATTTTGCCATAATTTTTACCCTATCCATGGACTTCATGTCCATTGAAATGTTCTACAAGTTTCCTATAGCTTTTTGTCCCTTCATGGGTCCTTGAATGGATGATTTATTCATTTGGTTTCTGCAAGCTAACATTTCTTACTGTATCAGATACAGGTACCAGTTTTGTCATTGTAGATAATGTTCATATAACTTGGGCAGTGTTTTGTGTAACTTGAGTCGTGTAAGTGTGACCATGTTTATTGAAAGATGACCTAGTTTTGATTTGGGCGTAATAGCTCTATATGCAAGTTCTTAATGGATTTTCTTAGTGGATTTTCTTACTTTGAAAAGATTTTAAAATTCATTACGTTCATGAATATAACAAACTCAAAAAAAAAGGCTTTTCATAGAGAATTTTGAATGTTTAGTTGGCAAGTACCAACGTGTTAAAAATGGCACAAAACTGCTGAGAGAATATTCCACCACTGGGTAGCAAAAGAAGGAAGCTAGTGGATAGTGTGGGGTGTGATAGGATTAACCCTTTGAGTGCCGACTTTTTTTGACGTCCGGTGTTTTCCGTGTGCTGGGGAAAAACATTGCATCACTACCATGTACAATAAAACAACTGTTGCTTCCATATTTATGGGAATCCATGTATGAAATTACTCAGAATGATGCATTAGGCATGACTAAATGTATTTTCAGATGGTTTATATGTTTGTAATATTTTGTGGAAATTTCCATAAAAAACTCATAACCGCTCACGATAGAAATTAAGAAAACAAAGGGGAAAATAGAAGATATGACCCTCCTGACGAAATCTAAAAGTATTCAGATTTTGGCTGATCTCCTTCTGACAGATCACTGACATCTGACGAGCTACAAAGATCTGCAGTGTTCTAGTGCACTAAGTGGCTTGACCCGGTCAAGTCACCCGGTCAAGTCGTCTGCTGTCGCCACACCCCACACCTCCACCCCACTCCATCACCCAAGTACTTCCCTTGTCACTTCTAATACTACTCACTGAAAGTGTTGCGGTATTCTACAATGTCGGTCCTGTCTGAAGGTGTGAAATTGTTGGTTAGCTACCAGTATTGCCTTTGTGTCAGGTGCTCGTAAAATCAGTACTTTTCATGTTGGGTCTGTCTGGTGCACATTTCATACCAACAGCGAGTAACTGCTGCTGATTTCAACCTCTTCTTGTGTCAGAATTGTCTTCTAAATCATCCTACAGTCATTTATGAGTTCTTGACTCAACTCATGCTTTCAAAGGCTAAAAACATGCAGTACTGCAAGACAGTCCTGGTGTCAGCATTTTGCTGAAAATCATTTTCTCTTTTCAGACAAATAAAACCAATCTGGTGAGGGTTGCATAGGTCAAAATGTCATGTATGGGAAGCCAGTCACTTTTATGAACCCTCTGTGAGACAGACAACATCAGTCAGTGCTTCTCTCCCATTTACATTAGGCTGAAACGTGTGTCAAACTACCTCCGTAAATTTTACATTTGTAGGCACCACAGAATGCTCCGAGAACTCTGTAAATTTTACGTTGACAGCACTTAAGAGGTTAAAGATAGCTGTGCGGTGTTCATATGAACTAGGGTAGTATTAGCAATTACATACATGTCTATTGAAAGATGAGCTTGTTCTGACTTGATTTATATTAATTTAAGAATTAATGGATTTTTCTCTTTTGCATCAAGTCATTATGACATTCCCCTCAATGTTTTAACTTGGGCAGTATCAAAAATACATCTTTCCCCCCCCCCCCCCCCTTGTTTTGTGTTCATTCATCATTCATATACCATATATTTGGTTTTGGCTGTATTAACCTTATTCTCCCATGTCCTGTCTTTATGTTGGGTCATCACATGCACATGTGCTTACACATGTATGTACGCGCACACGCACGCACACACACACACACCACACACAGCACGCACACGCACGCACGCACACAACACACACCACACACACCACACACACACAACCACACACACACACACACACACACACACACACACACAACACCACATTTTGACTTCGCTGAATTAAGACTTGCACACACACACACACATTTTGACTTCGGCTGAATTAAGACTTGTTTTGATTTTTTTTACTTTCTTTGTGTTATTAGGTGATTACAACAATCCCCACACACCGGCTGCCAGCTCTGCGACTGCCATGTGGTAAGGGCAGGGATGGGGACCAAGACGACGGTGAGGCCATCGAGGATGACCCAGTCAGCGGCGGACGTGGTCAGATCCTGTGGGTGCGTGGTCTGACCCGACTTCAGCAACAGGTCAGTTGTGCATTTCTTCTGTGCCTCCCTCTGATCTTAACCTTATCTGTCCAGTTAATGGAGTGGGGAAATCGAGGCCTTGTTCCTGTCATTTGGTTTTTGTGATACTTGATTATGATCAGAGACATGGATAGAGAGACAGGCAAGTTGTTCTGTGAAACAGTCATCATTTTGGCAGTTTGAAGACTGGTGCACACAACAGTGCAGAGAGCTTGGGACAATACACTTCACAGATGTGTGTAGTCCCAAGATGCATCGTACATGTGCAAATTGACTGTTAGCTTTGATCAAGTAAGACCATGATCACTGTCAAAATTGTGTATTTGCTAGTCTCTGTGTACCTGTCTCTGGTTGTAGGTGTATCTGACTCTGTGGATGTGATTCTGTGAATGTCTAGTTCTTTAGGAACAGACGAGTTTGATAAGTGTTACGTTGCATTATGTCAGTGAAATTGCATTGTGTTGTTGACATTGCATATGTTGTGCATAGTGATATCGTGTTTGCAAAGTATGGTGATGTTTGTGTGAACAGTCGTCCTGTGTGTGTCTGTATATAGGCAGTGCTCTGTGTGTGTGTGTGTGTGTGTGTGTGTGTGAAAGAAAGAGTGAAGGGAAGGAGAGTGCCTATTTTACTGAATGGTTCAGGTAGTTTAGGGGATATCATTGTGTTCATTGTATTACTGAAGATTTAGTATTGGTGCATCAAGTAACACTACACAGTTTTGTATCTCTCCATTGTAATAAATCGTGTAGAAAACAATATTAAGTTTCTTACTTGATCTGTAAGATAAAAACCTATCATCCTGACCACCGTCAGTAGCCTGTATAGCCAGTGTAATATGAGTCCCAGGTGACCTAAACAAAATAGTAGTTAAATTGACCTAACCAAAATAGTAGTTAAATAATCAGCCACAGTTTTTCAGTAGAAAATATTTTCTAAGTAGTTCTTGCTGGGTAAGTGGCAACTTGCAGTAAATCTTAGGTCATAGAGGTGTGGGGGGGTGGGGGTGAGGTAATAGAAACTGAACTTTTCTCAGAGCAACATTATGAGGGTTGTGCCTGTTCCTCCCTCACTACTTTTACCTTCTCTAAGAAAGTTATGTGCCCATCTGTTAACTGAAGTTATGTGCCCATCTGTTAACTGCAATTAGAAAGTTTTGCTCAAACGAAATTCACACCTATACAAACAGTTACCTTTTACACATACTTAATTGAAGATAATAGGTAAACACCGTATTGAGGTATGACCTCACCATTTAGACCTTTTTTTTTAATTTAAAAAAAAGTCTTGCCTGCAAGGTGTGCCAGGGTGCTAGTCATGTCTTCATGGTATGTGGTGTTATTGGAAATGCAGTTTAGCAAGAGTTGTCAGCTAGCTCTATGATGATGAATGGAGAGTATCATGTTGTGTCCTGGTCTATTTGTGTTGCTGTGATAGTGTTTTGTAAAGGGCATTTGTGATTATTATTTATATCCTGTCATTTTCACACATGTAAGTTAGAGTTCGACAGCGTGTTGTGAGTTATGCTAGGAAAGAGCATTTTTCACATTATGTTCAAGTCCTCATGCATATGCTACATTGATGTACGGTTAGTTTAGTTGTAACTTAACGGCATGTGGTTTGACGATTTCATGTTCTTATGTCTCCGCTCATGTGCTGTGGGACTAGGGATTTTCTCCTTTTTTGAAAAAGAAATAAAAAAAAGGTTATACTGTTTGAAAATGAAGGAATATATAAATTGCTGGATAAATAATTGAAAAGGCACCAAGAAAATGCCACGCTACAAATATATGTTAATGTAATATGGTAACTACTGACTGTTCTTGGATTCCTGTCTGAAGATTTCCAAGTAAATAGCTAAAAGAGTGATAATTTGGTTTTGTTCGGATGCAAAATTTAAATAAGATAGTCTGCATGAATTATGTCAACTAGGGTTAATGTTATGTAAGAGAGAGCAAAGAATGATTTGTTTTAAAAATGGTGAACCAGCAGGCAGCAGTTAACAACCATTATCACGGAAACATTAAAAATGAAAGCAAGTCTGAAGCATGCAGTAGTGGAAGTAGAAATTGCATCTTTCAGACTAATGAGAGCACTCTTTTCACATGTGCATGGTGTGTGTACCTATGTTAATGTGTAACCAGCAAAAGGAAATTATATGTCCTTGATAAAATCGTACTTGTTGGGTCTTACCTTCTTTGGGAGCTCCTCCCTTCCCCAGCCCCTCCCCCTCAGTCTTTAATGTTAATAATCACTTAAATCTGTCTAACTATGTCTATCCTAGTTTCTTTACCTGGCCCTACAATTGATCAAACTTTGTTGTAAAAAAGAAAAAAGGACAGAAAAATCTGAATCAGTAAGACAGGTTGGGAGATAGTGGCAGTGCAAACCGGGAAGAAAGTTAAAAAATACATTTTATGACAAGTGGCATAGGATTGGGGCTTTGGGAAGTATTTTTAGAATTCAGGAAAATGTGAAATGTGAAAAACGTGTTAGGTTCGACTTTATAGTTATTTTATAACTGAAAGTTATTGTCTAATCGATGGTTCTGTTTTGTAAACAGGGTATAAATTGATACATTTTAGTGGTTGAAAAGCAGATGCAGTGTTAATGATCAGATCAGGATAACAACAGTAGAAAAAAAGAACAAGTTTAGAGGGGAGGTCAGTCAACCTCAAAAGTGCCCCAGTCTTAATTAAGGAGTGGGAGGAAGGGTGTGAGGGGAAGAAATGAAGAAAACACAAATGTACCTCAAATTTATCACAGATTGCCAACACTGAGTCTCATCTGTTGAACTATTATACAGTGTCATGTACTGATTTACACTCAGGAGTGTGGTGATGGTTCAATGGTTGATCATTTTCGGTGAAATGGAAATCAAAGTGATGTCTCTGATATCTCTTTTAAGCAGAATTAGTGTTGTTTGTGATAACTGTGTGACAATGTAAGCAGTATTGTTGTTTGTAAGAACATTGTTTGTATCGTGTTTGTGATATAACTGGATGGTATTTGTGTTTAAAATAATGTTTGTAATTGTGCTTGTGGACACAGGTAAGTACATGGTGAACTGTTTGTGGTCAATGAAATTGTGTCAGTTTTTAAGTGATGGCTAGATGTTATTGCAAGCAAAAGATGAGGTGAGCAGAATGACACAAGCATCATATGCATGATTGATGTGCACCTGTCCTTAATTATTGATGTGAATATATATCCCTTTTATTCCCTCATCCTATCCACCAGATTCCGCCAGCTTCCAAAAGAAAGCTGGTGGACAGGGTGAGGAAGTGAAAGGGATATTATTCTTTACTGATGTGTATGTATAATTACCCATGTCTGTGTGTGTATAACCTTTGTGTTGTTATTGGGTTGCAGGAGTGGATAGAGAAATTGACCATAGACCTTTTCAGTTGCTGGCTCATGTAATCATGTATTCATTATGTATATCTTATGATTTTAATTAGTAGGTTTTAAGTTGAATTGTAGCCACTGTTTCATTTTTTTTGTTTGTTTTTGTTTTTGTTTCCTTGTTTCTGCTGGGATGGAAATGTTCAGTATTTTATCTTTCTTCTCCTACGAAAATTTAATGTTAATTCTTGGAAAGGTGTTTCTCTTTTCACATTGTCTTCTAGTATTTGTCAGTAGAGATTAATACTAGTCTCATCATCTGTCATTTAATCACTGTTTGAAAAGAAATTGTCATCATCTAATAAGAAGTGTCATTTTACTGTGTAGAAACTCATTTTACAATAATTAACACTCTGTGTATCTGTAAGTGTTGGTTATCATGTGTAGTAATTTGTGATTACTGTCTATATCTGTGGATGTATGTGTCTTCTTAAATTGTATTGTTTAGCTGTGTCATCTAATCAGCTGTATTGTCCAGCACTATTTTGTAGTCGTGCTGTTATTGTCCTTTCAGGCTGTATTGTATTGTTCACTCCAGTTGTTATTGTCTTGTCCTTTGTCTTTCTGTGATCCGACATATCTCAGTCTTACATCCTGTTGTTATCTAACATTACCTGTTGGTGTGTGCTGTCCGTGTATAGATAACAATAATATTGTCTGGTCACTTCTCACTCTAGTCCTGAAACTCTCCGTCTCTCTTTCTGTCCCTTATATCCATCTGTTCCTCTCTCTCACTCTCACTTCTCTACTCTCTCTCTCTCTCTCCTCTCATCTCTCTCTCTCTCTCTCTCTCTCTCTCTCTCTCTCTCTCTCTCTCTCTCTCTCTCTCTCTCTTTACTCACAGTTATCAGTTTATTTCTCTTCTTCGCTCCCGTCATCTCGTTCTCTTTCTGTCTTCTTCCTTTGTCTCCCATTGTCTCATTTTCACATTTTGTCTCCACTGTTCCCGTCCTCCCCCACTCCACCTCATTCATCTTTTTGCTTACATCCACCGTAATCATTATGAGCACTTGCTTTTACACAAATCTTCCTCCAGTCTCTCTTCACCGTGGCCCCTCGTTGACTGGTTCTGTTTGGTCTGCTTTGTCTCCCACGTCAGTCTTGTCATTTAAGGCAGTAAGCGTTTTCCTTACCCACCCTTGGTGATCTCCCCATAAGTTGTGATATAACATAGTAATTTGTAGCACCGTTTTGTTGTGCTCCGGTCATTCTTGTTGGTCCCTGGCATCAACACTCGGTGTCCCGCCTCTGTTCAAAGGCCTTCCCCCTTTATCCTCTTTTGGCCCTTGGGCTTTCTTCTGCTGTTGTGGTTCTCGGTCTTTTTGATCAGGTGGTGAATTGATGGAGTGATGTGTTCTGTCGGCTTGAAGTTTGGCCATCACTGGATGTTTTCTAAATGCACTTGGATGTACAGCTCTTTTGATGTATTGGTGGTTGTCTGCTCCCTTGATTGTGCAGAGAAATTGAGGAGAGAGAGAGAGAGATGTGTGTGTGTGTGTGTGTGTGTGTGTGTGTGTGTGTGTGTGTGTGTGTGTGTGTGTGAGAGAGAGAGTTATCTTCCGCGTGTGTGGATTTGTGTGTGTGTTGGGAAAGAGTTAAAGAGAGAGAGGGCGGGGAGAATGTGTGTGTGTGCGAGTGCATCAACGGCGTGTGTGGATTTGTGTGTTAGGGAAGAATTTTGATTGTTGCACTTGCCTTGTCTGCACACAGTAAAGTCAACATGGATGTGAAATGTGTTATGCCCTATGTAAGAATACAAATTCTATCCGCATAAGCTCCATTGTTGCCTGTTTCAAGGATTTGTTTGTTGTTGTTTTTTTTATTGGAAAGGTGTATGTTACTGTGGTTGGCTGGTTTTTCACTTCTGTTATGATTTATGAATGGTAATGAGTAGCAACATGTTTTGTTTTGTTTTTTTCTTTCTCTTTCTTCTCTAGATGTAAGCATTGTAAATGAAAGTTGCGGATTTGTTTGTAGAAGACCTGTTCTTTGTACTTAAATTGTAGATGGTAGTTCAGGATGTATTGTTGTAGCAGACTTTAAGGCTGTTCAGGTGTCAGTTGTTTCTTGTGAATGTAGATACCACAGTTTATGTGTTACGGCATACAACAACGCATGTGTTCAGTCTTGCTTGTGAATATATGGATTATTTATGTCTGCTGTTGAGAAAAAAAAACGAACTGAAGTTCTTTTTTAATTTTTTTATGAATATCTGCTTGGATAGCATTGCTTAAGACCTAGGCCGAGCAGAATTGCTGGGGGTTTTTGTTGTTGTTTTTTCGTATGGTACTCAGAATAAGGCCCCTCAGTTCAATCCCTGGGCAGAAGTGTGTTCCCTCTATGCGAAGTTTGTGTGGTGGTCTGATGCCCGTCTTTTTGCCGGAAAGAAGTGGTGTTCAAAAGACGTGTGTGCAGCATGCGTTCAGCATGCATAAAACAACCTGTGGCAGTAAAAGTGTCGATTGCTTGATTTTATTGAAAACTGTATTTTAGCGTCATACATTGTAGCATATCCAGCTTATTCAATACTGCACACGATCACTCTACTTTTGGCAGGAACCTTCCCAAACCACGGAAGACTGTTAAACAAACGCCTTCAGATTGCGTCATCTTGCTCTATTCACATTGCCCAGGTCGCCCCTAAAGGCATTACCTCTTACTCTTTTTTACCATTTATTAGTCTCCAAGAAGGTCGCACTTCATAGAGCTCTTTGTTTGAGTTTCACAGGTTTTTTTGTGTTTTGTTTTGTTTTTCAATCATTTGGTTACCTTCGCTCAGTCACTGCATTTTTTTGGTGTGATTTCGCGTCTAGGCTGTGCTCTTGTCCTTACCTTCCAGCCCAGCTTTACAGTTTAACTCTTTTTTATGTCTTTTTCTTTCATATCCCAGTGTGGTATGTGGCCATAATGGCTTCCAAAACTGGGACTCAACTAGGACCCAAGCACAGTGTGACTGATTCTTTTAGGGATCGATCAGACTTGATTTCCCAGTCGTGCCTCTGATTATTCGTATTCTACCAAGCAGAATAGTCGACTGTAAAAGAATCGGTTACACCATGACAGGCGTCATAGCTTTGACTTGTTGGGTTATCATCGCAAAAACACGAAAATTCTTTTATTGGTGGATGAACTGTTCAATTTTGATCTGCTCAACCTTTCAGGAGATACTAGGGAGAGTAGAAAAGCTCAGCAGGAGGACACTTTTCGGCTCTCTCATGGCAGCGAAGAGCCTACTGAGGTGGTGTCAAGACAACTGGATATCACTGTCAGTCATATTATGAGCAAATCAGTTGCAGACTCTCAGAGCAGGGCCACTTCGTCATCCAGATGGAGTGGACTGTCAAGCACCAGGCTCTAGAGAGAGTCTGAGACAGGTGGTTTGTCCCTGTGATCAACCTTTTTCTGACCAAGTTCAACAAGAGGCTTACGATCTACCCTTCCTTTCAAGCCATTGATGGTTCCTTTGCTCTCACACGACAGTTTTTCTTTTTGCCTTGGCCACATGCAGCCATCGAAGCAAAATCCATGCTCTAAAGATACCGGTTTTCATTGCAGCGGAGATCTGGCCCTCGTGCTTTTACCAGAGTTTGTAATTAACTGTCAACAACCTGCTTTTGCCCACGGTTCTTCAAGATCACATCCTTGGTCTCATTACTAGAACCTAGGACACGAGAAATGAGGAGCACCTCCGTTGCTTCTGTCCATTGCATCAGTTACTACCTGAAACATTGTACCCCAGATGCTAATCCTGATGGAAGTTTCATACTTTCCTCAATGAGGGATATTTGATGGACTTGGCAGCGACGATCATATCACACTGGTTCTCAGAAACTCTCATCAGGAATTACAAGGAATCAGATGTGTCCTCCCTTTTGGAGAAGTCTAGAGATATGAACTTGGAGCTCTCTGCTGCTTTCGGATGGCCCCTCCCCATTAGGGATGTTATAGAAATGGCCTACTGGTGTCGGGAATCCACGTTCACAAGCCATTATTTGCAAGACCCCCAGGTCTCCAGCTTACATGATCTCTCGCATCTCCTTCATAACGGCCAGTGCTGTTTTAGATTCCTCCAAACAGCAGGTAGATAGGATGAGATGGGGATGGGGAAGAAGGGATCACTCCCCTCAATCCAGCCTTTGAATTCTGGATATGGTAGAGTGTATGACGTTGACAGAGTAATATTTGCATATAAAATTCCTGTTTAGCTAGTACATTTACCATATCCAACTTTTAGGCCCACCCGGCTGTCCCCTCTTTTAAATCTCCTAATTGTCTTTCCATTATGCTGCGGTAAAAAGACGGGATAGGAGACGCGTTTTTGGTTTTAGCACACCAGAGCATTGTCATTAGAGCAGAGTGATGTAATCTGGAGGCGTCTGCTCACCGAATTCTCGTGATTTGGGTGGGTTCCGGTCAAATACATTGTTTGTGTGCCTTATTGCACAAGCTGGATATGGTAAGTGTGTGCATGTAAAAATACTCTTTGAATAGATACCATACAGTAATGTTTTGCATTTATGAAGAAAAAATATTTTCATAGTAGCATTATGACACGCTCTCATTTCAGGGCATCTCTCAGTTCATATGCAACAGGACTTGCTTGTAATTGAGAAATATTGTACACTATTCAATGGTTATGTTAATTGCAAGTAATTGTAATATTCTGATACCAAACGTGAACTAAGCACAACTGTATCTAAGTGTCTTTGTCCTATTTTTTTAAGGCAGTGAACAGAGTTTACTAATTTTGCAGTAACACTTTATATTCTTGCTCGTCCCCGGCCCTGTTCGAAGAAGGCGATACAGCAAAAGCCAGGAGGTTGCTCCAACTTTCTGGTGTTTTGCACCTCTACCACGAGATCAATTTATTGCAGCTAAAAACAAGTTAAACGTCATTAGTTCAGAGAGTCCACCCAGTATTCCTCCATTATCCTGTTCAGTACAAGGGAAAAGTTGCCATTCTGATACGACAAAATGAGGTCGCACACACATGGATAAAACTAAAGGACAGTACCTCCCAATCCTCAATCATCTGATCAGTTGAGAAGCGAGATGTCAGAGACGAGGGTGGTATCTATTCTCTTCCTTTGGTTTGTTGCCCTAAATAGGGACCGTGCCCTTTTACAGCTAGATGGAAGATGTGTTCAAGGTAGGGCATTAATCTGGTCACCCGTTTAATCGGCAGCATCACGTTTTTATACTTAGCATTAGCTGTTTTGCCATCAGTCATCGCTTCACTATGAAACCAAACTGCGTGATTATCCCATCTGACTGGGAAACTCGGATTGGGAAACTGCTGCTATGCCTCATCCATTTGAGAAATATGTCTTATGTTGTTACACGTGGTTGAAAATGGCCCCTACGTCCCATCCGGCAAATGCAAAATGCAGTGTATGGTCAACTTGATGGAGAAACACCACCGTATCCCACCTGGTTGGAAAGTGCCACAAAGTCCCATTTGGTTGGAAATGCCATCACTGTTTTCTGTCTGGTTAGAAAATATGATTATGTCCCGCATGGTGGGAAATGTCACTCTTTTTATTTACTTAAGAAATGCTAATTTGTCTCATTTGGTCGGGGAATGCCCGTCTGGTCCACCTTGTTGAAAAACTGCCACTAAGAACTTCCCAAGTCTCATCAGTGGCAGCTGGTGCCTTCATCATTGATGTCTAATTCAGTCTGGTGTGTGTGAGTGAGAGAGAGAGTGTGTGGTGTGTGTGTGTGTGTGTGTGTGTGTGTGTGTGTGTGTGTGTGTGTGTGTGTTGTGTGTGTGTGTGTGTGTGTGTGTGTGTGTGTGTGTGTGTGTGTTGTGTGTGTGTGTGTGTGTGTGTGTGTGTTACTTTAAAATCTTAGGACTGTGTGAAATTATTTGGGCATTTTTGCTCAGTTACTTGGAAGAAATGCTGAAACCCAGTGATCTCGCATACAAACTGGAGCAATCTCCTTTTTTTTTTTTATATATGTCTATATATTTCCCCCTTCTGTCCTTTCACTTTTGGGAAGGGGTCGAGCAAGATGAAATAGCTATGGAAGTAGCATCCACACTAGAAGATTGATAATAGTAGATAATAGTGGTGAATAGGTTGGTTATCAAAATAGGTCAACCATAGGTGTTCACAACTGTAGGCGACTCCAGTTGATATGATGTCAGGTAGCTGTAGGCAGCTCTAGTCAGCCTTAATGGTATAAGTTTTTGGGTTGTTCGATTCCGCATAAAGCATGAACAAAAATGATGGTGAAATGCCAAAGTAGTGGTAGTATAGCGTAGCTATGCTGAGGCCTCCCAGTGTTCTGCTTTGGTAAGCAGAGTGCTTTAGCGTCTGAAGCTAGTGTACAGAGCACAGTCTGGCCGAAAGAGTAGTGGCAAAAATGTCAGTCACAAATGAATACTTTCCCAGTTTAGAAATTGAATTTATTGTCACGAACATCTACAGTTTATCTCAATTTTAGAAGAAAGCAAGTAATTATTTGTAAGCTCAGAACATGCCTTAATTGTCGCTGTGTAGACATTCTGTCAGTGATTATTTTACTGCTATCACTGCTGCTTGGTGCTATTTTATGTCCTTGTAGTCTTGATAATTGACATTTCTTAGTTATGGAGAGGGAATGAGAGACATACAAGTTTACTGACTGCTGTGTAAGCTCAGCTGCATGTAGCACACTACGTTACTAGCGTATGTCAATGATATGGATTAGGGTGGTATGTGCTGTGTGTAGCATATTTATGCCAGCTGCATGTAGCGCGGTGTGTATGTTGTGGTCAGCTGCGGGTGGCTCGTGCCTTCAAGAGTATGCTGGAGGACCTGGAAGACCAACGCAGCATCCGCAGCTTCAACAGCTTCCACAGTCTGCGTTCCTCACGCTCACACCATGGCCCCAACACCATTGGGGAAGAGGCTGGTGCCCAATACAGTCGTGATCGCTTTCTGCATACCACACCACCCCACATTCTCTCTCCCGCCCCGCCATCCTTCCGTGTGAAGAGTCATTCCTTCGAGAATGTTCCCCTGGTGAACAAACAGCCCTCTCCTGTCCTTGCATCTACCAACCCTGTCCTCAAAGCCTCCCCGCCCAAAACACTGAGTCATTCTGACATCTCCAGTCACCGTTCAGAGACCTCCATGTGATCATGTCGATTGGCCCTTTTTTATTCATTGTTCAGCGACTTAGTAATGATCATGTCGAGGATCAGGTTTTTATTTATCATTCAGTGACTTTGACAAAGATCAAGTCTTTATTCAACATTCAGACAGATACCTGAAAAGCTTCGCGATCGCCCCAAGACTTTCCTTCCAATGGAGGCCACCATCAGATGTGTGATGATGTTAAAAAGTTGAGTTAATTCGGCATTCAGAAACATACTCGTGACCATTTTAAAGGTTAGACTTCATTCTCTTTGTAATCATGTCAAAAATTAGAGTTCATAGCTGGTACTTCGGTTTTGGGGGGGGGGGGGGGATCTTACGGGGGACAGGGGGGGGGGGGGGTTACATGGTGCTGGTGGGATGGGTTCGTAACCTATCATCATGCACTGCATGCAATGATAAGACTCAGGGTTGATCATGGTTGCTGTCAAGAAGGAGACTTCTATGAGATCGTGTCACAGAAAGAGTTCTTTTGCAAACCTCCATTTGCTGTCAAGAGAGAACAGAGATTTTACTCCAGCTACAGTACCAAAGATGCCAAGAGATGATGAATGGATGGATTTCTACCTCTGACAGCTTTTCGGGATCAGTTGTGGATGGTCCATTCCTTCAGGAGCATGCTGGAGGACCTGGAAGACCAACGCAGCATCTGCAATTTTATCTCAACGGATAGACCAGTCTTGACAAATGTGATAACATATTGAGGACAGACCGTCCGTCCATTGAATATCTCGTGTTGGAAGTTGAAAGAATGTTCCCGTTGTAGATTATGTGTACTGAAAGCTGGTAGAGTTTGCATTGCCGACAAATATACATGTGGAGTATGTCATTTTATGGTCGGTCAGCATTTGTAGAAGGCGGTGCATAAGTAAGGTGACACGCATCATACTGCTGTGTGTGTGGTTTTTTAACTGGATATGAAGAACAGCAAGAAATTTAAAGGAATTATATTCGTAGTAAAATCGAACAGCATTCTTTATTTTAGCTCAGTTATCTCTGAGATGGCTTATCAACGTGTGTTTTCTTTCTTGGTATATAAAAAACGATCATTCTGAAGATGTGTACAGGCTGTTCAAAAGAATTAAGTCGAGATTTTTTAATTCCACATCGCTTTTTTTTTTTTTTTTTTTTTTTTTTTTTGTGCGATGAGAATACACAATTTTTCTTTTGATCATTCCCATTGATTTGACCTTGTGCCTGTCTTTTGTTTTAATTGAACGCCATTGTTTTAATTGAACGCCATGATATATTGTCTGATAATTTTCCTTCCCGTCTGGATTGACATGGGTGCTGATTGTATTTGCATCTGTGGTCATTTTTATCGGTCACATACAGAGAGAGATTGTGGAATTGACAGAAGGCTGCCAGATATACGTTATGAAGTTTGCTTGTTTTGCTTTGTCAGTTTATAGGTTATGATCAGAAAAGCCAAAGGTACATGTTAACTTGAATTACAGAAGAGATAAGGGGATGAGTGGTGTCTGACACCTTCCCCGGTTTTTTAAACGTAGGTGTGAAGAGCACTTGTAACGTATTTATCCGGAGATCGGTTGAATACAGTAACTTTCTCTGAAAGAGGTGGGGAATTATTTGAATGAGTCTGACTTGAAATTTTTTCTCTTCTGTGCAGAGAAACAGTCAGAGAGTTGACTAAGATACATGTCCTTCTGTTTAAACTCGGACGTTGTCCGTGCAAACGAAGAATGGTATCTGTGCAAATTTAAATGTTAACCACAAGTGTTTATCCAAACTGAAATAACGTCATGGTAAATTGTTAATGTCCATTTAAACTCGGATGTACAGTGGTGTTGTTTTACCTCTCAATGTAATGATATATTTTGTATTGACAGAGATAGTGTCCCTTGTTAAATGAAAACATTTCATTTTCATGAAGGTATTATTAAATGTAACTGTACTATAAGCCCTGGCCACCCCATTTATGTGCATTTTAACAATTTGTTTGCATTCCACTGTCGGCTATATTTGGTATAGTATGATTTTATTTTTCAATACAATTCCAGTTTGTTTGCAAGCGGTTGACTTTCGCTCACATGAACAATGCTTTTGGCACAGAGGGGACTGGAGTATCTGTGTTTGTGCCTGGCTGTTAATTTGTTTTTTGTTTTGAAAGTATGCTTGGAAACATTTTTTCACCACCCCAAAAATGAAGGAGTTGTGACATGATATGATGTAATGTTATTATTTGCATATCATATATGGGGTGAATTGTTCCCTTACATGTAATTGGTTGTCCGTAGCATTAAAACCAAGTTAAGGTAGATACTGCTGTTTGCGTTGATTAGTGTAAATCGCCCCTATATGGTGTGCGTGTTAATGTGGACAAGTGTTCCCTGCTGGTTGTTGTTTGCTTTCATGTTCCATGCCTCACCCATTTTCAGGTGGCTGCTATAGGGCACTTTTCCTCCCTGTTGTGGTTAATGTTTTGCATTGTTCAAACCAGTGTAGCAGATCTATTTCCTGTAAAGGTGCAAATATTCCATGTTCATGTCGTCCTCCAGTTTTAGTAGGATGTGTCTGTGGATTTGTTTGTTTGTTTGTTTTGTTTGTTTGTTTGTTTGTTTGGGGGTGATGGTGGTGGTGATAGTGGCATGTTTTTTTGTTTTTGTTTTTTGTTTTTGTTGGGGTTTTTTAAGCCAAACTGAACAATGCAGCAGATCTGTTTTATGGCTAGGTTCACATGGATGAACATTCTCTTCAAGTTGATATGATTATTCCCATGGTCTTATTTCCCCCATTTTCAGTTGGCTGATGTTCGGCACTTCAACTTCTCCATTTCTACGGTTGTTGTTCATGCTTTTGTACTTGTTGCTGAGTTGGGTTTACGAATCAGCTGAAGGGTGTGGTGATTATTTCCTTCATTTCGGTGTTCCCTCATTGGTTGTGGCTTCCCTCCCCTGCTTGTTGATCTCTACCTAGTGTTTCTCCCACAGTGAGCAGCTTGTCTCTGGGAACCTTCCTGTGGTTTCAGTTTTCAAGTTGAGCCTCTTTCTTTGTCATGGCATTGATTTTAGTTTTGATTTTTACTGGTAAGAATACTCTTGTTTGTATGAATGTTTTTGCCTAGTCTGTCTGTGTATGAACAAATAATCTTTCCAGACTGCAAACTTTTACCGGTTATGAATGCATCTTCATCAAGTCTAGGCAGCAGTCCTGACTCGTTGGGAAGTCATGAATATGTAAGAATATTCTTGCATGATCCAGTGGGGTCACAGTGACTGATCATGTTTTACCCGATCATGTTTTACCAGGGGTATCTTGAGCTTTTGTGGGTGGACATTTAATCGAATTTATGTTTATCATATGGCTTTGCAAGTATTTTGAGATGGATCTGTTTTCAAAATCGTGCGTTTCAACATCATACATGTAATCATGTAAGATGGGGTATGTATTCAAAATATGTGTTTCAACATCATACATGTAATCATGTAAGATGGGTATGTATTCAAAATATGTGTTTCAACATCATGCGAAACGTGTCTTTAAGATGCTCCCCACAAAAACGTTGTTAGCTTTGGTTCTCTCTCTCTCTCTCTCTCTCTCTCTCTCTCTCTCTCTCTCTCTCTCTCTCTCTCTCTCTCTCTCTCTCTCTCCTCTCTCTCTCTCAAACATGTCTTTGAATTGCTCCTGACTAAAACATTCTTAGCAGTGGCTTTATCTCTCTCTTTCTCTCTCTCTCTCTCTTCTCTCTTTCTCTCTCTCTCTCTCTTTCTCTCTTCTCTCTTTCTCTCTCTCTCTTTCTCTCTCTCTCTCTTTCTCTCTCTTTCTTCTCTCACTTTCTCTCTCTCTCTCTCTCTCTTCTCCTCTCTCTCTCTCTCTCTCTCTCTCCTCTCTCCTCTCTCTCTCCGTCTCCTCCTCTCTTCTCTCTCTGCTCCCTCCTCTTTCTCTCTCTGTCCCTCCTCTTTCTCTCTCTGTCCCTCCTCTCTTTCAAAACATGTCTTTAAGATGCTCCAACTAAATAAAACATTCTTAACAGTAGCTCTCTCTCTCTCTCTCAATCTCTCTTTCTCTCTCTCTCACTCTCTCTCTCTCTCTCTCTCTCTCTCTCTCTCTCTCTCTCTCCCTCTCTCTCTTTCATCTCTTTTTCAAAACATGTCTTTAAGATGCTCCCCATTGAAACATTCTTAGCAGTGGCTGTATGTCTCTGTCTCTCTCCATCTCTTTGTCTCTCTCTCTCTCTCTCTCTCTCTCTCTCATTTGGTGAGAGAGAGAGTGTGTGTGTGTGTGTGTGTGTGTGTGTGTGTGTGTGTGTGTGTGTGTGTGTGTGTGTGTGAAGTGTTTCCTCTGATACTTGTTTTAGCTTCACCTTTTTTCTTTACCCTTTAGTCTTGTGTGTCTGATGTCCCCAGTCGGCATGAACATGTTTCGTTCACGTATTTCCCTTACGTTTACTTTGCATCAAATCCACAAGCTTTTACACCTTTTTATTCCTTCCTTTTTTTCTGTTCTTTTGTTTCTTCTCGGATTCTGAGATTGCCTGGACCATAGAACTTCTTGCTTGACTCCATCTCATTTCCACCCGTTTCTCTCATCTTTCTGGCCATCTCATGTTCCTGGTGATCTTTTCTCTGTTCACTTTTGCTGTGTTATCAGACTTTGACTTAAGCTTCCTGGTGGGTTTTAGAATCTCTGTTGACCAGACTAACCCTTTTTGTTGGTACTAACCACACAACTTCGTCAACATCTGTCATGTTAATTGTTACATGTGTTACTAACGATACCCGTTCCCATGTTTCTTTCCCTTTAGTTTGGTTAGTATGATTGTCTACCAGTGCCTCTCTCACCTACTTTCACTGTGTTCTTTTTCCCATTTGTTTTCAGATTCGTGTAGTTAATGCTTTCCGCATGAGTTTAGATGCGCGCTACGAGACCCGTAGCATGTCCTCAGTGCATAGTGTCCACTCCCTTCAAAATGCTAGAGTGATTCCCAAAAAGACGCACACCTTTGACGCCACCGCCGACACGCACCAAGTTGAAATACAGTCGGAAACGAAGTTCTGATATGCCACAGTGACCTCAAACTCCCTTGTATGCAGGGTGTTCACCGCATTGCCCTGCAAGTGCTGAAGAAGAGGAAGAGGAGAGACACTTTGGCAGCTGATGATTTTTTTTAAGTCCCAGCCTGGAGTCAGGATATGTGGACCGACTTTTGTAGATTTAGAAAAGGAGTGAAAAGATGAGAAGTTAAAATTGTTTATTTTTTAGGTGCTGACACGTGAGCAGGGCGTTTGGGTGATGTGAGGATATGTTGTACAATGTTATCTCTGATATTATAGTATAGTTGACAATTAAGCTGGTCTTCAGTTCGATATGGTCACCACCGCAGGACAGGACATGGAAGCAGGAATGATAAAGCCAGAGCAGAGACAGTGGCACAGTTTTTGTGTAATGACAGTAGGCTACTTGCACTGTTGGTATCCCACTTGATGGAATACTGACTAGGAGGCCACTATTGAGGATGTGTTGCCAAGTCAGGACTGCTGGCCAGCTGGATTGATGATGGTGACGATGGAACTCACTACTAGAATACACAAGTTGCCAACGAGCCAAGCTTCCGATGGTCTGTCATCGTCACTCATGCCAGTCCTGGTGGAAAAGACCTGCAGACTCTTTCTTCGCTTGACAGTGTAGACACGTGTATCTGTTGCTTCCAGCCTCACCAAGAGACCCCAACTCCCGTCTGTGTTGCTTGTTTTGCCTGTCAGCAATCGTAGATTTGACCACTGCTACCATAACCTGACCACCACCACCCTGATTTGTGCAAAACTAATGGTGCATCTATTTGTCATCCTTCATGAAAGCTAGGCAGACGAGCGAGCAAGTCAGCAAGTGTTCACCAGTCGTCTGTGTGTTCCGTGGCCTCCCTTCTTTCCCTGTCATCATTCCCACCACCAAGAATTAACATACTGTTGTTAGAACACTTTTGCAGCAGCTGACTTTTGTTATGAATGTTGTTGATATCCTACGCATGTTTGTGTATGGTTTTGTGTGTTGGTGGGGTGGGAATTTCAGATAGGTTTCGTTGAAAGTTAAGACGACCTTACAGATGTATGCTAGTGAATGATATGCATAACATGAAGATGTGTGCGTGCATGTGTGGCATAGGTACAGTGCTGTGCATTGTCATTACATGGAAATTAAAACCAGCTCGTATTATTTCTATCTGAATTCATTGAACCATTGAAAGAAGTCTTCTTAAGTGGCTGAGACCCGTCTACATTGATCCCTTGGTCTTTAACTTTGTGTTGAATTTATGTGTGATATGAAATAATGGTAAATTTTTCCATACTTGAAATGTCCCCAGGTGCTGTAGCATGAAATGAACATCATCAAGACACTGATGATAATTTAGCTTAACGTCATTTTTGTTATTATTCATATTTTTAAATGCTTATTTCGTCTTAATGCAGATGTAAGTCTGTCAAAATTTCATGGTAAATGGAACTGTTTTGCTTTGGATGTTTTTCCCCAAATATTTAACATGTTGATAGCTTTACTTAAAATTCATGTTTTCAATCATTTTAACAGTCTACACTGTATTGACGTATTGGCTGTTTCCACATTATATTCGCTGTCTTGAGCTACATCGAAAAAATAATGAATGTCCTGTTCAAATTGTGCTGATGAGCTGATGTTATTTTCACTATGACATAACACCTTGTTTACAGTCCACATATTGTTGACATTTATTTCCCCATTCTTCTTGAAACGCTGAAAGACCTTTCATTACACCTGTTTGAAAGGGTTTTTGTTTTTGCTTTTGTTTTGTTTTGGTTTGGTTTTGAGTAATGGGTGCAGCAGGTTTCATTGGTAGAGGATAATTTATAGCAATGGTAAGATTTGATTCCTGTGGTAAAAGGCATAGTAAAGGTTTCAACAGTGATAAATAAGGTGAGGCCCATTGATAGAATTAATTTCAGTGGTAAAATACTTGGATAACGTTAATGCAGTCTTAAACCAGTCTTTCAATTATTTTTTATATTATGGTTTAATCTAAAACTGATTAAATGGTAAAAGTTACTTCAACAGTGAAAGCTGCTTTCTTTGGTATATAAGCTGACTTCAGTGGTTTCTGCTGTTGTGTAAGATGGTAAATGTTCAAGAGTAATATATATATGTACATTTTACATTCAAAATGAGAACTGTCACAGCACTGCACACCACAGTCAGAGAAATGTGAGAAACTTTGAATGATATGCATATATATACATATATATATATATATATATATATATATATATATATATATATATATATATATATATTGATGTGTGTGTGTGTGTTGTGTGTGTGTGTGTGTGTGTGTGTGTGTGTGTTGTGTGTGTGTGTGGGGCACGCACTCGCTTGCCTCCTCCTCATTTGATACTTGAAAATGTGCTGCTGCTTGATCTTTGATGGACATTTGATATTATCACAGTTGTTTTTTTTTTCTCACCTTTTTTTCTTATTCATATTTATCAGTGAATTGACATCAACAAACAATGTAGTAACAAAACAAAACAAAAAACAATAATAATAATTTCAATTCATACACATAAGAGGAACGTTTTTAACATCTGACAACATAAACATACAGAAGACAACAACAATCAAACAAACAAAAATGTGGCACCAGAAATTATTTGATTTATACAAATAAGACAATACTTGTTCACATAAAAAAAAACCTATTGCCTACAAAAACATATAAAACAATATTCTAATCAAAGATGGTTTCATTATGTATGTCAATATTCAAGAAACATCTTAAAGAAAGTCTGTTTTCGATACAGCAAACATTGGTTTATAGTTGTTACACTGAGCATTAAAAATGGACAAGTGAAAGTTTATTTTGGCATTATATTGTTCAATTTGAATCTCTGGTTTAGCATTCTTTGGAAAGTATGTATATTTGGAACACACTTGTCTACTTTGCATTTATATATAAATGATTTTGCAAGCATTATCATAAGATCAAATACTGTATCTGTTTTTACATTTTGGTCAACACTGAACAACACCAGATTTCGTGTGATTTTGATGTTGAAGGTATTTTCGCATTTTGTGTTGACTAGTTTTTCTGTTAAATTCCAGAAACTACGGAGAAAGTAACAATTCCACAGAAAATGTTCAATAGAGTCTCTTGCATTATTACACCATGTACAATTTGTCGTAGTTGCTATACCCATTTTGTTTAATATTATATTGGTGGCAATAATCCGATGAACTATTCTTATTTGCAACCATTTTAATTTGACATCCTTTAATTTATGAATTTTTAGAAACACTTTTTCCCACGAAATGTTTATATTTAGTTTCTCTGACCACCTTGAACAACAATTTGGTTTGCTATCATCCAATTCAATTTTTTTCATAGTAAAGCCTAGCTCCCTTTTGTACACTCATTATTAGTCTTATTGCATTTGGCCATTCAGTATACTATTCGTGTTGTTGTTCATTTGAGTTCTGGTCGTTCTTAAATATTGTTTGATTGAAGATATCCATCCATTATAAGTGACATAATTAACGCGACAATCAGCGTTATTTTCAAATTCTTCATAGGTCAAGAAACATCCATTTTCTTTAAGAAAATGTTTGAGCAGTATATTCCTTTCTCTATTAGTTTATTGTTCTTGGTTATTTTGTTATCCACCTTTAATTTTTCGTTATAAAAGACAGGTTCAGCTAACCGTTCACTTGAATTCATAGGCGTTATATGATTACAAAATGTCATGTAGGCCTTAAATGTATCAGCCCAGAACATATTATTATTCATGAAGTATGAAACAACTGCTGGTCATTTCACAGTTTTTAATCCATGGCACTTTCGGCTTTCTAGAGGTGACTCAACCATACAAGAAAAGTGTGAAATTTTTTCATGTGTAATCTTGCCTATTGGTGACTTGCCATATTGGGGAAGTGTCAGGTTTATGGTTTTATATATTTAATGTTTGGTTTTTCCCTCTGTGCAACTCGGTGGGGTTTTTGTTTGTTTGTTTGCTTGTTTTCTAAAGTAAAAATGCTCATGGACTTTTTAGGTTAGATAGTAATGCAACATTTTAAGAAAATGTGTGGAAATTGTCTTGTATTTTTATTTTTGATGCTTGACTGTCATTGATTTTACAAAGCATGGTTTGTACGATAGTATGTATGATGCATTGCATGTAACAATGTTTTTGGTGCTGTGTGTATATATCAGATAGAGATATATAAGGGTATTATGATTTTACATACAGAACCTTGTGGGTTCGAATCCCGGGTTGCGCTATATTAAAACTGGCCTTTTCACCGTCCCATCTTAACATCATTGTTGGTCTGGTGGTGTCGGTATGGAAAAATTAGGAAGGTCCCACTTCCCCCCACATCCCTGGGATGGTTACCCCCGTCGGCCATATCACCTGAGGTGGGTGTCGACGTAAAACCTGAACCAAACCGAAACCGAAACCGAAACATACAGAACCCCGTCGGCCATATCACCTGAGGTGGGTGTAGACGTAAACTAACAAACCAAACCACATACAGAAGTACAATCACATGAATACTCGCACACCGCACATACATGTGTACCAGTGAATACACTTTTGAAAATGCTTAATAAATTAGAGTAGAATTCTATAAAACAAAAAATAATTTGGGAATATCAATTTATAAACAAAAATTTGAAAGACTAAATGAAAAGACGGGGGAAATAGAGCTGAATGGTTCTTCAGTGTAATCTTATTGGGCTGAATGGTTCTTCAGTGTAATCTTATAGGGCTGAATGGTTCTTCAGTGTAATCTTATAGGGCTGAATGGTTCTTCAGTGTAATCTCCGTCTTGGACATATTGTGTTTTGTTTGATAACGTTTTGTTGACACAGAGATAGAGAGTAGGATATATTATGTTGTTACATTTGTATAGTACAGTATAGTTTGGAACAGCCCTTGGCTCTGTTATCACTATTTTTAACGTACACCTTGTACACCATGTTTTAAAACTGGTAGTGACCCCTCATTGTCTTTATTTATGTTACCTCTGTCATTATTGTTATTGTTTTAATTATGTTTTTATTCATTCTGTTACTGTTGCCATGAATAATGGCTAACCTTTCCAAAGCTGATAATGCTATGATGAATAGATGATGTTAAGACATATCATGGAATCGCTCATGTCGGTTACTGGTTGGTGTACTGTTGGAGGTTTTGTCACTTGCCATACAAAGCCACCATGTTCACAGTTCTTCTCCACCTCATCCCCCAAACTGTTCACCGTGGTCTCCCTTCTTTACAGCAATAATCAACCTTTTGTTTCCTGCTGAAGTTATGTTTACTAAGCCCACTTTTTCGTTCTCAGTCCCCAGTACCACATCCTATTTTGGACATACACCCAGTATGTATGTTTTTAGCTCTTGCTTTTTTCTGCTTTTCAGTTTTGAGCTTTTGAATTCTCGACCAAATGGACTTGTCGTTTTGTTTTGTTTTGTTTTTTGTTTTTGGTACATGGCTAGTTCTTGGTGCGTTCAGGGATAATTTTCAGGGGGGGAGCTGTTACCGCCTGTTGTTTAGGGAATATACAAGCACATGTGCACACACAAGAACACGTGCACTTATACATGCACACACACAGACACACAAACACATGCACATACGCACACATGCACACACACACACAAGCTTTAAAGTAAGAAATTGCCAGACTGAGCCTTTTTTATGTTTTAATTTAACCCTTCGCTGTCCCTGTCATCTTTTCGTGATTAGAATATATTTTTATATGAGGAAAGTTGGAATGTGTGTGTGTGTGTGTACGTGTGTGTGTGTGCCTGTCTGTCTGTTACGAAGAGAGAGTTTCTTTAGTCAGGTATTTTTCATTAGATGATTTTTACCTAGTGATTTAAAGCATTTTCATGAAATAAAAAAGTGAGTGAATGATAGATTTTCACAGCATTTTGATTATCCATTCTAAGCATTTACTTTTAAAAGCATGTTCGCCAAGTTCCACAACTCCTCTCCCCACCTTTTTCTCTCTCTTCTGCGAAGATGTATCAGAATCAAAACTACCATGGCTCTGCGTGTTCCCGTTCCTTGCTTCAGAGATGACATTGTATTTGAGCAACAGACTGGTTTGATTTGGCTTAGGAAGAGGTGTGTGTGTGTGTGTGTGTGTGTGTGTGTGATGTGTGTGTGTGTGTGTGTGTGTGGTGTGTGTGTGTGTGTGTGTGTGTGTGTGTGTGGTGTGCACGTGCGCACTATGTGTATGAGGGTGAACAGTGTGTGTATGTGTGTGAAAAAGCGTGTGTGAAAACATATCAGTTAACGAGACGTCAGCTGAATTGTCCCTGTCCATAAAAGACCAAGGCACTACTCATTTTGTATACTGCACATTACTTACTTTCATGTATGTAGCTTTTTTTTTTCTTTTTGATACAAAGAAACACTGGATTGAGTGAAAATATTAAAAGACTCATCAGCAACTGTTTAATATTCATGAACAACATTTACTGTGAAGTGAAAATGCCGTGAGTGATGGACTTTTCTGTTTGACTGTGTGGGTGTTTATTTTTATGAATTAGTTTGTTTTCAAGCAGAGACCAAATGAACATTGTTCATGGGTAGGGTTGTTGTTCTTTTCTGTTAACACCCAACCCCCTCTCTCCAGTAATTCTACTTTTTTAATCACATTATTTTGTTTTTTCATTTAACTTTTTATTGTTGCTAACCATATTGCATCTAAATTGTTTGTTTGTATTCATTTTCATCATATGCATTTTCAGTATGTGATATTACCAATACCCTTGTAAAGCCGTCTTCTGTTCATTTGAATGGCATATCTCTTGTTTAGGTGCAGCATGACATTGAAATGCTTTTGTGTAAAGTGATAGCTGCTGTCTGGGTTTTTTCCATTTTGTTTGTTTGTTGTAAACTTAATAAGGTTTTGTTTCTTTTTGGAAAGGGAAAGAAAGTGAAAAAAAACATTGTGGAGAACAGACACATGTATGCTGTAGGATATAATCAAAGAACACAGATTCCTATATTGATGCCATGTTTAGTGAACAGCACTAAACAGAACTTCTTGGTGGTGGGATTTTTCCTTTACGCATATGTAATTATTATTATTATCGTTATTATTATTATTATTATTATTATATATCATCATCATCATCATCATCATCATCATCATCATCATCATCATCATCATCACCATCATTGCTATTGTTACTATTTTTCTTTATTTATTTACTTATTCATTTATTCATTTTTATTATTACTCTCATAAATTCATCAGAATGATTATTTTTGTTCTGCAACTTGTGGACTGAATGTGTGCATTCTGCTGAAAATATTTCCAGACATTTTTTAAAGACTGTGTTTTGTCAGTTGCTATGTTCATCATCATTATAAATAGCTAAGAAGGGAGAACAGCCCCTGTGGGTCAAAATGAATGAATGTAAGGGTGTTACTGCTATATGTCCTGAGTTTATGACCAACAGGCAATTTTAATGTATCACACAGCGACACTTATGACCTCAGTTTATTCTGCTCTGTATGTGTGTGTGTGCGCGAACATACATGCGCACGTGTTTGAGTGTGTATGTGTGTTTGTGTATGTGTGTCTTGGTTTTGTTGTTTGTTTGTTTTTTTCTTTACTCCCTCTTTCATTCCCCCAAGTTCTGCTACTAAGTGTGTATGGCCTTGACTTTGCCCTTTTTAAATACTTGTAACTCTCTCAAACTGAGGACCTTGTGAAAACGTACTGTTGTTTTTATTTCTGCTGTTGAGTTACCTCGTTTCACCTCAGTGTTCTACAGATTGCTGGTTTTACTTCTTGTAAGAGGTCTTTGGCATTTGTTAGCATTTTCAGAGTAATTCAAAGATCAGCAGCAACAGTAGTTTCTATACTTTGTTTAATTTTACACAAAAATTAACAAAATAACTAGCATTAATCAGTTGATTTACTTGACTCCATTGAATACAGCATAGGGAAAAGGCCCACAGTACATTAGTTTTTAAATGATCTGTAGAACTGATGCATAGACCTTTTTGTTTGTTTGTTTTCATTTGTTTTTATTTTTTTCTTTGTTGGTGTACCATCTTCCAAGCTACTTTAGTAATAGCCATATAGTCTGGGACAGCCCGCAACAGTACTTTAATGATAATCATGATGCTGGATTAAGAATGCTTAACGGGGCTATACAATTCTTCTCATAATATCTTGAATCAACCGGGCCTGAGAGATACAGACACTTGCGCTGTTAGTCAGGACAGTTGAAATGCTTAGACTCATATTTATCTATGTCTTGACCCAGAGTAGAACTTTGTTTTACAGACAAGACATAAAAAAGTGCTGAATGTGGAAGTCTGCACTAATTCAGAGCTGCTTTCTTCCGTCAAGTATTCAGTTAACTGCAACATCTGTTTACTTCAAACGGGCAAATGGCAGCTGTGGTTATTAAATCAGCTATTGCCAAATCGTACCATGTCATGTGGCCTATCATTTTGTGTTTGTGGCAATTCATGTTCAAGGCTGATTTTAGGATAAACATTGATTAGTTGTAAATGTCACATGAATTTATTCAGAAAGTTAACATCTTTTCACTATAAGCAGAGCATGTATGGGATACAGACTTTGCTATCAGTAATATTAAATGGATATTGACAAACCATGTTTGATGTCTACTGATTATAGGATTAACACTGATCACTTCTAGGTATTTTTAGAAATGTGATTAAGATGCGTTTAAATTTGGGTTAACTGATGATCACCATAACCGTGCTCATTATCAAATGATGCTATTTTTAATTCAGCAACAATTATGTTGTATGTCTCTTTTTTTTTTTTTTTTGCTTGCTTTTGCATTTTAATGGCTATGTGCTCTGCTAGTGAGGTCGTCTATCTCCATTTCTGACTTAAAACAGTTGTTGTGTTGCTAATACTAGTGTTGTGCTAAATGCCATTGAAGTCTGACATTTGACTGTTTGTCGTTTGCAGAATGCCTACAGTCTGTTGTAATCATGCATATTGATTAGTGTAGCAATTTTTTAATTGATATAATGTATGTGTGTGCAAATGCAAATGCACAAATAGATCAGACAGGATTTTTTGCTCCTTCTTATAGGTGTACTTACAATAAAATCTAGGCTTTTGGATTCATTCCAGCCAGAAGTTGCAAAGTTTGAATAAACTTGCACATGTTTGTGATGAATGTGAACCAAAAACTAAATAGGCAACAGTATTGTTTTCTATGTAATCTAGTAACAGTGATAGTTTGTTTTTTTTTCGTTTTTTTTGCATTGATGAGGATAGGTTAGGCGCAAAAGGCAATCAAAAATTGTATCATTTGAATGGGCATGACTCAGTTGGTTGCAGTGATACACAAAACAGTCACAACTTGTCAAGGATTTTTCAGCTGGTTTTGATTGGATCTGATTATTAAAAATTTAGATAGTGTTGTGTTCAGTCCAATTAGTCTTGTAGAGGCTTGAAGAGACTAGGTCATTTCAAGGTTATTGATGGGCGTGGGTTTTTTCAAGGTCATCATGACACAAAAAGGTCATGTTACTGAGAAGGACGACTTTCAGTATAAGCTAAATGTCTGCACATTTCATTTTTATTGATTTGTGTATATGTATGTATGTGTATTTTTTTAAAACCTGTTTTGTTACCAAATTAGCATGCACTCCATACTCCAACGATGTAGTCCAACTCTTTAAAATTTGTATTGAAGGTACATTTATTCGCTTCATCAGCTTTCTTTAGTAACTCATTAATGTTTCATTTCCATTGTAACCATGAAGTTTTCCCTTCATTCAAAGGAACCAAAGCTTCAGTTTGAAAGGTGTTCCTTCTGATAATTCATGATTTTTATGAATAAAACATTATGAAATATTGTCTTGTGTTTAGGCCTGTACATGTGTTGTGTGAATGTACATGATGCATACATGTATACATGTAGTATAGATACACACATACAGCAAGGAAGAGTTAATTTATAGTTTTGAAACGCAAGCATGCACATGCCACACACATACACACACACACACACACACACACACACACACACACACACACACACACACACACACACACACACACACACACACACACACACACACACACACACACATAGAGAAAGTAACAGTTTCATCCGTGACATGAACACATTACACAAGGTAAAAAAAAAACTGGTTGTGTTGTGAGAATTCAAGTACTTTTAGTTTCACCTAGCAGTTTCTATATGTTCCAGTATTATTAAACAGAAAAAGGTTTGTTGCATTTACTTATTGTCATCCACAGAAAAGACAGTGTGTCACAAATTTATGTACATACATAATACTTATTCAATTTGGATATTTTTCCCATTTGAAAATGGGAATATTTTGCATGTATATGTGGATATGTGCGTGCATTATACATTGCATTTTTTTCCACTGAGTATGTGATGAAGTAAGTTCTTAGCAATTGTATTAGACATCTTACTAACACTTCTTTGTACCTGTATTATATTATGTATTACTAACATATGAATACATTGTATACATAATTTGTGCATGATTAAGCTGCATACGGTGACAGGAGTTTTGGCAACTTTAGTGTACATAACTTGGTTTACTAACATATATATGATATGTATATGATGAAACAAGGTTTTCTGACATTATTAAATAATGTTATATGATGAAACTACGTTTTCCTAGCATTATTAATTATGTATGTAACTAACAACTGGTTTGGCATATTGTGTGTATGAACCACAAACAGTCTGCATATTAGCATTTTTATGTCATTTGACCAGTAGCTGAGCATGAGAAAAAATGTGCATTTGATGTTGCTACTCTGGTAGTATGCACACAGTTTTTATGCAAGTTTTTGATGGGATAAGGTAGGGTTTATTTGCGTGCACATGTATTTGCATTATTTTGTGTGTGTGAGGTTGTGTGTGTGTGTGCGTGTGTGTGTGTGTGTACATGCATATATTTGTGTGTGTGTGTGTGTGTATGAGTGTGTGAGCTTGTGTGTGTGCGTGTGTGTGTGTGTGTGCGCGCGTGTATGTGTGTGTGCTCCGGTGTATTAAAACGCATAAATTGGCACTTCGGAATGATGTTTTCAGCTAACTGCTACTGCTTTTAACAAATTCATATTTGCTGATTGCTTTGAAGGCATGTCTGAAGTCATAACCTTTGCGTTCCTACAGTGTTTGCTGTGGGACACTATTTTGTTTCTCTAGTATTTATGCCTATGGCAGAGTTTAAATCTACTTTAAAGTTGAATTTTGTCTGTGGGCTATTTTAGGTAGTTGGCTAATTTTATTGAGTTTTCCATTTATTTTTCATTCATTTACTTATTTAGACACGAGAAGTTGTGTAGACAGTTCTTGCCACAAGTATCGACACTGAAATTTAGTTATTGTTTCATCAGTCTGGGACGTTTATATTCAGACAAGTGTAGAGAACTGTTTTATACATGTCTGTCTTCCTTTCTTTTCCTTCACCTCTTTCGGTTATCTTTTGAAACCTAGTCAGAGCATATGATTCGATATTTGAATGTGATGAATCCCTCGTGAACAAATTTGACATCCAGTTCCAGTGCAGAAAGGTGTGGACGCTGTGCAGAAAGGTGTGGAGGCTGTCGCTCTTACTCCTTTCCTATTTTCTATTATGTCACTGGATCGGCTAGGTTCTATGTTGTCAGTTTAATGACTGAATACACTTTTCGTTGGTGAGTTTATATCTTCTAGGGCAGTTTATTGAAATACAGGCAATGCAGTGGCAGAGTTGTTGAAGTGCATTTTCTGATGCTGCCTACATCAGCATTAGGTTGTTGTTTTTGATGATGGTGATATTTTTGTTTGTTTGTTTGGGGTAGGGGGCAGGGTAAATTCTTTTCCATTTTATGATGCTGTCTGCAGCATTGCATTGTTTGTTGTTGTCGTTGTTTGTTTGTTTGTTTGTTTGTGGGTTCTCTTTGATTTCTTTTGTTTGTTTTCTCTCTCTCTCTCTCTCTCTCTCTCTCTCTCTCTCTCTCTCTCTCTCTCTCTCTCTTTTCTCTCTCTCTCTCTCTCTCTCTCTCTCTCATCCCTCCCTCTCTCTCTCTCTCTCTATCCCTCTCTCTCTCTCTCTCTCTCTCACACACACCTTTAATTCTTTAATTCCATTTCCCCTTCTTTTCCTACTTTTTACGTCAGAATTTGGATCATTGTGTAATTGTCATACAGACCGAGGGTTTACATATAACGTTGTAATGTGGCGTAGGGATGATAGAATTATTCGTGTGCAGTTACTTTTTAAAGATCAAACAAAAATGACTTCATGTCATCCATTTTCTGAATTTTCTTTTCCTGTATGTCTCACCCCACTTTCCCACTTTATAGAATTGACAAAGAGTCAGTTGTTTAGAATCTTTGCATATATATATCGGACATCACTCTGAATGGTTACAAAAAGATGTTTAAAACCCAGGTTTTCAGGGTCATGACCTTTCATCTATTTACGGTAAACTTTTCATCAAACATGCATCTTGCTCTTGCATGAGATCGAGAGCAAGTTATGGAACAGATTCCAGCTGTACAAAAGATGATTGCAAATGTGATTGAAAATGCTGTTTTCAAGGTCACTGTCACATAAAAAGTGAAAACAAAAAAGAGGGATTGTTGGATCTCAAGGTTACTGTCACATAAAAAGTGAAAACAAAAAAGAGGGATTGTTGGATCTCAAGGTCACTGTCACATAAAAAGTGAAAACAAAAAAGAGAGATTGTTGGATTTCAAGGTCACTGTCACATAAAAAGTGAAAACAAAAAAGAGGGATTGTTGGATCTCAAGGTCACTGTCACATAAAAAGTGAAACAAAAAAGAGGGATTGTTGGATTCAAGGTCACTGTCACATAAAAAGTGAAAACAAAAAAGAGGGATTGTTGGATCTCAAGGTTACTGTCACATAAAAGTGAAAACAAAAAAGAGGGTTGTTGATTTCAAGGTCACGTCACATAAAAAGTGAAAACAAAAAAGAGGGATTGTTGGATTTCAAGGTCACTGTCATAAAGGAACAAAAAAAGATTGTTGATCTTCAGTAACATTGATGCTTGTGGGATGATTGGCGTAGTAATTAGAAAGGCAAGAGACTTTTTTTTTTTAATTAGACAAGGAGATAAAGAAAATGAAAATGATGAAGAATTGAAAGAGACAGTAGACAAGGATATTTACTCATTGTGACATTGATTTTGTCTGTGTCCAGTTTATGTATGAAGTCTCTTATAATAGTACTTGGAAATAGCAGAACAAAATTCTGCAGTTGGAAATGGCCTCACGTCCTGTTTGAACATCATGTCTTAAAGAGTTATTGATCCCACCAGAAAAGATAAATAAAAATTGAAAATATATGTAAAAAATGAGAAAGGGGCAAATGATGAACTTTGCTATAAGCAACACTGAAACCGCCTGAAATATCTGTCAAAGTGCTTCTTCTTCTTCTTCTTCTTCTTCTTCTTATTCTTCTTCTCTCTGTCTCTGTCTCTGTCTCTGCTCTCTCTCTCTCTCTCTCTCTCTCATCTCACCCTCTCTCTCCCTCTCACACACAACACACACACACACACACACACCACACACACACACACACACACACACACTCACTCTCTTTCTCACGTCTTCCTTTCGTCATGTTTGATAAGATTTTCTTCTTCCCACCCCCAAATCAAGCAGATGTCCAGTTTCCTTCTTTCTGATACAAGCTAATAAAGAAAGAAGGCTTTCCTTCAGTTACTGCAAACTCTGAAAGAAGCTGACCAGAGAACGAGTTCACAGTTTGCTGATCTTCGTGATGAATGCCTATATCTACCTGGTACCCTCAAGTTACCAGGTGCAGTTATATTCATGATGAAAAGAAAGGATAAAACTGATCTGACAGATCTGGTGGATGTAAGGATTCAGACTCTGCGAAAGAGGAGGGGTGCCCTGCTTGTTATGACAGAAAATCATTTAAGGTAAAAAGCTCTCTTTTTGTTGCTTTTACCACCTTCTTCTTCGCATGGACACCTTGATTGACATACGTTAAGGTCCAGTGGTAGTCTAATTTTTGCTTTTATTTTGGAGTTGTTTTTTATTTAGTTGTTTTTTCAACTTATGGTTATGTATATGTTGGGGTTTGTAGTTATTTCGCGGGAAGTGGGAGGGAAGCAGTTATTGTTTTTTCTGTATTGAGACATTGGCCATGTCTACAGCAGTATGTGTGGTTTTTTTTAAGGATTCTCACACTTTGGCTTCCATCCCATCACATTCCCAATAACGTGGAACTTTTGCATTGTGTGTCATGTATGTTTAGTGGTCACTTTTTTTCAGCTTCTTTCTTCATTCTCAGGCAAGTTGACCGTTGCTGAGTCATCACTGATTCTCTGTCTCTCTGTCTCACTGTCTCTCCTCTCTCTGTCTCTCTCTCTCTTTTAATTAACATCAAACCCTGTTTTCTTCCTTGCCTACACCAATCACACTGCCATCATTTAAAAAACAAGAAACAGTTGCATCGTTTTACAAACATTTTATCCCATCCCGAGCAGAATTGTTTTGCGGGCCCTTTTTGGAAGATATTTTAATTACATTCTTTCCCCATTTATTTCAATTGTTTTTAAACCGCGTATATTCTGTTACTGTATCGCTTTTGCTTCCAGTTACAGTTTGCTTTGAGTTTTGTTCAGGTTGCATGCGTTTTTGCTTTCATTGGGTGCTTGCTTTTGGTATTGTGTTATATAAATCATTACTGTGTTTCATGTTTCATGAATAAGGTATTCTGAGTTGATAACAGAGGTATTGCTTGGCTTTTGTCTGTAAAATCCATGCTGTTTGCTCCCTAATTTCACTTTGTTTTCCAAAAGGGGGAACCAATGCTTGAACATACCACAGTATTGATGCATTTTTTCTTTAGCTCTTTCTGCCTTTTTCCCCTTGCTTTTTTTTCCAAGTACAGATTGATATTACTACATATACGTTTTTCTTAACTTTCTAAAATGGGTGTTTAGTATCAGGTAGGGTATGTTACATGTAAGAAAAAAAAATGAGCGTATGATTGCTTTTGATGGTGACATGCACACAATCACAAATATACACATGCATTCTTCCTTGCATCCAAGAGCCCTGTAATAGAATAGACCCTACAAAGTGAGCATCTGATATTGTCTTTTTTTGTGTGTGTTTGTTGGTTGGTTTTTTTGTTTTTTGTTGTTTTTTTTATGGGTGGGTGGGTGTTGTTGATGTTGTTTTTAAATATCCTCTGTGAAAATTCTCCATTCTAAACCATCACATACACACACACACACACATACACACACACACACACACACACACACACACACACACACACACACACACACACACACGCATGCACGCACGCATGCAACGACACGCACCGCATGCACACACACATATCATACACAAAACCAACCTGGCTCTTTCCAAAGACTGGTTGTGTTTTATCAAATTTATCCATCTGAAAATGAAACTAAGAATTTGAAGGAAATATTGCTCTACTACAAATCCTATTATTATTAATGATTATATTATTATTTATTATCATTATTATTTATTATCATTACTGTTATTATAAATCAGATCTTATACAGTAAAAATTTGGAAGAGATTCATTCATGGGCATCTTTACTGTGGTAAAAACTTTTCCTTTTTTTTTTTTGGTGATGGACCAGCAGTTGTATTTTGTTGACAGATTTTTGCATGTTTAGTGATTTCAGCATTTCATTCCTGCCCACTTTGGTTATATCTGAAGTCAGTATTTTACTTTTTTTTTTATTCCTCTGGTTTTTGTGGGCGTTTGTTTATGTGTTTGCTCTTTGTTCTAGTTTTTCTTTTTTGTCAATTTTCCTTGTTATTTTTAATTCATTTTTATCTTTTAGCAGTCTGTTTTTGTTTTGTTTTGTTTTTTAGTTGATGTTTTTTATTCTTGTTTATAGATGCTTAATCCTGTTGTCGATGACACACACCCTTGCACACTTTTGACTTACCTTGTTCCCTTTCTTTTTTTTCCAGATCCGTGTAGTAAATGCTTTCCAAATGGACTTAGATTCACACATGGACAGCTATGATAAACGTAGCCGGCCGTCAGTGATAAGTCTGCAGTCCTTGCAGGCAGCGCGGGGGGCTGTCAGTAAAAAACCCATGCTAGCCAGTTCTCCAGAAGCAGACGAGTCACCCAGCTCGCCCTGGTTCAACCGGAATGATACCATACCCTATGCTGACGAATGAGCGATGCATCAACCCTCGACACAGTTTTAGTACCCTCAGAATCTTCCTTTTCTTTCTGACTTCCCCCATTGTGGTGAGAAGTGGACAGTATCGGGAAGAGGGGAAGTGACAAACGGTGCTGCTGTCGAAATTTTGTGAGTCATCAGTGAGGGTGTACTGGTCATGGATGGAAGCTGTGAGTCATCTGTAAGGATGGAACGGGTCATGGATGGAAGCTGTGGCCAGAGGAGTATTTAACGTGTGGGCTTGTGGTTAGTGGCAACTGGACACCTTTGACCTCACTTTACATAATTCTATGGTCTTTGGCAGTGAAAATTCTAAACCTTTGTGTGTTTTGTGGTCAGAGCATTTGGATGTTCTGTCCAAGAGGAGGACGTATAATGTGAGCTGTGTAGTCATTGACAACTGGACCCTCGACCAGATTTTACCAGGTGGTCATTGGCGGTTAGGTGCTGTGACTATGGGAATATTGGCTGCCGTCAGTGGCATGTGCTAGTGACCAGGGGATTATCAGTTGTTTGGACCGGTGTCAGTGTCAGTGCCAGTTGGACACTGTGATCAATAGCATGTAGAGACAATGACTGTGACAGTATTCACATGTATGCTTTGGTTTATGGTAACTGAACTTCTGACAGGCTGCTTTTGTCTGTAGTAATTGTTTTGTGGCAAGGGAGTATCATCAACCATGTCAGCTGCTGTCAGGTATTTATTTAGACACTGTGGCTGGAAATATTAACTCCAAGGGTTATGGTTGGTGCCAGTTACACTATGTAGTCATAAGAATATTAACTGTGTATTTGGGCATTTGGACTTGTAGCCAGAGAAATACGGAGTCAGTAGCAACTGGACACTGTAAACTTTGAAATAACCATGTTCTGTGCCAATTAGACGCTGGTCTGTGAGTGTGTTACATACAGTGTTAACGGGAATACTAACCATACTGGTTTTGACTGATGGCAAGCTTGGTTGTACAATACATCAGTGGTGGTGATTTGCTAAACTGTGTGTGAGGCTCCATGGAAAGGATGTTGGAACTTGTTAAAAACTGTGCGACAAAAGAAGGAATGTGTACATGCTGCTAGTGTGAGACAAACAAGGGATGAAAGTGTTCATTGTTTATTGATCATAGCATTGGAGTTGCCTACTCATTTACCTGTGTGTGCAAGATCTTTTTACTTACAATTTTACTTTCGACTTTTTGTTTCTTCCTTTTTTTTTATATCATTTCCATCTAACTGTTATGAAGTCTTGCTATGATGCGAATGTAATGATTGTTCATTTGCATCAATTTCATGTAGATTCATTCTAGCTTTCTCAGTGGTTCTCTGCCTGAGGCAGGTAAGTATGGATCTTGATCATTTTCTGAATTGGTGAATAAGATATTAATAGTCTATCAGTGTCTGTATCAGTTTCTTATTTTGATTTGTGCAAGGACCAATTTCAGCAGTGGCTGGGTGGGTAAGGAATGTGTTTTTTATCAAGAACTCTAAAGCGAGTCTGTTGCTTTAAGGTTTATCTCTGTAACCATAGACCTTTAGTTGGTAATTCTGATGCATACACAACAGTTCATAGACTGAGCTCATTCTCTCTTGCTCCCTTTTGTCCCCCCTCCCCACCACAAGAGACACTCAACCGCTTTCTCGTTTCTTCCTGAACCTGTACGCATGCTGACATGCACTCTTAGGCATAAGGGATGAAAGTTGTTCTTTGGCTTTAGCACTGTACCTTGGTTTGGTCAGCAAAGATAAGTATTCTGTAGCTTTAATATGGCCTAAAGCAGTTCATTCATCCCCAAAAATTAAATTTGTTACACCATATTTTTAAGCAACAGGTAACTCTAAAACAGAAAATATCAATAATTCAAGGCGGAGATGTCAGTTTGAAATAGAAAATACCAATAATTCAAATGGGGAGATGCTGCTCATTGACGGCAGAAATTGTGAGTAGCAGTAGCAAATAGCTGTAGCTTAGTAACAGTTTTTGAGTCCTGGCACAGTATGTGTAATTAAATGATACAGTGTATTAAAATCTGCTACCACGCCAAGATAGCATTACTCAAAATCTGGTATCTTGAGTTCAGTGCCAGCCTGCAGCGTTAAAAACTGACTTGTTCACTGCTTATCTTATTGTTTCCATCACTCTGGTGATGTCAGCATAATGTTTCATAGGTCCCTCTCCCCCACTTCCCATTTCAAGACCTTGCTAGCATGTAGGTTTTTTTGTGGACTCAGGGAGCCTGCCAGGTAAATACTGGCAGATTTCAGTGGTGCGCATATGGAATTGTCCAAGTGTGATACATCTCTCTTGATGGTGTGACCACAAACACCATGTTCCGATTTTAACTTACAGTTCTGGTGGGCTGGCTGGCTCAACTGATAAGAGCCTTGGGTTCAAGATTTGATAACTCGCTCAATCACAGACGGCTACATCCAGAAGACCAGTTTGATGCCCAACTGAATGCTTCAGTCGTTCTGGTGGTTATCACAGAATGACTGGCTGATGAACTGGTGAAAGAGAAGCCCAGAAAGACCAAGTAGACAACAGCATCAGCTGAAGTGAGAAGAAGAGCATCATCAGACCACGCCTTAAGCCACAAAGGGTGGACCAAAACTACCTCTTTCCAGAGAGCAGCAATGATCTCCTGAGGTTCCACACTGGCTACAACTGGCTCAACACACACAACCACAAATTCTAACTGGCCCCTGTGTTAGAGGACCAAACATCAAGCTGAACATATTACATCAGTGTCACCACCATTAACCCTTTGACTCCAGCACCCCGTCCACTGGCATCCTGCATTGTCAGCCATACTAGCAAAACAAAAACTTAACCCTTTGACTCCCTCATTCTATCGACCAGCTCCCTGCAAGAAGCTGGTGGATAGGGTGAGGGAATCAAAGAGTTAAGTTTTTGCAATTGGCAGACAGGGTGCAGGAGTCAAAGGGTTAGGATTTGTGGCTGACTGCAATTCCACTGCCCCCCAAAGTCCATAGGTCCCCATAGGACTTGGAAAAGAGCTTATTCATCACCAGACATGGCTTGACCATGTAGACAGTGAACGCAAGCAGCGGCAGCTAAAAAAATTTATCAGGGGTTTTGTTTTGATGATATATAATGTAGATAGACTAAAGTCTTTGATTAACCAAAACTTTCAAATGAATAAAATCAACTTATGTTACTTTGTACATTATTCTGCCAAAATCAAGGACATCAGACTTTAAGTATCGGTATGTAGGCAAAAATGATTTTAATCTCTGTTGAGTACTAGGACATGTAAACCTTCATCTTTCTCTTTGTGACAAATCACAGTATTAGGACGGTGGGGGGAAGAGGGGGAGTGGATAATATTTATCATCTTACTTGGGAGTATTAAATTGATGGAGTCGCAATCAAAGAGTGCAACTTTTCCCTCAAAAAGTGAAATTTTCACCAATGTGTAGAAAATTACAAAAAATCAATCTCGAACAGCTCAGACTTTGAAAATAGAAGAAATTAACTTTTCAAATAATTTTACTTGAAGTGAAAATTCATGACACCTTTCTTATTATAATTAATTTTCTTAAAAGTATGCACAGGCTGAAAAACAGAAATTTCCCTGGCACACTGTTAATTAACTTCCATAAAATACTCCCTCCTTCCATGTTGGTTCAACACAACATTTATTCAGTCTTCCTGCTCCACCGGCATACTGGTTATTGGGGGGGAAAAAACAGCACAAATCCACAATACATTGCAAAACTTTTGCCAATGAGTAGGCCTACTTGTGCTGAAACACATTTGATTGTGGAAGCTTATTCGCAGTGGGTCAATTCAAACATAAAAATATTATTAAATGATATGTTAACGGCTTATGGGAAAACTGCTATGAAACTGTCTGGGGATCCCAGAAACAGGTATATTTTCCATTGGCTGATTTTGGTGTATACAAGAAAAAAATGTTAAAATCTGTCAGACGCATGTGTCTGTCACACTTTCAAGCAAAAATCCCGGTGCCACAAACATATATCCAACAAGACTCCATCGAGTTAAAGTGAGGGGCAGGGGAAATGGATAAATATTTTCTTTCAGAGGATTGATGCTTGTTAAACTGAACGTGCCACCAGAATCTTGAACACCAACAGAATGAGAGGGGAAAAACTTTTATTACATGGATGCAAGTTCTTACTGGATACTGTAAGTTGCATTAACTTAAGGCACACAAACTGGAGGATACTGGACAAAAGTCTAGCCATTATCATTAGCTATCATTAAAACTTGAGGGTTAAAATGCTGTTTTCCCATTGCCTAAAATTCTCTGTGTTGTATTTTTCTTTTCTTCATTTTGTTAGTAATGGATAATGAACTCAAGTTTCCTGTTGGTTTTTTTTGTTGTTGTTGTTTGTTTTTGTTTTTGGTGGGGGTTTTTTCTTTTTATCTGAGATTGGTCTTTTCGTCAGCGCAGAATTAAGCTTGACATTATTTTCATAGTCTAATCGTTAACAAAAAAATTAAGCCCAGCATTGTTTTCAAAGACCAACTGCGAAACCCCTCTCATCACATCCATTTTTCCATCTCTGTCCCCCCACTCTTGGAATTTCCTATTCTGCATGGAAAGTTATATCGTCTCCTTTTTTTCTGCTTGCAAAAAGGTTTCATTGCAAATGTTAATCTAAAGGATGATGAGATGCCAAGAGTGGTTATCACCTATTTTAGTCCTATTTCTTCCACCAGTCGAACATTGCTAAAGTTTTCACGCTTTGGATGTTAACAGTGGTTGTTTTCTTGTCTTCCCCTGTTTCTCACCATTTCCTCCATTCTGACCCTGCTGTTTATCCCCCCCCCCCAATTATCTGTTCATGGTAAGATTTGGTCATGGTTCAGTTTTCAATATTTCATTCCTCTTGGCTCATTTTTCAAAGTTGCAGAACAGTTAATTCGACTGAGTACTTTTATTGATCGACATATTTACTTTGCCAAGTGAGAATATGATGTGTGGTTTGTATGGATGCTGTCATTATGATTTGTGCCAGTTTTGTATGGTTAGAGATAATATGCGCGTGTGTGAGTGGAGGGAAGTGTACAAGGATAGTGAAAGGCTTGCAAAGTGAAATCGGCATGAAATCATCCAAAGAACAGCTGTCATGGACTGCCTTTCGATACCTTTCAAGAAGTGGTCTTCATCAACTCTTGCCCCATTGCCTCTTCCACAATGGCTGGTATAAAGACATCATACAGATCTTTAAGGCATCATAGTCATACCATACACCACTTCGTCATCACATTTGCCGGTGTGCTGCACGCTGATGTATTCATGTTATTTCTTATAGACTTAAGAAGTGTTCTGTATCATGTGTTACATGAAGGCCGCTGAGAGAAAGCTGTGAAGTTCTAAATGTAGTGAAGTCTGCAAGAGCAGTGGTATTTAATTCCAGTGAAACTTTTTTGTGTGACCTTAAGTCTACCCACCTGTGAAACAAGTACTTGATACTGTTCAGGGTTGAGGAAGGTAAAGCAGTGAGGTATGAGATGAACACTGTCCTCATGATGCTGACCCATGATGCTGAATAATCGAGTTCTTCACATTTCAGTGTGGCTTGGGTAACTGAATCAGTCAAAGCATGATTATCTGATGAAGAATTGTCCATCATCTTAAAGCTTGCCCATGTATCAAAACGTATGGATTCTGGAGAGTACTAAAAACAGTGCTTTGGATGGAGTAGGTTGGGGTGGGGTGATTCAGTGAAAACGATACTGGACAGAATAAGGATCCTAGCAGTTATAATTGTCCTGCCAAAAATGCTTAGAGTACAAACAGTACAAGTTACAGTTCACTTCCTGTGCTAGGTTTTGGGACAAAACCAACATGTAACAATTTATGTTATGTTTTCTTGTGAAAAATTGTTTGGGTATTGCATCATGTAGCATTGAACACTTCTTTTGCATGTTTTCTTTGATGTTTATATAATGTAGGTTGGTATGCAACTCTGGAGACCTTGTTTTGGATTGCACCAATGATTCCTTCAGCCTATGACAATGTGAAAATGAGCAGTTGGTGTAAATGACTGTGTAAAAAAAATGTTTGGAAAAAAAATTGGAACATTTTTTTTTTATCATGATCATGTTTTTTATGTATATTTATGTTCAAAGTGGTATTTTACAATGTATATTTATCACGTGTCATATGGCAATGTATGTTTACTTTGGAATGTTTAATCCCCCTAGATCAAGTAGATGCATGCGATGAAGATTTTCATTATCCTCTGATGCCTCCACCATAGACAAAATATGGAGAGGTGTCTGTAGAAACGTTCTCCCTGCTATGGCCATGCTCATTTTAAAATATGTAAAGCATGTTCGTCTCCTTTTTTCTTTTCCACTACCATTTGTACCAGTTTCCACTTCATTCTGACTGTGGTTGGCTTCTGTAACTTGCCCTTTAAACCTATTCCCCTAAGACATGTTAGTTCTGCTCATTTAATATGGCCGATGTACAGTATATGTACTCTAGAAGCTCCTTCCCATTCTTGATTAAATGTGGTGAAATCAATGATGAGCATATGTTGTTGTAGAAGCCATTGTTATATAATAAAATCTTTCTTTTATATCTTCTTGTCATGTTTGTTGTTAGTATGGATTTTTTTTATGAAATTGAAGCAGGTTGATTGTTCAGTGACAAGTTGTTTGCCGTGTAACACATTTCTGACCATGCAGTGTCTGCAGAGTTTGCTGTCTTGAGCAAAACATTTCTACTTGCCAAAAAAAAAAGTTTGATTTGCAATCAACTCTATTACTGCATCATAAAAAATCTCCTCACATGCTTGTTGCTGAATAGATCTGTCTAAAACTAAAATTGTGTTAACACTGATGAGCTTATTGTCTGTTGCAAAACAAAAGGAAACTTGCATACTCTTATTCGACCATGCCTATGTATAGGCGTCTATTAATACCACAAATGTTTTGATGGTGGTTTTTTGTTTGTGAACAAGCATCGCCGTCACTGCCATGAAACACACCACCGTCACAACTTTTAAACAATATTTTCATTGAAATTGTCGTCAAAATTACTGTCAGAATCATCGCTATAATCGTCGTTGTCTGTAGAGCTAAATTTGTCCATGAAGATTTCATCAACCATTTGCTGAGTGGTGTAGAAACATCGTTTTGCTGTCATTTTCAACGAACAAAAGAAGGTTGCATATATTGGGAGTTCAGAACTTTTTCCCCTGAAACTCATGCATGGCAAAATACCTTTCTCTCTTCTTCCCCGTCAAAACCAAAAGGGGTAATTAGATAGCACTTTTGTCTGATGGGACCACAGGTAGAATATCGTGCCACAGACAACTGTCGTTTGCAGTCAGAAATGCGTTAATACCCATACAAATTCGTCCAGTCCAGCACCTCTTGTTGAACCCCTTGTCTCGAGACGTTAGTTGCAAGGTAATATTTGAGACCATCAGACTCAATGGTCCACCGCATGGCTGGTTCCATTTTAGTTGGTGATGTAGGGGGACTGTGAGAACTATATTGTATATCCAAGTGGTGAGAACAATGAGTTCCTGTACCCATCATTTCTCCTTGAAGTGCAATTTTTGGTGGTGAATTCAGATTTTCCCCATAAAGCTTTACATTCTTTCTGGTATTTTCTCACTGCTACGAGGCATTTGGATTCTGTGTTCCTTGGCTCTAATGCCCACCACTCTGGCATTCTCCCGTGCCTGCTAACCATCACAGGTTTCATTACTGCTCATAATAGGTGGCACCCTTTTTCTCCCCCTATTAGTTTTTGATGAAAACCAATTTTGTGATCCGACAGCATTGTAGAGCTTGTGGAGAAAGACTGGCATTGACATTCCAACAGGCAGGAGTGAATTTTTCCTGATTGAATTTTCTGTGCTCCAGAGAAAAGACTGAAGGCCTAGAGTTGATGGTACAAGCTCAGTCCTACATAATGGTTCAATATTTAGGAGCTGATATGTGCAAGTTGATTTTCTATAGACAGCTTTGTAATAGTATTTTCAAGGACCATACCATCTAAATATGCGTAGTATTCTTTTTTGTCTTTAAGCTGTGATGAATGAAGGTCATAAACTATGAGGAATTGAGGTAACCAGTGCAGTTTCATACTAGTATTTGGTGAATGTGTCATTTGTAAATCTGTACCAGGTCTCTGCTGGGTGTAAATTTGTGTCGCGTGCCTTTTCCTCAGTGTTTCATGTACAGGTTTGTTAGGATGGGCACATACAAGGATCCCACTGCTGTACCACGTTTTTGTTGGTAAAAAATACCCATTGTAGCAACAACAAAAAAAAGACTTGGTGTCCAATATTATTGATAGTTTGTTCATTTGATCTTGCAATAAGGTTGTTTGGGCTTTTATGCCAGGAATCCTGTTTATACTCATTTTCACTGCCATTACTGTTTTGTCAACCGATATGCTGGTAAGCAGAGTAGTGATACCATAGGATACCTGGGGCAACTTCAAATTTAGTGACTTTTCCTCTTCAATTATTAAGATTTGTATGTAGAGTTCCATCAAGTAGCATACGGTGACAGAAAACCAGATGCTGGGTTTGCATGTTACTGTATGTTCCTCTTACTTGATATCATGGATCAAAAAAGTACATATGTTATGGATTTTAAGATGGGCCGTAAAACTTGCCTACTTCCATGGGATAGAGTTTCTGGCAGAGTTTAAAGGCAGAGTTTACTTCAAATTGTATGCTTGATCTAAGTCCCCACACTTTATGTCCTACGAAAGTTAAAAAAACAAAAAAACACCTGTTCTCAACTCTAATACCAAGCATCAGAAGCCTATTAAACAGCTAGTTCTGTCACCTCACAAAGCCCAACAGAACACAATAGTATGCACAGGAAGTCACCCCAGGTACCTGGTGTCCTATGGTGTCACTAATCTATATACCATCTTATCAGTTGACAAAACAATATGGGCAATGAAAATCAGGCTTGAACAGGATTCCTCATGCTTTTTAACCCTCTGACTCCCGCACTCTATGCACCAACTGCAAAATCATAACCTTTCGACTCCCTCATCCTATCCACCAGCTTCCTGCAAGCTGGTGGATATAGGGTGAGGGAATCAAAAGGTTAAGTTTTTGCTTTGTTAGTATGTCTGACAATGCAGGATGCTGGTGGACAGCGAGCGGGAGTCAGGGGTTAAAAGACACATTTCACTAAATAAAATTAAACATGTTTTACCAACAAAACTTGTGCACAAATATATCCCCCAACTCGACATGAAAGAATCGGTGGAAAACACACTGGACATAATTAAATCCACATCCAGATAACTAGCGCAGATTTGTTGACGACACATTCACGAAATACTAAACATAAAACTTTGCATTTCTATTTCAGTTTTAAGCAAAGGAGAGGAGACTCACCACTTTTTTTAATGCACAGATCCATATCTCTCGGATGAAACCAAAAGAGTCAACTGAAAACAAATTTGCACCAATGTGCATCTCAAGTTGAAACAAACTAAACTATACAATACGAATGATCAGTGTTAGCAGCAGTTTCCACAGAGCTTGCACTATCAACACAAAACATGAAGGGAAAAACTGCTGCTCAACTACGTCCAAAGCGATAAATCCAGTGGATACAAAGATGATTTTCAGTCTCTTCTCTCTCAAAAGTACACACTAGGAGTAAACTGAAAATAAAATTCATTCTCTGTCTATCCTTTTTAAAGGTTTTCACAGAATGAACACCATAATCTTAAAACACAATCAGAGCTCTCAATCATATAAGTAGGTACCAGCAGCCTCTCTTCAGCAATGCAGGAATTGTGTCAGTCAGTGGAAAAATTGCACATGTTTATCAGTCAAATATTCTTGCAGATGAACATGAATGACAAAGTTGTTATCATGAAGATAAAGATTGGCCTTTCCTCTATTGATCTGTGTTGTTTGTTTTTGTTATAAACCCATACGAAAATCTGCGCAAAAAAAAACCCACGCCGACCGACGAAGTTTCACCGCATGTCACGTAATGGTGACTGGCTCACGGCAGTGTTTGGGTGACCGGTTAACGGCAACTTAAATTATATGGGTCACACAGGACTACCTTCATGCAAATTAGTACAGTTTACAGGTCGAAACCTGTCCTTCGTTCTCGTATAATATCTATTTTATAAAATTATTAGTTTGTTAGTCTTCTGAAGGTCGGAATACTGGCAAACTTTGAAGAAGAATATCTGAGGACCTCCTTGATACATTAGATCACGTCCACAGATGCACAAACAGCTTATTTTCTGCTTAATTTAATCGTTTAAGGAACTACGAGATGTGACTCGTACCGGATGTGCACAAGCCTCTGAAGAGAGTACGCGTTATCTGCCATTTTAGCATTATGGGAACCTCGAATCATGGCGGCCTTCGAAGCGATCGCTGAAAGTCCTGTCAACGAATTTCTACCTGTGATCATCAAGCTGAAGGACAAACGTAGTAAACATCGACTGATTTTTCATGAAAATTGATTTAGAAGTTTGATTCAGTGAATTGTTTTTAATGTTTCTCTTTATTTAGAAAGATTTTTAAAAGAAATCCGCGGCAGGTATAGCCTGCATAAGCAAAGAATAGAAAGTACGATCTGCGGTTTGATGTTTTATCACCAAGGGATTTTTTTTAAGCGACCTGGAACTAGTAGAAGTAAAACTGTGTGAAGCGACTGCTTTCCAAAGGTGTTTATATTGCTAGTATTTAATGAATACGATGGAATTTTGTTTTTAATACATCAAAATCGTAATATTTGTGCTAGTACTCGGCCAGAAATTCAAACTGGAAGTTGGTCGGCGAGTGCATGTCGTCTATCGGATCAGATTCGACAATTTTTATAATCGCAAAGCAGCAGCAAATAATGGTTTTGCACAGTCAGACATGCGCGCACGCATGCACGCAGGTACGCACACATTATCAGAACACTATATAACATGAGGCAAACACGGACACATAGCTCCACAAAGTCCAATGAGCCTTTCTAATGGCAAAATATAAGAATACTATACTCTCAAAAGTAATAGCTGGCACAAATTAAAGAAAACACTTGAGAAAAACTTAGGATTTTATTTGTATTTGTTTTCAAGGCAATGATTTTTTGTGGATGAAATTAACCATCACTGCCACCAAAACTTTAACAGCAGACACTCACTAATAAACTTAAAACTACTTCTACAGTTTGAGAACTGAGTGTGATAAGTTGCGGGATGAGAACACGGCTTTTGTTTCAAAAATTAGTAACACTGATTAATCATCACCTCAGAAGCTAAATCTGAAGACAAAAATTGAGACAATTTTAAAAGAAGCGGAGTGATTTTTCAGTAGATAGACCAGACATTGAAAATTTCTTTCTTTGTGGATATGGGAAGATGCATGTTACTGCGAAATAACTGATGAAAATAACTTATTGATAAACATTAGGAATGAGTATAGAAATGGCTGTAAGTCATATACTGCATTGCCCAGGCATTATCTTCTGCTGTTACACATTTTAGTTTCATTGTGTTATTGAGAAGGATGTCTTCTGTGCTAGTTATGTATAACAAAGTCATCTGTGGATCACATTGTTTCAGACTAAATCAGTACATGCATACAAAATCTTAAAATCTCATATATTAGCAACATTTGCCTGTGAAGAGTGAAGCTGTAGCTTTTATTTGATTCACATGCAAACTTTCACGAGATTCTATCAAGACATAATGTGAGTTATGTTTTAAGTTGGCCCGACACATGGGCCCTCACATTATTTGGATGCAAATGCATACAAAACATCTTATATCTTGAATATAACTATGCTTGAAAATAATTTACTGGTAGCTTTGTTTGATTCACATGCAAAATTTCAAGGAAATCCATAAAAAAATAAGCGAAATATGTGCATTTTAATTTGGTCTGGTACGTGAACCGTGCTTTTTCCATCGTTCAAATGAGATATTTTGCCATTTTGGGAGCCATATAACTCATGATTTTGTCAATTTACGCTGCCCCCAAAAATTTAAGTTTCATACAATAGCATTGTTTTTGAGAAAAAGTGAACTCTAGCCGATTCTGTATTCTTATTTTTGTGTAATGGGGGTGCAAAAATGGCTTGTCATGCAATTTCGAACATTGACAAAATGGTATATTTATGAAGTTTGCAGCACTGCTGTGTAAATGTATGAACAAATCTGCTTATATGCTTGCTTTTTTATGTAGTTTATGTTGTTAAGAATTAAAATCAGGAATGACATTCTCTGTCTGAGGACTTCTGGAAAATTTAGGTTCATGCAAACTTGCTACATTTCACAATTGGCGAAAACGTACGTAAACTGCCGTTTTCAAAGTGCGTTATCTCTGGACTTAACACAGCTAGAGACTTACTTTTGTTGCATTGTGCTTATTTTTTCTTGTACTTTTCAGAAATATAAGTGTTAATAACCTTTTCAGAAGTTTAATTTTTGGCTGCCGGTACCTAATATAAGATCCCCCTAAAGGAAAACAAACTGGAAAATAAGTGTTTAGCATGATGATCAGCAACAGGGAAACCATTAGAAACTGCTAGAATGCTGGACACTTAAGGTGAAGAACTCCCAAATTCTGCAAGAGCCTCAAGTACTGCAGTGGTAGAAAATTGTACAAAAGTAAATACCAAGTCTTCAATGTCGAATTGGGCACAGGAAATCATAGAGAACTAACAATCATCAACAGTCAATAGACGCCAGATTCCAACTTCCTGTGATCTACACAAACAAGTTTTTACACTGCACATGACCACTTAAAGTGGATCCAACAATGCGGTACACATTTCATCAAAACTAAAATCAATTCTTCCAAGTACCATTCACAAAAACATGATGCACCATGTATTCACTTGCATCTCGCATATATGCAAGGCAGTCACACAAATTTATATGCTTCAATTATCTAACAGACAATATCAACTTCCATTATTTTATTTCTATAGAATTCCAGGCATTACAACACATATTCCAGTTGCATAAACACAACAGACATTTGTGATTACGGGAAAATTTGAAAAGGAAAGAAGAAAGCAAATGTCCGCAGTGTGCAGCAAAATAACCCTGTAACATGGACTGCATTCAAATTTTGTGCTAGATATACACTTTACACATGTATGTAAAACAATTTCAAAGGCATTTTTAAAAATTGTTGCAGTTTTTTGTTTGTTTGCAAAGACTTTTTCCCCTCTTCTGAAGCAAAAAAATGGGAAACCTCCCCCCTCAACCATATACACCTGAAGCAAAAAAATATTGAAGCGGGGGATGGGGTGACTTTAATCAAACTGTGTACTGTTTACAGCAACTTCACAATGGTAAGCTTCACAACAAGGATGCACCTGCTTTCATTTGCTTTTCTTTTTTCATTCTAGTATTCCTGTTTCATTCAATCTAGGTATATAAGCAAACAAAAACACCAAAGATTAAACGGTCAGATGGATTAAAGAAAAATTCAGTGGTCAAGTTCAATCCCTGCCCCTGTACCTATAATTTGAATAAACAGCAAACAAACAAACCCATCCACAACAAACTCTCTCTCTCCCAATGTCTATTTAGCAACAAACCAACCTATCCACAACAAACTCTCACTCTTCCAATGTTGATTTAGCAACCAACCAACCCATCCACAACAAACTTTCACTCCCCCAATATTGATTTAGCTAACCAAAAGTATGTAGCACACACATCACAGGACTCCATTCAAGACAAGAAATGTCATATTCCTCTAAGGACATCCATCCTCTTAGTGACAAAAACCGTTCCATTCATACTTGTGTGAAGGTTTAATTAACTTAAGTCAACAAACATTTCAGCTAATTGTCTCTGGGAGCCAGCATGACTTGATAAACTGGACCTCTGCAGCACATCAAATCCCCCTTTCCCCTTGAACACTAACAAAAGCTGTGACTCACAGCACAGCGTCTTTTCCCATCCACAGCTTAACCTTTTCACTTCCTCACCCTATCCACACCTTCTGGTAGGATAGGGCAAAAAAAGTGGAAGGGTTACATTAAGCACAGATTTTCCCTGGCACTGGGCAGAGACGGACTTTTTGTCAGCTCAAGCACTGGTGAAGCCAACAGCCCATTTAGGATTTAGATAGGACGTATTTCACGAAGGGCACTTCCACATCGTCACCATTCTCATCATCGCAGCAAATCTCCAGAACCAAGGCCCGCACATAGGAAGGGATCTTCTTCTTGGACACCTTCTTCACAAGCTCTGACAGTCTGAACAAATGCACACAAGATTTAATACAGTTTGACATTTTAAACCTGTCATTTCCATCAGTATGCTTAATACTGAGACTATTTCTAACAAAGTGAACATGCATGTAATATGATGAGACTTTTCCTACCAAAGTAGTTGAACATCTTTGCAAGTAGTTGGCTGCATGGCTGGCCCTGTCTTTACTAATGATTGTTTAGAATTGTTCAAACCATGTTTCTATGCAAAGATGGCAGTTCAAACCAATGTCTCTATGCAAAGATGATCTGCTCTCAGTGATTTCTATTGCTTCTCTAATTTTCACTTTGATATGTGGTTTTCAGATACCAAATTTCAATCTTTCCCAAAATTTCAATCTTTTTCCCCAGAAGCTTGGTGTTCTTTTTCTTAGCAGATTCTCACACAGTTGTTCTTAAAGCCTCATGTTTTGGTGACCACTGACTTTCGTGCCTAGCATTCTGCTATTTCTCCTTTATGTTCATTACAAGTCCTATGATAAACCACTACACATTTTTGTTAAAGTATGTTTTATCTTTGAGTGTACCTGTTGTGATCTGAAAATGTGTTTGTGCTTGTACCTTAACAGGCCATGAAAATTTATGAGTGAGTAGTGAATTCAATTATCTTCTTTACGATGTTCTAGATCCCACAGTGGGCAGTGAGTGAATTCAATTTTCTTCTTCACCAAGTTCTAGATCCTAAACCACATTTGTGAAGAATAGAAAATCCATCCTGTTCCTTCTACGCAAGGCCTATCAGAAAGACTGGTGGAAGTTTTCCACAAACTCCACAACACAATTTACCACTTGCCCTTCCGTACTTCAGATCACAACTGTACTATAATCCCAAGGATAAAATCAAAATTGACCAAACATGCAGTGGACTTGTGATGATCGTGGTAATGAAATGATTACATGGGGAACTGCCAGACTACTGGACACTATTGTCAGAGACACTACAAGGTCTTCATTCACCTGTATTTGACAGAATACATGTCCCTATGTAGGGCAATTAAACAGCATGAAGTGCTCACAAGTCTAGCGTGCTTAAACATTCAGATACAATGTGCAATCACTGTGCATGCATGGCAATCATTCCTTGTTTATTTGTCATTGAAATTTGCATATCCTGTTACATACAGGATATGTCCACCATGTTTGTCCTTCCTGTGACGTACATGCAGGAAAGTGTCAGCCATGTTTGAGCATTTAGTGATGGATGTTTTCGCAATTAATCAAATCAATCAACAAAACTTTTCCATTGTTTTTACGAACTGAACCCAGCAAATGACTGAAAACTAATGAAGTTCAAGACCAAGAAATTTGTGAAGAAAAACAATGATGGCATGTATTTTAGTCCTGACGACAAAAAACTGTCATTTTTATTGCTTTTATGGAACCCATAGCTTCAATGCACAAAGAAACTAAAATTTAAGAAAATGAACGCTTACATCAGAACACTACTACACTGTACTTCAGATCTCTTCATTCTATCATCATTTGTCTTTAAATATTTTATTTCCACTTCAGTAACTTGACAAGCCAACTTGGAAACAAGACTGGCAAATACAGTAGTGATTTAAAATGGGTTTAGTCTTTCAATCTACAGCCGACTGTGTAGAACCATGTCTGGTCTATAACCATTTCAAAACATACACACCATTTCAACAGGGAAAAAGGACAAGAAAATAAAGTACACTTATCAATCCATTGGCACACATAATCTAAGGAGACCACTCCATCCAATTTATCACACAGGGGATTTAAAAAACATACCTGAATACAAATTTAAGCATACCCAAGGACATTAAAACATATATAAAAACAGGCCTAAATTAACCAAAATTGCTCCTGCATATCACATTACCCTAGAACCAAAAATGTTTTTTTGCACATAATACATGTACTCAATCCTCAATATAGTACAAAAGACTTTTATCAAACACATACAGGTAAATGGACCAGCAAGGCAGAAAATGATAGGAAAAAATGACCAAAATCAAAGGAACAAAGCGGAAACAAAGAGAGTGACAGGAAAGAGGAAATTTCTAGCTCTGAATTTCCAGAAGGTAGAGATAATATTCATACTGAAAGAGCCCCCTGCATCCCCACAAGAGACAACAAACAAGTTAACATCCCACACAACTATTCCCACATGCATGCAAGTCAGCAGAAAGACGACAATATCATGAGCATTGGTGTAATCAGATTTTGCCTACAAAAAAAATCTCTCTCTCACTCTCTCTCTCTCTCTCTTGCTGGTACTTTAAGGCAAGTCCCTCTAGAGACATTCACAACTGTTCCACTTGTATGCCAGCCCAACTCATGCTGGACTGCATATTTTCCAGACACAAGATACTGTCACACACACATACACAAAGAACTGACAAATACTTACGGAAGTGACTTGCGTTCCTCTTGTTTGGCAGGTTGCATGAAGTTAGAGTAGAGCAGACACACTCCCTGAGACAGCATGGTGATCTCCAGGCCATGCTCCTTCTGAAAACATGCACAACTACAGTCAGTACGAACACCACATAATTAAAACTCTTTTTTTAATCATAGCTTTAAGTTAGTATTTCAAAGGCTGGCAGGTGTAAAGTTAGAGCTCCTGTCTTCCAATCTGTCTACATGAGTTCAACCATGGCCTGAGAAGGATTGCGGCCTAGCAACAATGGAGGAGATGGACATCAACCCCATGGTATGAACCCCAAAAACCTTACCTCACAATAAAGTAAACCCAACCTGTATACAGCCAGTCAACAGCTGTTACCCAGATGTAAGAATTCTTCACACACAGCATGTTGTGCTACACACTTTTTCATCATCATGTTTCCAGCCATATCCTAGCAACATGGTGATCAGAAGACAAGCTGCCCATCTATCAAACCAGCCTGGCAGCTGGCAATAGAAAGAAGCTGCCTGAAACAACTAAACATGTCAATTGGAAAATACAAAAAAGAAAGAAAACTAGACCGTATTCAGCCAGCAACATACACAGAAGGTACACTGTCCGAGACCAATCAACCACTGCTAACCATTCTAGGCCAGACATATAAAATGGTGGATTCCCCACCACCCAACATGCCATCCAGATGACAATGAGAAAACAACCAGGCACACAAAAGCTGACTACGGAGTGTAGAAAGTACAGTCTTGATGCTTTGAAGCACTGAGACACAGAAGACGATGGTCACTCAGTCTGGAACCGAGTACTGTGATGATGGTGGAAATGACAGAAACACCTGGCAATGGACAATGCTTCAGATTTCTTGACCACTCAGTTGAGTATTTTTCGGTCAGTAAGGTCTTCTGCATCAGCCAAGCTTATTTCTTTCAAGACGGCTAGTGCGCACCCCGACAAGTTCCCAGCTGCCGGGCCATCGGCGTTTGTTTTCTTCCCTGCTGACGCACCATTTTTACTACTTTTCTATTTTATTTTACAGCTACTAAAGTATGATTGATGGCAAAGTATTTGATATTACCAGAAAGCTCAAAACGTGATCTTTGCTAGTATACTATTTTCAAATAAGAACTTCCAACACTTATATGCATCGCTACGACAAGAACAACATAGGTCACAGAGTATAACCCAGACGCAAGCTCACGTCCCAGTAGTAACTGTACTGTGCTGTACTGAAGTCTAAAGGAACCTTTGAAACCACTCTTTCTCTCTCTCTCTCTCTTTCCTTCTCTCTCTCTCTTTCTCTCTCTCTCTCTCTCAAACACACACACACACACACACACACAGAGCGAGCAAGAAAGAGAGAGTGAGTGTGAGAGATTAAGAGAGAGAGAGAGAGAGAGAGAGAGAAAGAGGGAGATAGAGAAAGAGAGAGAGAGGGCAGTCAACTTTGATGGTAAGGTTTATAATAACTCCTGAATTCCCACGCCCGGTAGCCAGCAAACAGTTTATGAAGGAAGATAGTGCAGACCTAACACATGGCATTGGAATTTCCTGGTCAGGGGGGTCACTTTATTCCGTTATCATTCAAACCATCAACTGTAAAGCTACACCAACTAAACAGACTGTGTCCCTTTGCTGAAACCTTCTACTAAACAGTACTGACAGTTGTTTTGGATATTTTTTACAGTGAAAGCTGCCAGAATTTTTCAAAACTTGACCGGCACTGTACGGTCGGTGCGTCTGTGGGGAACAGATGCCTTACCGGCACTGGGGGTACGGTGCGTTGGGAGGGAACTTTTTTTGGCACCGTCTCCCGGCAACCGGTGCGTCGCGAAAAGGTTATGCACTTGTAAGATATGGTTAACTCACTTGGGACAGAGTTTCCCCCTTGCTTTTCCCCACAGATGCCTCATTTTGAAGGATTAGGTAAAAAATCACAAAAAATACAAAACATAAAGGAACAAAATGAAACTTTCAGATCTGAATATTTACATACAGGGTTAGTTCACGCCAAAATATGAAGTTCTTATTTGAACATTTCTTCTTCATGTGCCATGTTGAAAATACTCCAAATTTTGTGGTCAGGGTCACCGTAGTCACAAACTTTGATCATCTCCATGAACACACAGTCAAAGGTGAGGTCTTTGTATGCGCAAAATAACTTGAATAAAGTAGGACTTTGCTCAGGGTAAAAAAAAAAGTAAATCATAAATGATATTACATAAATAAATGTTACAAATTGTTACACAGGGGAATTTGGGGAAAAAAAAGGAGCACACCGGATGCTTCAGTCCCTGTACACTGTTTTCCTAATAATCAGTGTAGTTCTGCACTGAGTGGTACAGTTGGAAGCAGGTGATGGTCTTGTTGGCCTGGCATAGTTTGTCACAAAGGGCAACCCCATACTTTTTACACATAGTGTCACAAAGGGCAACCCCATACTTTTTACACCAGTTGGGGGTTTGCCACAGCTGAACCTCCAGGTGTCTCCTGCTGCAAGCACTACACATATGGCACTTCCTACAGTTCTTCCTGCCAATGGGGATGAGTGGCAGAGCGCAGGAGAAGTTCTCACTCTGCTTGGCACTCAGTTCTTTTGTGCATGTCTGTTTGTCTCTGTGATAATAGAATTTAGAAAGTCTTCTGTCACAAACTGACTGAAGAAATCAATGGGGGCGTGGCACTCAGCTGGGACACACAGGCCACAAGAGCCAGAGAAAGGAGGCAAAGTGGGGAAAAAAACCTAAAATCTTTGTGCCAGTCACGCATAAGAAAGTCAATGAAACCTTCATCAGACACAAGACTCACTGTACTTGGCCCACTGACCGCTCTCCTCTCGGGACATGTACACCCACCTCCCTCTCCCACTTCACTGTCGTCTGAAACTGGGTCACTGTCAGTAGGCCTACTTTCTTGCTGGTAGATTTCATCACTGGAAACACTTTCACCATCATATTCATCATACTCGTCGATGTCATATCCTTCTTCAGTCAGAAGCACTTCAATCACTTCAGCAGCAGTAAAACGCCGCTGTCATGATCTACTTTGCTCCAAAACTCGTACTTGCCTGCAATGCCATTTTCGATACCTATGCAGATTAGCAAGTCATGTGGGGTGCCGAAGTCAATCGTTTCCCCATGAATGTATTGTTACAGAATCTCACGAAGTAACTTTCCACTTGACCCTTGACACGTTTGCAATGCCCAGTGTAGCTTTGGTTGGAATGCTACGTCACGAGGGAGGTGTGGAAAACTTTTTAATTATCGAAACCACTATTGCATTCCGTCGTCGAAACCGAGCCTTAAGTCACGAACGCTATAGCGTTCCGTCATACTAGGAGAGTTAAGATATGTGCTATTAAAATGCTGTCTGAAAGGCCTGTTTTGTCGCAAAGACACAGTACTCGCCTTCCAATCTCACTGCATTAGCACAACAAGGGTGAATCTTGCCTAAGCAAAATCTAGTGTTTGCTGCTTCCAGTCTGTATCCAACTTTCTTCAAAGTTAGAGAAGGTAAAGCAGTGAGGGAGAAAAGAGAAGCGCCACCCTCAGTGCTACAGACTGAACAGTTTAGGTCATAACATCTTCGCTTCCCTACAACCATTACCTGTTTTGTCATGTCTTTTTTTTCCCCCTGTGTGTGTGTGGTTTTTTTTAACCCTTTGAAAAATCCAGCATTTATTTCAATATTTTTGAATGTGCCTTATGCCACACTCTACATAGTCTATGTAAGTATGTACCTCAAACTAAACATATGCACCATAATGTATACCTCACATATACCCTAATCTCTAGCTTGCATGCACACACACACACACACACACACACACACACCCCACACACCACAAAACACACACACACACACACACACACACACACACACAAGCAATACAGCATTTGACAACAGACCTGAAAGTAGTCCAAGAACTGCTGCAAAGTCAGCTCCCCTTGTACTGTGAATCGGTCCCATAGTGTGAATTCCTTGTCATAGTACTGAAAATGACGAACAGGATTGTTTTTCAAGTAAACCTACTGAATAGTTGCCAAATTGGCAGAACAGACAGACAGAAACACTGTAAGATACACACAGACAGGAGATCTATAGACAACCGAGAGACAGAACGAGTAAAAAAGTTTATCAGTAATTTGGATAAAATATATCTCCCTCCACATGATCAAGCCAACAGCACTGTAAACTGTTCCTACAAATAAACCTGGACACCACTTTCACATAACACTACAACAGTACAAACAGACTGGGGTGAGCAGGGTGGGGACGGGCACAATCAAAATTGTGGACTGACAGTCTGAGTCATGCAACTCGGGTCAATGTCTTAAACCGTGAAGTCATCTGACACTTTATCGCATACTTGGCACAGGAAACATGTACAAGTAGAAAAGCAAATAACAACAAGAAAATGTACATGCATTACAAATTAAAATAAATTACAAACAAAAAATATTTTCATAACAACAGAAGGAACAATGTACAAATCCACTTATTTCAAATCACAAAGACAAGTGTATCAAATTAGAGTACAGAGGAAGAATTATGTAAATAAGTTTGCCTTACCTGACAGAAAACTTCACAGAAAGGGATAAGGCAACATAGCAATTAGGGGAATGGCTCCAGAAAGCCAAAATGAAGCATAAACATGTCATTACAGCCCTTCCAGCTGTAAATGGGCATCACCCTCATAATTCTGAGGTCTCTTCTAACCCTTCATTCCCTGACTACCACTCAGGTTATGGGAAAACATGAACCTTCTGAAAAAGTTAACACTGCACCACTGCTCATACTTGCTTTAAAGGAGTCATCATGCAGTTGTTACACCTATATCAAGACACCTACTTCAGCACATTTTACAAGGGTAAGCGAATTATGTCCAGGGAAATTTTTATGAACATGTAACCGAGTTTTCCCAGCTATGAATGGATACCCAACTTTCATCAGAGCTAGAGAAAGAATACCCAAACTGGTCCAAATTTATCATGCTGACCAAGAGATGAGACAGGGAAAATGTATTACTAGGTAAAAATGCATTTTGACATACCTTTGACTTGGGGGCGAGAATGGGTTCAGAGAAGGCAAAGAAAGGTAGAGCGAGGTTGGCAAATCCATTCTTGAAGCGCTCCACGTTGGTGTGACCCTGAACAAGCTGCAAGAACAAATATAAAATCTTTTTCACATGATCATTCCTCTTTCTCTCTCATGCACACTATCAATGCTGTCTCTCAAAACCAAAACACAAAATATAAAATGATTGTTTCCTCAAATCCTTGTTTCACCAGTATACCTACCAAATCAAAAACTAGCTAACCTGACCAGCATTGTGGCTTTAAACAGCAATAGCAATAACCTTATCAGCTTAGCTCTTTGCCATTAGCCAAACTTAAAGCTATCCATGTGACTCGCATTTAATCAGCCCTGACCAATCAGCAGCCTTCCCGCTTATCGAGTGCTGAATACTGCTTTTGTTTTTAATTCTCAAGCCCTCAAATGAGAACCAGAGTGATAAAGATGGAATAGATGGGTGAAATGTGGTTTTTGATTTGTTGAGTAAACCAGTTAACCCATTCAGTGTTTCTGACCGAAGAAACGTATGCCTTCAGTGCCACCGACCGAATATTCAGTCGGCGACTTTTCCTATTTTTAGCCAGAAAACCCCAATACTTTCAGTGACGTATGAGATATCAAAGGAAACTTCAATATTCCCTCTATATATCGATGCTAATTATGTATGTGTGACGTTTTATGGTCTTTTCTGCCCGTGCGGTTGAAAATGTGACCCCCTACACCTGATTACTATTCAGCGAGTGTAAACAATGGCGGACGGACTCGCTTCGACACCGAGCGTCGAATGGATCCGAAAAACAACTTCTGCAGCAAAAGAAGTTGCAGAAATCATTACTTGTGGAGCCGATTCTAATTTGCAGTCTGTCGATAAGAGTGAAAATGATGGTAAATTGGCGCATGCAGGCAATATTTCGGTGTTGATGTCCGAAGTTGGGCTTGACCCAGATACGAGTCGAAGTGACATTACTAGCACTAGCGATCATAAAAACGAAAGTACTGCTGCTCCTGGCGTATTGTAAAGTATACTGAACAAGAAAATTTATATGTTGTGGGGTTTTCTGGGCTGGATGAAGAGATATGAATTTTTTTTATTTTAAGTCAAGACGTTTAAAACTCCGTGGCACAGGCGATTCACCTTATTTATTACACTTTGGCAGCGAAGGGATTAAACACGGATTTAAAAAATCCTGAACTGAACTTCATATACACCAAATCAAAAACTGTAGCTGTGATTGTGGTAAAAACCACATTCACAGTTTCCAACAGCTAAGTGCCAAGACTATATATGTAGTACGGGAAGAGGAGCTGACAGGTATGCGATGTGTGTGCGTGTGCATGTGAGTGCTTAACACGCAGTTACATGTGGGCACATATCCGTCTCCAAGTGCATGTGTATACATGTTTTCCTCTGTACATATGTCTGTGCAACTTCAGTAACTGTGTGTGCATGCTGTATATGAGACAAAATAAATATTATCATAGGGTGGGTGTACATGTGCCCCTCTGTTCAAGCAAAGAACTGCTTATGCATGCTAATGATGTGCTTCTGTATATATCAACACACATGTTTGTAAGCACAAATGTTCCATTGATGCAGGTACCTTGAGCATTTCCAAGCCCACCAGACCCACTACCATAGCCGTTGTTGTGGCGATGGCAGGGATGATTCGCCCTGCAATCAGCTTGCTCTGCAACAACACACTTCAATCTTTTATCATTATGAACTGTTAAGACAGGCTGGATGGGACTAGTGTTACCCATCAGTACAATCAAAGGGTTTAACAAGTTTCCAAGCAATTTCACTTTCAAAATGATCCACTTCTTTGATTTACAGAATTAAAATAATTAATTTTCAACCTTTTCTAACAACTCTTTGACATTCTGCAGATAGGAAGCATGCAGATTGTTTTAAATTTGATGTCTATTCGATTATCTGACGTCTATTCGATTAAAAAAAATCTGAAACAAACCAAAACAAAGAAGTACTTATACACAAGTTGACATTTGTATTATTGTCCAACTGCACAAACAGGGGATAGACCATAGGGGGCTATATGCTAACTGAAATGAAAATGGTAGCACCTCTTCTGTCATTTGGCAGTTTTACTCTGGACCAGTTTATGAAACGTTCCAGGACCATTTCAGATCTGAATTGTTCTGGACCATTTTTCGATGTTTACACCGACATGAAAAAAATGGTAAAGATCTACTTCAGAAGGAAAGATGGCAGCACCAGTGAAGTATCATGGTACCACTTTTTTCTGAGTGTGGCTTTTGCGCAAAGGCAAAGATTGATACAATTCAACGTTATCACATTCTGTACATGCAAAGTTTCCAGCAAAGTTGGATACACTTTTCACAAAATACATGACAGAAACATGCTTCTTCTTTGGTGACCCGCAAATTCAAACACTAAGGTGCAATGAGATCACAAGCGCAACAGCCCACTGGAATGTGTACCGTTCCAGACTACAACGCCAGGTGGTCCCAGACCATCTCTGATCTGGAACGGTTTAGCCAGATAAAACTTAATGTAAAAGCTCTCTTCACTTGGGAACCATTCTTAAATTTGTTTTATTTATTTTGCTGTGTAAATCACCTTATTTTTACAGTGTACGGAGAAAGTGATGCAACTGATACTTATCTAAGTTTGGTGTAGCCATGCCTCTAAAAACAGTACACAGAGCAAAATATGCAGCAAACGGGACAGTATAAAGCAAGTCAGATTTTCAACATAAGAATATAAGCAGAATAATCGACAGCTCCAGAAATACGTGTGTGTGTGTTGTTGTTTACAGTATTATTACTATGCATTTTATCCAGTCATCAAAACAAAAAGTTATTGATAGATTTCAAGTAAAAACTACAAATGCGTGCTAATGGGAGGCATTATATACATTTGGTCTAATAAATAAATATATAAAAAGAGATGTAATTGCCTACAAATCCTATGTCAAAGTTCCGCACTACCATTTTACAGCATACCCTCCACTCTTTCAACCCATATACTTCCAGACAATGTAAATGAATATCCTTACCTTATGCCTGTCAGCAGGGGGAATGCTATAGTTTTCAGCCCGCAGGTTAGAGGCAGCAGTGATGAAGTCCATGTGGAAGTTGGTGTCGTCATCCTTCTCAAAATCCACCACATTTAACTGCCGCCCCTTCAGTTTGTCTGATGATGGCAGGGAATCCTTCATTCTGTCTAATGTGTCTTTATCTGACATACAACAGGGGCAATGGTCAGTTACATTCTTTACCCGAAAACATCGATATAAATCCTTTTCTGATGATGAACATGGCACACTGACACAAAAAACAGTAAAGATCATGAACAAGTACCATAACAACAAAAGAAAAATATATAACAGACTACATTCAAATGAATAAACGTGCACTGTGTTTCATGTCAGACCTGAAGACAAACTACAGTCAACCAAATCCTTGTTGGCTCTTCCAGTATATCTTTTGAGGACAGTGACCAGTGATTTGGCAAGTCCGTGATTTTTTATCATTTTGTTTCTCCTGTCTCTTCTCCTATTTTTATGTTGCCTCTTCCTCCCTCTTTCAATATGAAAAACTCAACTTGTTTCTCTACCAGTCATCAGACGCAGAAAATGCAGACAGCGCAGCAACATTATGCTGCCTGGACAAATACAAGACAAACCGCCAGAAAAACAAACATACACATAGGAAAGAAACCACAGCTCAAAAGCCAACGACAGTATATATCCACATAACTGAAACACATCAATTCATTTCAAATCAGCAGCAATGAACATTCTGATACTACAAAACTTATCAGGGCTTGAAACTGACCAACTTCAAAGGGGAGGAGAAGTTTGTGGCATGGATCCAAAGCCTCTGATGGAATGCAAGAGGAATACTCTGGAGGCAGTTTTGTCCTCCCTGTAGCCATCAAAATAGTGATAGTCAAAATGCTTTTTCTGAGCTCTTCTGTAAAAAAAATTCCCTTTTTACTCTGTGCATAAATTACTATTAGTATTCACATGTCTCCCATCCCAACCCTGACAATATTCCTGCCATTCCAGATGTGTACTTTCACCCATGCATACTCTTATATCAGGCCACCAATTCAGTGCACTAGAAGTAAAGCTGAAGAGAACAAAAAGCAGCTTTGTGCCATCCAAAGTCAGTAATGCTCCAGAACAAAACATGCATGGACACACTGCAGATGATCACGAGAATAAGTGAGAGAGAAGGGGGGGGGGGGGGGGGATGCGAGGAGAGGGGGAATGTAGAGGAGGGGGGAAGAAAGGAGGGGGAGATGGGGGAAGAGAAAGAGGGAGGAAGAAGAGAGAGAGAGAGAGAATGTGTGTGTGTGTGCGTGCGTGCGTGTGAACGAGTGCGTGTATGTGGTGTGCGTATCTGCGTGTGCGCGTCTTTGAGTGTCTCTGTGTGCGTGTGCATGTGTGCGCGCATGTAAGTGTGTGTGTGCTTTCCTTTTATGTGCTTTTAGAACTGTGGCTGGCACTAAGGCAACAACTGAACTGTATTTTATTTCTCATTAAGAGATAATTGCAAAGCCAGAAACAATTGTATTAGACCTTTTGACTCCTGCATCCAACCGGTGGGTAGAGTGAAGCAGTCAATGAGTGAACTTTTGCTTTGCTAGCATGGTTGACAATGCAGGGCACTGGTGGACATGGTGTATGAGTCAAATGATTAATTTTTCATTCAGAGATAACATGAAGTACTCTGAACTGAATTAAATGATAGATATTTCTCAACTTTGTTTTCTGTGTTGTTCTTTTTTTCTACTTTGAATTCAAAAAGTTTTAATGACCTACAAATCATGGGTATGCACAAATACACCAGTTTACTTACCAGAAATATCACTGTTCCCCCCTGCCTGTGCTTCAGCATCTGTGACAGCAATCTTCACCCCAGACTTTGGGATAAATTCAGCCACCTTGACCTTCAGGACCATGTCTCTGATGGCCGCACGGTTCCTGACTGGAGGCAGGCCACACATGAAGCCCTTCATATTTGCTGCTGCTTCAATGTAATCCATGTGCAGCTCCTGAAGCGCGCGCGCCACACACACACACACAACACACACACAACACACACAACACACACACACACACACACACACACACACACACACACACACACACACACACACACACACACATTTAGATTTGGAACGTAGAGGTTAAACAGGAGATTTTACTTCAAATCCCTTTTTAATCTAATAACGACACTTACCATATCTTACAAGTGTAACCTTCATTATTGCAGCAAACACAAGGCTGGCAGAGTCAAAGAGAAGCTTTGTAAAGAGACAGTATTCAAAACATCTTATTACGATACTTTAAATATGTTCCATAATTTCCACACTATCCAAGAAAAAAAAATTTCAGATTATTCAATTACAAAGTATCATCATTATGATATTAAGTTTTCCCCGACATATTTGTCACACTTAGCCACCAAGCAAACCTTTACCTGAAGACAAGTCAGGCAGGGTCAGCCGACCTGTGCAGTTAACAATAGTTGCCATGCTGTGCCAATGTGTGCTCTAAAAGCGCACGTCACAAATGTGAGAAAAACATCAAAAATGCCCATAAACTACAGCTTATTGCTACTTAAGTTCAGGCACTCTCAAATAAAATGAAACTCATCACCTGAGACACACTACTCAAAAACATACATATGTGACCACTTCTAATAATAAAGGATGCCTAAAGTTCATTTAGGTGGGCATATTCATATAACTGAAATGCAGAAATGCTCTTTACAATGGTGTTTAGATCAAACCTCTATCGTTAAGTGTGCCTGAGTTATACCTGTGCCCGAGTTACAGCTATTTTGATGGAGCAGGTGAAGAAGTGGCCATTCTAAGAAAACTGTAAAGGTAAGTAATCTTCAGCAATCATTGTAAAACTTTCTCAAACTTCCACAGCTTGCTGACACAGTTGTTGCACAGTGAGATATGATATGCCAATGTCCTGTACAGTTTGATTACTGTAAATGCTGTGCAACTCAACTTTTCGCTTATTTGTTTTGAAGGAGATAGAACATTGCAAAACGACATTTTCACATACTTCCTGGTGACATTTTACTTTGAACTCTCACTCTATGATAAACATTCAGTTAGTAAATGTAATAAAACTAAAATTTCAAAATCACCCACATTGACCTTAAACATGTTTTCTGAGCTGCCATTTGGCCTGACACAAGCGACTTTGGCCCCCTTTTGAGAGAACAGATCACACGTATCCTCAACTCTTTCATTCCCTCATTTGTATGGCTCATTATTTTCTTTTGCTCCTGTATAACAGAAATCCTCCTATTCCCTTCATTCCTGAAGTTCTAGAGCAATATAACTTCAGAAATGTGGTACCTGATTTACACTGAACTACAGCAATCTTTTACTCCAATTTACTGTCTATAACCATAAGTACCATTCACAATTGTATTTGTTAATAAATGCAAAAAATTATGAGTACAGTTTGGACAATCTGCGACACACAGGTAAACACACACAACAAAGAGAAATCAATGTGCATGTATGCACGTATTCCTGTGTCCTAACTGGAAAGATCATGTGTGGACTTTGCAATGTTTGCAAAGTCTCCATGCTACCATGACTAGCACTAGCATGATGCCAGTGGATGTTTCATTCACAAACATACCATCACGACTTTAACATCAAAACAAAATTAATCAGGAGAAGCAGAAGCAGAGTGAGATGTCAGCTGGTGTGGAGAATTTTTTTATGTGGAGAATTTTTCAATCTCCTGCATCAACATTTGTACAGAACTGTCAGTGCCTAAACCCCCTTCGAGTGTTTATGTATAGCTCAATTTTGGGGGCCACGGAAATGAAAGGGGAACTTTCTTTCCTGCCAGTTTTGCAGACTGGTTGAAAGTAGAGTATAACTGTACAAAATGAAAAATGTTGCCAACTGGTTGAAAGTAGAGTACAATTCTACAAAACGAAAAACTGGCTGCTAGAAATTAACAGTTAATAATAAAAGAAATACAATAAATGAACAAATAAAGTAGAGCATAAAGTTGGCACAAAGGAAACAGAGAGCTAATAGCATCAATTCCTATGAGTGAGGCCCGGAGTTGAAGAAGGCCGATTTCAAGGAAAAATGGGAAGAATCTGGAATAGACCAGGTTACAGTTTTTGTCTAGTTGAACGACCGCCAGTCATTCAGGAAGAAAGAAAAATCTGGAATAAACCAGATTATAGTTTTCATTTTCAACAGAAATTCCAGAAACTAGGAGAAAGAACAGTCAAAAACGATCTCAGATTGTTCAGAAAGAGATAATAAAATTTTTCCTGAGAGAGGGAAAAAAAAAGTTGCTAAAGACAGTATCAAACTGGGTTAGGTGGAGAAACCAATGATAAAAAGACCAAGGATCAAAGATCAAGACATTCTGCCTACCACTGGAAGTTGACAACAGAGCGACAAGAGAAAGTGTAAGTTACCGAAAAAGGATCAAAGATGCCGGAAAAAAAGGGTGTTCCAGGTACAGTGCTTGTAAAGAAAGAAAAAGACTGATCAAAAAAGATGAAAAACACCAAGAAGTTAAGCTGGGAGAAAACAATGGATACTTAAAGAATGCAGAGCAGAGCACAGAGAGTACCATGATGATGCTTAGAGTACTGATCTGAAACAGGAAAAGCATCATTCGAACCAGAATGGGTATCAAGATTGGTGGGTGGGTTCGCCAGCGACACCAGGTGGGCATCTATTTCTTGACTACCTGGGCGAATACTTCCAGTTAGTATGGCGTTTTGCATTAGCTGAGCTTATGTACTTGGAAGATATGGTTAAGTGCTGTTAAAAATACTTGAAATAAATATGGAGTATCAAACTAAAACAGCTGCAGATTTGAAAATATAACAACAGAGAAACATACATTACTAAAAACTTCATTTATTTAGCCCAAACACACAATAATCAAAACAATGTCACAATTTCTGTTCCATAACAGCAGTCACATATCTCGATCTCATGAAATTTTTTTTCTGTTCAGGACTCTCAAAGTCCTATAACAAGGAGAAACACACTCTCACACACACACACAAAAACAGCAGTCTAAAATTTCACACAAAATGACACAGCCCATATTCATAGCGAGGCCTAGCTGCAGGTTAAAAGTACAACTAAGAAATATACACTCACTCATGCATATAAAAAAAAAAAGTGGAGTAACATTTTACACAAAATGACACACCCATGTACCCCGGTGTGGCCTAAAATTGGTTATACCAAACTCTTATAACCCTGAACATGGTACAAACCTGTTTACCCTTATAATCAACAACCTGGAATTTTCCATCAAAAAACTTGATATTTAAAAAATCCAGGAATTCATAATCAATTGTTTGAAATGTGCTTGTTTCCCAAATGCAAATATGTAATGCCTGGAACTTTCAGATTCTTTTGAGAGAATTTCCGCATCACTTTTGGCATTTCACGCAATACTGTCATTTGTTAAAATTTTCAAACGCTTTTCACCTATGACCAACTTGGCTGTAGATATCTTGGTGCGAAAGTAAAATCATCATCAACATGAAATGCTGTCATCTGGATAACGCACACCAATCAAAAACTGCGTTTTAGAAGTCAAACACTTTCTGATCAGATCTTGCGTCTTTTTAAATAAAGAGAAAGTACAAAAATAAAAATACAGGGCTTCATGGACTCCAAGGATTTTCGGCATTTACCTGGATTTCATGATTTTACCTGGAATTTTCACATATTGTCAGGATAATTCCATCAAAGCCAGGAGGGTAAACAGGTCTGTATGATACTATCTACTGAATAAATCTCTCCTTACCTTCTCTGCATCAAAGTCAATAGGATGAGGGCATCGTTTGGGACCAGACCAGAAGGGGGCTCCAGAGGAGGTCATCTGTAAATAATTAACATTTCAATATTTGCTCATTTTCACAGCCTACTGATAAATCAACGCAGTTGTCACAATATTTATACTACATAAATACACAGCAAGGTGGACAAGAGATTTTTTCTCTTCACTCATCCATCCCTTACATCTCCAGCAGACCTTCAGTGGTGACCAGGATGAAGAAAATAAACTGATATCCCTTGTTCTGCATGCATTCAGCAAAACAACCCATGACAACAAATGTATTTCATTAGCACAGAAAAATCCACTTGAACCCTTTCACCACATCTGACTGTACGTACTGAACCAGATGAACTCACGATTATATTCGACTTCAGCTGATATTCTACTGAAAACTGTGGGTGACTATAGTTGACTGAATGCTGTATTAGGTTTTTGCTGTAATCTTTTCTGCAAAAACAGAAAAATAATTTACATGGGTGGGAGTGAGAAATTTCTTAATATTGAAAAGTCTGCAGCTGAGGTTTCCAAGGACTGTGTACTACCTCTGGTAAGACACCTGGGCAAAGTCCCACTAAGGAGTCAGGGGTGAGGGGGGTGGAGTACACTGACAAAAACTTGGCATGTGAGGACCATTTACTGTATTCTCTTTCCACATGAATCCTTAATTTTAAACTTTTTAATATTGAAACTTCAAAACAATTTCTAAGATTAGGAACAATAGAATATTATAATTTTTTTTTTATATATATACAAATGAATATATATATGTGAAGTAATAATATTTTACATACAAAAATTAAAACATTAAAAGCCAATAAAAATATCTGACATAATAAACATTTTATGTATAAAAATAAAATATTTCAAAGTGATGTTTCACTTACTTATATAACCTTTAGAAAGGCACATCAGCCTTTCTGGAATGACAGATAATTCACACCTCTGTCATTGCCACAATTTCTGATCCATGACAGCAGTCACACATCTCATCTCGTTTTTCATATGTTCAGGACTCATAAATTTTGGTTACGTTATACCTCAAGGTTCCCTTGGTGTATTAATAACTGGGAAAACCACTGCATCAGCCAGAAGTGTATTTTTCAAGCAAATTTTGCGGCTGTACCGGAGTGTAAACAACTAAGCAAAGCAAGCAAAATGGCATTATCTCGCCCAAGCAGCATAAAACATCCCCAACTCATGAATTTAGCTTTTGTTCAGCAAGAATTGAGTGAATGCTTGATGAAAAGGAATATAAACTGCAGTCCTTGGAAGAGGAAGATTAGGAAAATGAGGAACATCAGCCAAAACAAACAAAAAACTTGATATAACCATAGCCAGAATCCATGTAAAATGCTCTCAGAAAATATTTTACAGAACCGAAATTTACAAATGAGTAAAAAAGACACTTTTCCTTGTTGACACAATAGTAACAGTCTAAAAACTGTTGGTTGCTTCTGACAATAAAAGGGGGTTATGTTATAAGAAATATGGTTGTACCTGTTGTGATCTGTTAGCTCCCTAACAGTATTCACCTACCTTTAACAAGAAATTTTCATAACCTGCCGAATCATAAGATACAATTCATGTCCAACGCTTGTTGCTGGTATTGGATCATACAATTCATTACAATACCACTGAGTTAACAGATAAACAAAAATAGAGTACATAGGAAAAGCAGCCGTAACTTCACATAGAAAACCTATCAGTGTCGTTTAGTTTTCAACCTGCAATAACCATGCCTCTGTTAAACCTTGTCAGCACTGGTACTGCCAGTGTGCAAAGGTGTTGTGAGAACACACTAACACTTCAAAGATACAACAAACAAACCTCTATTAATAAAAAAGGCTTTAATCATCAATCCTAAACAGGGTAGGTGAAGATCTCTTTCACAACTGAAATTCTTGAGCAAAGTTCCAAGCCACACTTTCAAAAAAAGAAACCCATGTTGTTAGAATGGAATGCACATCTCTTCACTGAGGTTTAAACAAAGCACAGCAGCACATTTTTTAGCTGCAGCATTTTGTAACTTCTGCAAAGTTTACTGTGGATAACAGCAGCTTGCAGTGCTGCAGCACAACTGCACAGCAAGTCTTCAAACAGACTAAATGGCCTCATATACAATTTTGCTGTTGTTTTTGATCTACTTGTTGGAAAAACTGATTGCACAGGGACAGCAGTTTCAAAACATGTGAAGATGGATGAATGTGTTTCTTTGTGTTAAGTTAATCCAACAAAACACCACAGCTCAAAAACCTGCTGCCACAAGTGTAATGCACTAAGCACTGACCTGGTCTGGAGGGAAGTTGAAGAGAAGCTGTCTGATCTGGTTACAGTAGTTGGCCTGGAACAGGTTGCGAGCCCATTCCACACACTTGTCAAAGGATGTGTAGAATTCTGTGTCCACGACACCCTCAGTGACTCCAGAGTTTCTATCTGTTTCAAAACCTAACATGCTAAACTGACTCTAGAGTCCAAGAGTGCAATAAAACAATAAAATGTTTCACTGACTCTTGTGTTGCTTCTTGTACATTCACAGGCTGCAACTCCCACATGCACACATTTGTAGAGAGTGGGAACTATAACAAATTAAATGGGTGAATTTTTACATGTATGGCCACTGCTACTCCAAACCATGCAGACAGTCATACTCATTTTCTGAAAGAGTGCATGGTGGATATTTTCATGAGTCCATCAACCACAGAACACTGACATGGCCTTTATATGCATGAGTCCATCAACCATAGCACACTGACATGGCCTTTATACACAGGAGTCCATCAACCACAGAACAAAAACATGGCCTTTATATACACAAGTCCATCAACCACAGCACAAAAACATGGCCTTTATACACATTAGTCTATCAACCACAGAACACTGACATGGCCTTTATACACACATTAGTCCATCAACCACAGAACACTGACATGGCCTTTATACACACGAGTCCATCAACCACAGAACAAAAACATGGCCTTTAATACACACGAGTCCATCAACCACAGAACAAAAACATGGCCTTTAGACCCTTTATACACACGAGTCCATCAACCGCAGAACAAAAACATGGCCTTTATACACAATGAGTCCATCAACCACAGAACACTGACACGGCCTTTATACATATGAAAGCGTAAAATTTAAGTTCTAGCTGGTCAGCACACACCTTGACATGGGAAACAGGAAAATTTTCCAACCTTTACCCACTAGGCAGAATCAAACTTAGAACTTCCAAATGGTAAGTTAGATGTCCTTACTTTTTGGTTATCGTGCCCATCAATCTGTGTTTTAATTTACAACAGTACAAAATGAAGACCTTTTCTCAAATTCCCATTCAGCTATATGCATTTACTGTTTCTAACATGCGCTATCCTAGCTAGCTCTATTCTCCGCTTTGGCCTAATTTTGCTTAAATAATGTCCCTGGGCCTCGTTCTGGTACAGCCAGTCAATGCCCTTTCTGCTCAACGAACCTCGTTCAAGTTGCTTTGTTTCATTCAATGGCCTCATGATGTCCCTCATGAGAGCCAAACTGATACAAGCAGGGATGGTAAGGTGGAGTTTCAGTTAGAAATGGCAAGTGCATATAGCTGAAAAGGAATTTCAGAAAAAATCCTCAGTTTAGCTTCATGCACGATTACCATTTCAAATTGTGCAATTTAAAGAATGAAGGAAGAGCATGCTGTTCTTGAGGTTCAAACTGAGAGCCAAAGGATGGAAATGCTTAAGTGTGTATTTACAATAATATTCTATGGGGACTGTCTGCACAGATGAGCAGATCCCTGAGACAGTGGTTTATGAAAAGATTCCCTTGTGCGAACATGCTTCTGCTAAAATTGTTCGAAAGGACAGAATGATGAAAGCCCGATGATATGGCCTGGGGCTAAATTTCATGTGGGCTCTGGGATTCAATGTACTTGTATCTTATTAAGCACTCAGTAGCATGTTGCAGAAGTGATACTACTTGGGAGATCCATCAAGATATTATAGCAGAAGAGGTATCTTTTTTCATGGTGTGTTCTCATTGTTTGAGAAAAAAATCATGTTTGTATATGGCATGTTTGTTTTGGTGTGATTCTAGTACCTTGTGAAACAGTGTACTAGGTCACATTTGACTTACATACATAATAATAATAATAATAATAATAATAATGTTTATTTGTATAGCGCATATTCCATATAAAAACATGCTCACCAGCGCTTTACATTTCGCAAGAAAGGCAAAAGGTGATAAAAAATGTTCACAATTACATACACAATAAGATAACAACAAACATTAAAGCTATACAAGTAAGAAGACACATAAGAAACCACAGAATATTAAAATTTAAACACTGACTTATGTAATGAAGAAAGATTAACAGATTTTTCATATGAATAAAGAGGCATACTGTGTTTATATATTGCTGCGTGTGTGTGCTTGCGTACGTGTGTGTGTGCGTGCGTGTGCGTTGCTGTGCGCGTGTGTTTGTAAGAATGTGTGTGTGTGTGTGTGTGTGTGTGAGAGAGAGAGTGTGTGTGTGTGTGTGTGTGTGTGTGTGTGTGTGCGTGTGCTATGTTTGCATGCGTGTGTGTGTGTTTATGCATGCAATAGTTGTACATAAAATTATAATCAATATTTTGAATGAAGATAAAAACAGAAAAATTCTAATCCATATACAGGAAAAACATTACAACTTCAGTATTACAGCATTAATACCTTGACAATCAAAATTCCTCACAAATTATGAACTATTCGCATATCATACATCACAATTTACATACAAACAAAGATTTGAAAAAGTTTCTTAAAGTATTTCAGTCTCTTTCCCACTCAATTTCTCCCCTATCCCTTCCTCAGCTGTACACATACAGTGATACACACACATGCTCACTCAAGCACACACACACACACACACACACACACACACACACACATACACACATGCACGCACACACACACCTTGCTCTATAGGCCCTTATACAAAATACTGTTATACAGGCAGGAGAGATTAGTCTGATGACAGACTTGCAAACTAAGGCTCTTCAGGTTAGATGAGTTTGAAAGAGGTGGGTTTTCAGGTGCCGTTTGAAGGTTGAGAAACACTTAGTTTTTCTGAGAGACAGTGGTAGAGAGTTCCATACATTTGGGCCAAAGACAGAGAAAGATTTTTTACCAAAGGTGTCTAGAGAGAAGCGAGGAACAGTCAACAGTGAGGTGTCAGAAGAGCGGAGCGTTCGAGAAGGTTTGTAACCCTGCAGGAGGTTGGCAAGATAGGATGGCATGTTCTCGTGATAGATACACTGAAAGCAGAGACAGGCAACTTTATATTGAATCCTAGCCTTTACCGGGAGCCAATGAAGTGTTCTAAGCAGAGATTTTGCACTCTCACGCCTGGGCTTGCGGAGAACAAGGCGAGCCGCGTAGTTCTGTATGCGCTGAAGTTTAGATAGTTGATTGTCATGGAGACCTGCGAATAGAGAGTTACAATAGTCCAGTCTAGATAGTATGAAAGAGACAGCAAGCTTGTTGGTAGCATCAGTGGAAAGGAAGGAGCGAATCTTACCAATTCTGCGTAGCTGATAGTACAGAGTACGGCACAACTGTTTGACATGGGCTTCCATAGACAGTGTTTCATCCAGATAGAAGCCAAGGTTTCTAACAGTTTGTGAGAAAGATACATCACAACCAGAGATAGGCATGGGGGCATGAGTAACCTGATTGACCTTTGACTTAGTACCAGTAACAATAAGCTCAGTTTTATCATCATTCATCTTCAGCTTGTTTTCACTCATCCACTTGGAGACATCCTCTATACAATCTCTCAGACTGCACGCAAGAGCGTCAAAATCTGATGGGGCAGAGGAGCTATGCAGCTGTGAGTCATCCGCATGTCTGATAGGGAGACATAAATATTAAGGTGATGGTTCTTTAGAAGCTTTCATTCTGAATTCTGGAAAGAAAGAAATGTATATGAAGTCATCTTGGTGGAAGGCGATGTCCTGCTTATCAGGGCTACTGCTAAGGCAATGTAGTTCATTCATACATCTGTTGGTGATGCCGGTGAGTAGAAAAGGACCATACAGCTAACAGTACTGTACAGAAAGACATCGTCTGGAGGCTCATATGGTGCTTTCATATGAGCATCAAACACAAATAAGATGTTATCAAACTGGGATTTAGGGTTCTGAACGTTTGGATGTCAGACCTTGTCATATTTCTCGGAGGAGAAAATTAACAGGGAAGTCTTGGTTTTTCAGTCTGGATCCTTCATCTGTTTAAATGTGGTCCATATGAAGGAGCAGTAACCTAGGGTATCATGTGATTCTACTCAAAGTGGAGGCAGGCCATTAAATTTACCAACCCACTGTTGAAGGGATGGACTCATCATCATCATCAGGTGCTCTGCTGCATGGCGTTGGTGATCATGGACTTCCATCTGTCTCTATCTTTTGTTGCCTCAAGCATCTCTTCCACCCTCCTGTCCTCAGCCACTCTTTAAGTCCATCTAGTATTTTCTCTCTTTCCCTCCAGCTTTCCCATTGTGACCAGGTGCTCCAAATCCCCTTTCCTCATAAAATGGCCTATAAATGTTGCCTGTCTTTTCCTAATCTTCCTTATGAATGATCTACCTGTGTCTGCCTCCATCAAGACTGTCTCGTTTGTTTTCTTTGCTGTCCATGGAACTCTCAACATTTTTCTTAGAAACCACATCTCCGCTGCCTCAATCTTGCTCTGGCTTTGCTTGTTGATTGTCCATGCCTCACAACCATACAACAATACTGGTTCTATATAATATTCAAGAACTCTCTTCCTGATGTTAATTGAAAGGTATTTGTTGGTAAGAATGCTTGTCATCTTCTTGAATGCTGTTTTGGCTTGGCCGATTCTGCTGGCTATTTCTGATGTGCATCTGCCGTCTGATGAAATGATTGTTCCCAGGTATTTAAACCTGGGATGGACTGAATTTACCAATCCTAGTAACACCTGTTTTTAATTTTTCATTTGTGGCTGTAAAAGAATTAGATCTTTGTGCCAGGATGTGGAGGCAATCTGTAGGGTTTTTGAGGAATTCTTTCCAGTGGGTCAATCCAACAAATGTGTTATCTTTGATGACAGGTCCATAATAGGTTAGAACCAAAGGCTCCAGGGCTCTTCAGTGTGATCAACTGATGGAGCTCATCAATTTTCGATTTCCCTGTGTCTTGTATGTAGGGAGGTTCTCTTCTCGTGATACTACAGAAGGGGTAGGCACTGACTGGCTATATACACCAGAACAAGGCCCAAATTTCTGGCCAAGACAGAGAACTGAGAAAGCTAGGATACCACATGTTAGAAACAGCAATTGTGCATGAAGCTAAAAATTGTACCAACTCTTAATGTTTCAGTATGTAATATGACTTGAAATACTTTGACGACTTAAGTGTTTAATCTCTCATAAAATACAAATACTTTGATGACTCAAGTGTTTAATCTCTCATAAAATCAACACGTTTCTCTGAATTTCACATTTCACTCTGCAATACAATAGTAACAATAAATTCCAAGAGCTCTTTCTGTTTCAATCAGCAATTCATATCACCTAATCATATACATGCCTTAAGACTACCTCAACATTACAAAACTGACAACAGGTAAAGGTGACAGAAGAGAATCTGTAAACTAAAAAAAGTTTACAGTAAAGAACTAAAAAAGTTACATAAAGAACAAAAAAAAGTTTACAGTAAAGGACTTTTTTTGGTCTTTCTGGGGGGGAGGAGGGTCCAAAATTTGCAAAACACATGAATGCATGCATGCACACACACACACAAATACTCATCTCTCAGTGATGTCAAACCGACTGACGACATCACTGCAAAACATTCCAACTGGCCTGTAATACCGACAATTACCCCTAAATTTTGTGTCATTAAGCTCATTTTGGACAAAATAAAGAAGTACAAATGAAGTGAACGAGAGAAAGAGACAACAGATGGGGGGGGAGGACAGAGAGGGAGATAAGGGACGGAGAGAAAGAGCAATCAAGTGCATGCTTACTGGTTGAGAACCTTGCTGTTTCATAATGCGTTCCATGAACTTGGGATCTGTAATGTACTGGCCGGCATTGGCCGATGGCTGTGCAAACTTGTCCTCAAACTCTTCTCGTGCCCACTGGAACAATTCAGTCATTTTATTACTTTCTTTCTTTCTTTTGTATTCTATATGGGGAAAAAGACCCACTGTACAAAACAATAAAACAAAACAAAAAAACTAAGACCATCAAGTCACTCTGACACCCTTTCTTTCAATACATGAATCATTTAAGTAAATCCACGCTTTCTAATTTTCATGGTCATTGTTATCTTAAAAAAGATACAGACACCTTCCTCTCGTCAAGACAAACAGACACTTTCCTCTGTCAATATGAAACAATTTCCCTTTCATTCCAATCAAAAATCTTCAAAATATATCAATACCTAAACATTTAGAGTAAAACTCTATTCACTACTTTCAGAAAAACACCTGGCTATTTTATCAAAACAAAACAAAAAATCTAAGACCACTTTTGGCCCCAACCTCTAAATATTTTATTCAGTACTGCACATCAGAGAGAACAATGTGTATGACAATAAGAGTTTTGCTGTTATACATTATGGTGAGCCTTTGTTGCTTTTGATTTTTCATCTAAATGACTGAAAAATACAAACTAAATCAGTACATATTAAGTCAACATGATCTGATAAAGTATGCCCAAATATACCAGAAATTGTTACATCTCAAAAATCTCAAATTTTGAAAACATGACACAGACTATCTCTTATCTTTACTTTTTCAAATTTTTTTTCCTTTGCATTTTTAAATAAATCAACATACATGCATTCACATATGTACATGAATACTGCCAACATATTCTGGAACTTGCTTATTTAGAGTCCATTATGGCATGAATGGCAGTAATGAAAATTTTCCATTCCTGTCTGTTCTCAATCTGCCTCTGTATATCCCAACTGCATTTCAAATCATCAAAATTTAATTTTACTGCTGTCACCACATCTTCTTGGGTCTTTCTCTCTTATGTCTTTCCCTCTAGATCCAGTGAAGGACAGCCCAAGTGAGGTTACCCTGCTCTCTTTGAATGATGTGCCCAATTAATATCCATCATCTTTTCATGATATCACGTTCCATACTCTCTTGATTGCTACAGGCAAGTAGTTGTTGCTGGAGATGCTGATTCAGAAGATTCAATGACTCTTCTGAGTTTTTTTTTTGTGTGGAGGGTTGAAATTCTGTCATCCTCCAGTATTCTGAACTGTGAAGAAGGGTGGAAAGGACACAGCTCTGGTGCAGCCTCAGCTTGTTGGTAATCTGTATAAGAAGGGACCTCCACACTTTGTTCAGCATTCTGAAGGTATTCCTAGTTGTGCCTAACAGCTCTTGATGTCACTGCCTGCTCCTCTGTGTGTCTAACAATGCTGTCCTGGTTAGGGAAAAATCTTCAGTTATGTTCTGTTAACTTGGTAAGGCGGTTGGGATATGCAGTGTCATCGCCTGTTTTCTTTTGGCTGAGCTTAAGGCCTACTTACTGTGAAGAAGTTGGGACAGGATGTTTTCTCCTGCATGTGTTGGTCAGTGTGGGAGACCAGTGCCAGGTGTCTGCCAAGCAGTATCTTCCAGTATTGAAAAAAATTCCATCTGATGCCTTTTACTTAGGTTAAGCTGTTGTCTTGTACCTGTCTATGGCCATGTTGAAATGCACTGCCGACTTTAAATGTGCACATCCTCATCTTACTCCTGTCTTCCATTCTGAGACTGTATCACCCTTTCCTATTCTAAAAGTGACGTTGGCATAAAAGCTCTTGATTAGAAGACTATCTGTTCTGAAATGCCATATGCTCAAGAGTACAGACTGTCCCTGCATCTCACCTGTCGGCGTCACCGGGTTCAGTGTTGGCTGCTGATATTCTTTGTCCCTGCATATGCTGTCAAGAGTCTTCTCAAGAGCTGTCTCTGCCATTCTGTGCACTGTTTAATGTTCTGCAAGGTGAATATTTAGTCAGCAGATACTCTTCCTTTCCAGAAACCTGCCTGTTCTTTCGTTACTTGTCTGTCTTCTGCTGCCAAGATTCATTAAGAAATGATTTTTGCAAGGATGACAAAAGCACAAATCTGCACTGGTTACTGCTGTTATTCAGGGCACCCTTCACTGGAATCTTCACTATGGTGTCTTTTTGTCTAGTCCTTTTATATATTATGTCTGTCCCATGTACCTGTAAAGACTGGCTGAAGCATTCTGGTTGCTAGTTCTGGGTCTGTCGGCACTGTGGTTGTCCTGACCAAAGACTTACCCATTTTTGAACAATCTGATGGCTGAGATGATTTCTTCCTTCTCTGATGGCATAATATCAAGGTTGGCCTCTGCTTCTTATATGTTACGATTCTGTCACTGGTGGTGGCCTGTTTTTGATATTCACAACTTCCATTATCATGCAAGTGGCTTCTTTTCGATATTTGCCACTGCAGTCACTCCTTCAAAAATCAATGATTCTGGAAACTTGTCACTCACAACAATGTTTTCTTCTACTACTGTTTCTGCATTATATTCTGGACCGCAAGTCAGATATATTTGCCTGAGAACGGCAAGATGCTTAGTGTCTGCAGCACTGTAGCACCTACCTGCAAGGTGTGCTCAATGGCGTTGGGAAAATTCTTCAGAGTACAGATGGGAATTGACTTCTCAGGAGGGTCCTGAGATGAGGAATAGGACTCGGTTACATCAGGAATCACAACCTGAAACAGAACTTCTGCTGATGAACATGTGATACAAATTTCATGTAAAATATGAAAAAGATGTCGGTGGACACTGGTTTACAACTGTACATCTTTTTAATGCAATGATAATGTTTAACTCCCTCACTGCCTTTCCCTGAGCCTGACTCTGTGTGCCCAACTCCGAGTAACACTCGGGAAAATACTCATTGAAAGCTTGTCGATGGTTAAAGGGACGGGACTGTGCTTTGTATTCTAATTACCATAAGTGATGAGAGATGGAGGTTTTGTTTACAGCTTTCAGCTATTTGCAATGTGCCAGCACATTTGACCAGTGAAGTTCACTTAGAGTGTGTGGTACATGGCCAGCTCAAACATGAGAGTCCAGTGCAACACATCAAAATTGCTGAGTCTTCCATCTTCTGTCAGTTTATCTGTTGGGAGAAAATGAAATGAAAAGAAAGTGGTGGGCATGGCAGAGAGAGAGAGAGAGAGAGAGAGAGAGAGAGAGAGAGAGAGAGAGAGAGAGAGAGAGAGAGAGAGAGAGAGAGAGAGAGAGAGAGAGTGAGTGTTGTGTGTGTGGTGTGTGTGTGTGTGTGTGGTGTGTGTGTTGTGTGTGTGTTACTATTCAATACTTTATATGCTCATATGGTTTGGAGACATATCTCCAATACTTTTATATATGTTTTCTTAGAATATTTTGTTTTTTAAAATACTAATCCATAATGTATAACAATAAATTGTGTGGACTTTATTTATGTCAATTTTATGGCCCATTCTTCATTACCCAAAGTGTCAAATACAGTTAGAACTATTATGATAGTCTGTTCATTTTCTTCAGAAAAAAAGGTTATAATTTGCACGCTAGAATAGTTTGTTATTACCCTTCCCATGCAAAAATCACTCAACAAAGGCATACAATGTACTTTGCACTGAAGGGGTTAACTTGTCTCATGATATTTGGAGGTGTACGGGCATTAAGCTGACCACCATCACCTACAAAAAAAAAAGAAACACGAACAACAACAACAAAAAACAGTATGAATATATGCTGAAGCTCTAACAGGCTACAAGCTCACAGAGTTGACCACCTTTCTTTGTGTTTATTTCTACAGTCTTCCAAATGCTATGTAAGTGGAGACAAGATCACAGAACACTGTCACCAACCTGCACATTGCACTTGGTTCCCAATGTCCCTGACTCCAGTAGTGGCTTCCGGTAGTACACACAACGTCGGTCCATGTACATACCTGACACACACACAACCTCTGATCAATAACCACAGGCATTCACTTTACACCATCCACACAAAACACAACTGATTTCAGGGCATACAGTCTAGAGTGTTTTGGTACTTCATTAGTGCAAAAAAATAGCCAGAACCTACTGATTGTAGCACGCCATACACTAAACAGTGTCTCAATGTAAACATGTTAAAAACACCCATCTGAGAAGTGAGGGGTTGTGGGTTTTACTCCAAGTGGGACAAAGATTTTTCACCCCACTCCATGAGGCATTAAGTTGTGATCAAAGTATTACTTTTACAAAAGAGTCAATGAATCATTCCATGAGGCATTAAGTAGTGATCTAAGTATTACTTTTACAAATGAGACAATAAATCATAGCATACAATGCCAAATATCAATCTATCGCAGTTTTATGCACTTGTGTTCCATGTCTCGTTAATCATCGTCGTCTCAAAAGAGGTCATAAATAACATGTGAATAGTCCGATAAATAGCAGGCAAGATTTGCAACCCAAACAAAAACCAAAACCCCCCCCCATCCCCCAAAAACACCTAACCAACCAAACAAATAAGAAAACGACAAAACTTTACTCAAGAAAGAAAATAAAACAGACAATTTTCAGCTGACTGCTTTTACCACATTTAGAGGCATTCAAACAAATGTCCAGAAGCACAGCACATATCCCTAACAAACCCTACCACATACCCATTTCAAGACTACTTACGGGCATCCACATTATCTAGGGCATTGGTCACACCATCCAGTGATTCAAAAAACTCGTCTGTGAAAATGCTCTCAGTTTCTGGGCCAACACGATCCTCCTTGGCCTTCACCTTGATCGAAGGGTTCATGACCTTAACTGCTTCTGCTGCTGTGCCTGACTTGGGTTTCTGTAACAGCAACATTATTCGGTTCTGGATCATTCTGGATCATACCATACACTTCAAAAATTCTTTTTTAATCACACTCGAAAGGGTATATACAGACAGTCCCATACTCTAAACTGGATCATTACCAACTTCTCTCACTTAACGACGGGCTACTTCGAAATAACAGCTGAGCTCTCACTGAGGACGGGCTACTGCGATCACAGCAACAGACGTTCTAGGGTATATAACTCCCTCTACTTTTGTTATGCTAATGACTTAGTAGTAGGCAGTTGCTTCCCTTGTGGAGGGAACTTCCGTTGAACGCTTCAGCTACGTTTTGCCAGTTTCTTTGTATAAAATCAATGGATAAGTTCACTTGCACCCAGTTCTCAGTGATTTCACTGTGGCAGCCCTAGGCCAGCTGGAGAGCTCAGCTGTGGCAAGTGCAGTCACAATAGAGTTAATGCTTTACAAACCAGCCAATCCCTGTAACACTCACAGCAAATTTCGGGCAAAACTAAGCAAAATATATGACATACGACACAATACGAAACACTTTAAACTTAACATTAATCAAAGAACATAACTCTTAAGTGTCACATAGGAATTATCTCCCATGTTGTAGAACTTCTCAAATCTAACAGTTTGCGCTACCTATTCAGCTAGCATAGAAGCAGATACAAAGCACAAAAACTGTAAGCTCAGAACACTGAAGCAGATACAAAGCACAAAAACCGTAAGCTCAGAACACTGATACAAAGCACAAAAACTGTAAGCTCAGAAGAACACTGCGTGTTCTGAGCTTACGGTTTTTGTGCTTTGTATCTGCTTCTATGCTAGATGAATGGGTAGCGCAAACTGTATTAGATTTGAGAAGTTCTACAACATGGGAGGTAATTCCTACTGACTCTCAAGAGTTATGTTCTTTGATTAATATTAAAAAAATTCTCCCTGCTTCCCTATTATTTAAACTTAAATTTCCATTGAATGGTACCTATTGCACTTTAGTAGTGTTAACAACTACAAACTATCTTAAAAGTTCAATAGCCGTGACTTTTCACAATAGCAGTATCATCTGACTTTAGACTTTACTTATCACTTTACATGGTGTTCATATAATAGTTACGGTAAACATCACTAGGTCTTTGATTGTAACAAACAATACATAAAACTTTCAGTGCCAATTTCACTATGTAAACAACTGTACAATCCTTTGGAGCAGCCCCACTTTGGAAATAAACTATTAGGAACAATACAATTCTGTTTATCTGTGCACAACCCCATTTATACTATCCTGCTCTAACAATGTTGCTGAGGAAGTCGGGAGCCTCAAGCAGCCTCAGGCAGAAGTGTCCTGAATAGGTTAATTAAAATGACACAAACTAGTCCCCACTTACAGTACATCCTAATTACATTATCATTAACTAATACCCACACATGGTACCCCCTCCACAATTTTACACCCCTCCCCAATTTTATTCTAAACACCAAAAATAAAAAAATTGAACAAAGCTAAATTAAATCGGTGAACACATAAATACAAAACAGAAGCCCAGTTCCTTATCCCACTTTTCTATATACCAAGCATCAACTCATTCAACCTTGTGTCTGTCTCTCAAAGTGGCAAAATAAAAGCTCTAACGGATGGATATCAAGCGATTCTACTTGTCTACCCCATTATTATAAAAGCTCTGACGGATGGATAACAGGCAATTCTACTTCTCTATCCCATTACTCTTTCCTGGGACATAGTCATATGGGAGTATTTCTTTCTTGTTCATGTCTTTGCTGTTGGGCCCTTATTTTCACACAGTTTGGGTTATCCATTCGTATAGCAAAGCTGTTTGAAATCCAAACTGCCAAATACACTCCAGCATTCAGATCATGACAATAACACAGAAGTGCACCTGTATCATTTGTCATCCACATACTGGTTATTACTCTACACTTTTCAGGTTTCATTTCGGCCTGATGATTCTACACCATTGTTCAGTTCAAGCCTATGCAGCACAAGAAGTCAGTAAGACAGGGAAATGTACCAAGTTCTGGCTGGAATAAATGCCAACAGGTAAAGCCAACATATAGTACCTGCACATCCCAAGGCCGGAATAGGAACTGCCTGTTGAGGTTGGACTTCTCAATGCGATCCATATCAGTGACGTGAATCATGCCTTTGGGGCCACAGCCCACTCCCATCAGTGCCCAGTTCTTCAACATCTCACAGCCAATGGCCCCAGCCCCAACCAAGAAGTACTGCAGATCTCCTAGCTTCTCCTGGAAGTCGGCTCCAAACACCGCAATCTGACCATCATACCGACTGTTCCGCTGCAACAGAGCAGTAGCAGCATTCAGATATTTGTCCTGTTATTTGATAAGGTAATCAAGCTCTCTTGAAATATAAAATATTAGTGGGAATAAACGCAAATTTTTTCTTTAAAAGTACATCTAATAAACATAATTACCATGCATCACAAGTGCTGATCTGCAATGATAATATAGATAAGCACTTGTAAGGCAAAATGGAGTGTGTGCAATTAAAAGCATGCATTGTAATTTCATCACGAAAGCACATTTCCACCTACACTAACACACACTCTTTTAAATGTTAAAAGAAACCATGCCATGAACATACAAACTGGTACTTAATTACTACAACAAGATTTATTAAACTGTTAATTACTACAACAAGATTTATCAAACTGTACCATTTCATCTTTCCTTTAGAGTATACTTACATATGCACATATACAGAAACACACATGTGCATACTTAAGAACACTTTTAAACACACACACACGCACATATACAAACACACATATACAGAGAAAATACTCACAGGTTTGCAGGCATCCATAGTAAGAACTGATTTGTCTTCAGGCAAACACTCCAAGGCATCAAAATACATGAACTGCTGCAGGGGGGTGAACTTCCCACTGCATGCCTGCACACACACACACACACACACACACACACACACACACACACACACACACACACACACACACACACACACACACACACACACACACACACACTATGAATGAGCCTTCAATATATAATGGTCTTAAAAACTCATAAACTCAAAGACAGCTAACATGCTCTATATATCAACAAGTCTAATGCTTTATTTTCACTCTATACTATCATTCGAAATCACCGACACGGGTATGGATGGAAAGTGTTGGATGCCACTGTCCGCAATGCAGATATTACCTTCCGAAAATCCACAATGCAGATATTGACTTCCGAAAATCTTCTGCTTCAATAACCGTTGGTGTTCGCAACAAATAAGCTTGGTTCTCGGGTCATATCACATCCGCTTCAAACAAGCTGGTTCACTATGTGTTCTGTTTACTGACCAACAACGAATGTCTCACATCAACTTGGTTTTGTAATGAGCAGTAATACAGAAAACATGGCAAACATAATGCATTGCTCAACAAACCAGACCATGTGAATCATTACTGAATGTTGCTGGTGTGATTGAGGTGCTAACAACAGAGTTCAGACACCGAAAAAGTTGATTATGACTCAAATGATCATGACTTGACTTTCTTCAATGCTTCAACAGTCACTGAAGCGGTCCCTCCAAATGAAAACATTTTTGGCACAAGGAACTATTGCTCTCTAAATTTACTGACAGTAAAAGGGCTACACCAATCTAAACATGATGTATTGATCATCCTAGGTCTACATATTTTCAGACTGTACCAAAATGATGCAGCCGAGATGCAGTTTCTAAGAATGTTGAGAGTTCCATGGACAGCAAAGAAAACAAACGAGACAGTCCTGATGGAGGCAGACACAAGTAGATCACTCATAAGGAAGATTAGGAAAAGACAGGCAACATTTATAGGCCATTTTATGAGGAAAGGGGATTTGGAGCACCTGGTCACAACGGGAAGGCTGGAGGGAAAGAGAGCACCAGGTAGACCCAGGGAGAACATGCTGGACGGGGGAGATGCTAGGGGCAACGAGAGATAGAGACAGATGAAAGTCCATGATTTCCAACGCCATGCGGCAGGGCACCTGATGATGATGATAATGATGACCAAAATGATGTGGAACAATTTTCTACACTTTAAGAGCATACTGGTTATACTTACTATGGTTTAAAAGTATGTGTTCTTTTCGTGAAAAAAACAGCCCTGCCACACAGTGTGGCCAGTAAACACTGTTCCCCCACCACCACCCCCAAAAAATGTTTCTACCCACACTTTTGCAAAATTTCTATCTACTTGCATTTTTATAATCTTTATGTACAAACATAATGCCCTGGTTTTCAGTCCTCCAACACTAAAACAAATTCAGTCCTCCAACACTAAAACACACACAAATGTACAATAAAATGCTGCATCATCAATAACATTAAACAAATCTACGTAAAACTTGCTTATAACAATCAAGTAAAAGCAATATTTCACATTTTCATTCCTTCATCTGATCCGGTTTTCTGCAGGAAGCTGGTGGACAGGAAGAAGGAATGAAGAATTATTAACAAGACGCAGATAAAGTAGGAAAGTGAAAGAAATTAAGCTACTAGTGGTTAGTGTGAGGGAGTGAAAAGTTTACCTTCATGACTTCCTGGGCAGCAATGCCCCCAATGAAAGCCTGGACAGGGCAGATATCTCCCTGGGCACTGTACGCAAATTCCTTCATCAGGTCAGCATCAAGCTCATCCACTTTGGCTGGGGAAGCTGCATTCACCTCCGTCACCACTTTGACAAACTCCTCTCCATCCTCCTGAAAAAGCACCACACATTCATCCATCACATGATAAATGGGAATTTTAGCACTGGTTTAATGTTTCCAAGGCAAAAGCAGTGGCACAGTAAATGAAAGCCCGCAGCAAGGGCAACAATCGGACGTCCACAACAATATGCCCTTGACAACCCTCGACTTGTGTTCCAGAGCAGGTCTGCCCTCTCCCGAATCCAGTTTGAACCAACAAAAAGGCTAGCTTGAAACCAGTGTTGTAATTTTCGTTTCTCCTTGTTACAACAGATCCGCAATTTGAAACCCAGTTTGACCATCCCAGTGAGAAGGACAGCATGTTGCCGCAGTGCAGCCCTACACTTTTTCCTTTCTGTCTGTGCATTTTTGCCCCCATCTACAGCAATGGTCATTTTCCTACAGAATTCTGGCAAACAGTTTCTTGTCATGCCCCCCCCCCTCCCCCAACCCCCTTTATCTTCCTTTTTTTTTCTTACATGATCTTCTTATCCAAAAGACTAGTAACCAGACTACCACACAAGGTTGAGTGAAGGTGCAGAAAAATCAAGATGCTTTTAATCAAATGGCCACCTCTCCGCTGCCTTCCTCACCACAGGATCCATTTCATTATGAACTGACAAAGGTAAGATTCTGTCTTCTTCCCCTCTATCTGAGTCACATATCCCTCTTTTCCAACATATATAATCACATTCAGTGAAAGTTTTATGCAATTTATATGTACATTGTAGGTCTACTATCACTTTCACTGAAAGCTTTAGAAGTTTTGTACGTACACTGACCCTGCTATCTTTACATCATAGCCTGTTTTCAACAACTCTGCCCTTCAAATCAGCTCTGAAAACTCACCTATTCAAGAAATACAAACTCTAACTACTTCTGGCCCATCCCATACCTTCTGGCTTATCTTGTCTCTTGTAATGTTTTGTGTTATGATCACAGCTGTTTGGCACCCAATTTCAGCTGAAGTAGCCACAAGCAAGGCCACATAAGCTGCTAAGACCACACAGCTAGAAGGGAAAACAATTCCCTTTCTGTTCTAGCTCAGTGGCAATCGCAGTGTCAAAATAAACACATGGTGAAAAGAAATGGAAAAGAGCAAAGCCTCTTTCACTCTCATCATACTTCGCTTGACATGCGACCAGCTGGCAAGACTCACGCAGGAGACGCGATAACATGTGGTGCCGCGTTCTCTGTACATCATTTAGCTTGCTTAGTATAGGACACTCCACAAAAGTGACATTCAGTAGGCCTCAACTTTCTGCCAGTAACAAACACCATAAGAGTAATAAATACAAAATACGGTCTGCCTTGAGAGTAACAGGAACACAAATGGCTACAACCAATCAAAATCATAAAAATCTTTTACTTCAATTAAGTTACTGGTGTACAAACACATCTGAAGTTCAATGACCGACTTCAGTTAAGTGTTACAACCATCAAAAACACAGTCAAATGTGAATCTGTTATTACTTCATTCAACCCCAAGTAATATACAATTAACTGAATGTATATGCGCATTCATGATTTAACATACAACCACCCCACACATATATATCTTGCATCCGTACAACAATAATCTTAATGTAAAATTGTCAACTGTGCCACTTACAAGCCAAAAGGACATAATGTCAAAACATGGTAAGTTTTGTACAAACATACCGAACACCGGGGCTTTGGCAGAGAGCCATGTTTCTTCTCATAGAAGCTGAGAGCTTTGAATGCCATGTGAAGCTGTCCAGGGCGGTCAAACTTGGCAAAGTCTGATGGCAGGATCTCTGGAGCATCCATTGCTGCCTTGATGGATTTCTGTTCAGACAGTAACATTTTAAATTTAAAATGCCCATTATTACTTACTTTTGTCATATGAAATGCAATCGTTTTAACATGTAAGGTACATGAATGCGCACTGTTTAGCTGTGTTTATTGTATTTGTTTTGCTGTCTGTTGAGTTAGTTTCATTATTCCATGTTTGTTATTGTTATTATTATAGTTGCTCAAAGCCCAGCCATATCAGGGCTATAACCATTTCAAAACATACACAATACTTCAACAGCAAAACAAAAAGGAAAAGAAAAATCTAAGGGCTTTGCCTACATAATCTAAGGAGATGCTTCTGGCACCGACCACTCCATCCAATTTATCACACAGGGGATTTAAAAAAAAACATACCTGAATACAAATTTACATATTTATTAAGGACATTTAAACACATGTACCAACGGGCCTAAGTTACCTAAAATTGCTTTCGCAAATCTCATCTCCCTAGAGCCAAAAATGTACTCAATACATGTACCCAACCATCAATCCCAAGAGAAAATACACAAGATCCCACTGAACACATACAGATGAATGGACCAAGAAAGCAGAAAATGAAAGGAAGAAATGACAGAAAGCAAAGGAGCAAGGCAAAATAAAGATAGTGACAGAAAAGTGGAATTTTCTTACACAGAATTTCCAGGAGGTGAGGATACTATTTATACTGAAAGAGCCCCCAGCATCCCCACGGAGGGATTTGTTTGACCAGAATTTTGTCCGATTTTATTTCATATAATACAAAAGTAAACTAAATTATCACACATACACACATACAAAAATAACTAAAAGTTTACTTACCCAGCCGCTAATTTTAAGTAGTTGCACATGTCCACATGCACGCATTCTTTTTCTCTCTCCCTCACACACACACACACATCATACTATATAAATTTGTTTTCAAAAATAGCAAGTGCACTTACGAAGTTGATAGTTTTGGGCATTTTGACTTGGATGGCATTGCCTCCCCTGACATAGTCGGAATACGTGGTGGTGTCCCCTATACTGAAGGTGTACGGACCTGCCACCACAGAAACAAAAATATCACGACACAGCACGAAAGTCGATTCCTGACCTTGCAAATCAAAATAATCAAAACAATCTTATCTACAAGGGTCTGTGGAGTTTGACAACAAACGAGCTTTCACCCCCATCTGTATGCTGGGAAAAATTATCCCACCCAATTCAAACTTATCTATGGAGCAGAGCCTGGAATTGCTAAGAAAAAAAAAAGAGGAAACTTCTAGGGGGGTCCGGGGGCATGCTCCCTCAGAAAATTTTTAAATCAAGACTAAAATCTGTGCATTCTGAGGCATTCTGGAGACAAATTTAAAGGCATCTAACACACTGAAAATCACAATGAATATCAGTCAAAGAGTATTTAATAAACATTGGGCACAAGATCAGGATCCATCATACACAGCAGATTTTTTTTTAATGCGAAAAATACTTTTTTGCGCGATTTTCGATTTTGATTTCCGCGGAAATCCTCGTTTCCGCGACGAATTCCAGGCTCTGATGGAGGGATAAACTATCCTGAGAGAAAGCAGTACAACTCACCCAACACTTTGATCTTGATAGGTTCGCAGCCATTGAGCTCTGTCATGCCCTGCACTTCAGAAAAGGTCACACAGTCTCCATCCTCCAAGCCATGTTTGGTTTCATCCACTGTTGCTACTACGCTATTCTCACCCTGTTACACACACACACACACACACACACACACACACACACCACACACACACACACACCACACACACACACACACACACACACACACACACACACACACACACACACACACACACACACACACACACACACACACAGCAAATATAGTAGGCCAGCTGAAAAGTAAAAATTAGCATAGCTGAGACCAAAACAAAGTACAGTCAAAGTATATACCACAATGTCAAGTGGGCAAACCAAATACTCACGCGAACACACAATTTTTGTTTGTTTGTTTTGTTTGTTTGCTTGTTTTGTTTTGTTATGTTGTGTTGTGTTTTGTTTTATTTTCTGTCCTGTTTCTTTCACCATTTTAATGGCCCAGAATACGGGACAATTTTTTCACACACACACCATGATGATGATGGAGAGGAAGAGAATATTTTACAGAGAAGGATCATAACATTTTACAAGACTGCTCCTGCAGCATTTGCGGGGAATGCATGGCAGCCATTTAATCCGCCATATGAATCCTGCAAATGTGCAGCATCAGTCCATTGTGAAAAACTTGTCCCACATACATGCCGGAGTAGGCTCAAGTAAGTTAATGACCTACACATCCCTTGACTTATGCTTATGTATAAGTTCTTTCTTTTTCTTTCTTTTTTCCGCTTCCATTTCTTGGATGTGTATATGCGTAATTGTTTTGCCCACACTGTCCAGGTGATACACTTGTTGCACAATCTACATAGTAAGTCTTTGAAGGGCTTGTATTTTGGGTGTTCTCAGGTTTCTGTAAGCCACTAGGTACCAACACGACACACACGACCTTTAATGTGCATATCTCATTTTTCTGCATGCATACATACATATGAATGCACTTTAAGAACACACAGGTCTGCACACATGTTGACCTGGAAGATCAAAAAATCCTTCACCTTTACAAGATGGAGGTACCCAAGCAAGATTTAACCCACCCTTCTGACTGAAAATCTTACTCACTTGACTACTGCACCTGTCATTTACCTTTTCAATGTCAGCGATCATGCAGGAAATCGGCTGCTCACCATCAGGGTCCGAGATCACAAAGTTGGCGCCAAAGTCACAGAAGGTTTTGCTGAAAATTTAATGAAGGTTTTTTATTCAACATTCATTTTACAAAGTGCAACATTCAAGCCACACCATTTCACCATTTTTTGTGATTTTTTCTACCTTTTTTTTCATTTAATGCACTTGCCTAAACTCTCTAGTGCATCTTGCAAATTTAGACCTTTTCAAAAGACACAACTTCTAACGGTTGTCACATTTTTCCAGATTTTTCACGTGTTCAGAGCAAAATCTGAGCATGTCTTTTGGTCTTCTGTGCCAGATTATCTTACAATGGAACAATGCGAACAAATTCAGGCAGACCACAAAGGCAATGATGTTCATTCTCAATGCAAACTTTTCACATAGATTGGAGACGAAACCTTTAGCCGTCCTCATACACTAATATCACCCCCCTTTGATTTGAGAGAAAAGGGCGTTAAGAACAGCTTTATGTTGCATAGATGCTGCCAGAGAAATAGATACACCATCCGTCCCTTTTTGTTCACCTGCATGAAAATCTCAAATAGATGGATTTTTTTAGACACTTTATACAGTTTCAGTGTTATTAAGTGTGTGTTATAAGAACAGTAGCACATGATCAGAGAAACGTATTACTCACACAGTTCTGATTGTAGCGGTCACAGACCACTTTCTTTCACAGTTTAAATAAAAAGAGGCTGTTCTGAGTTTCAAGTGGTCGTTTCTCAAACTGTCATTTTGGAATCCAAAACAAATTGCAGAATTCATCTCACTTCCCCTTTGACATTATATTGCCTGCCCCTCTCCCCACATTTTACCATTACTCACAAACACATTGCAATTTCATTTAGTGCCTTTCTCCAACTGGACGAAGCAACAGGGAAGTTTCAGTCTTTTTCACATAATTTTTGTATCTGGTGTGTGTGTGTTTGTAATCTTCCGAAAATTTGCGCCTGTCTTGTCTTGTATTAAATACGCGTTCTGATTCTATTTTTGTGTTTTTCTGGTTCCTGTAATTTCGGAGATAACTGAACGTGGCTCTAATGTAGCTACGTAAACACATTTAACAAGCATGCGCATGCACACACACACGCACCCACCACACACACCACATGAACACAAAGTTACCATAAAAATTTCACTACAATAACAAAGGTCATATCAATTTATCCAAATGCTGTCGCTGTGCGCTGGTGCCAGATAAGCATTTATGGGTAGTACTTACTTTAAATAACTGTTAATTTCCACTGTTTTTTAACATCTTCATCAACTTCCCAAAACAAAGATCAGTACACTGAGGTATGTCCGACTAAGGAAGACAATAGATTTTTATGGCATTAAGCATTCTCAATCCTCCAATGCAAAGCCAGAACAAGATTGAGGCAGCTGGTGGATAGGGTTAGGGAGTCAAGGGATTAAGTTTTTGTTTCGCTAGCATGGCTGCCAATGCAGGACGCTGGTGGATAGGATGTGGGAGTCAATGGGTTAACTCAGCATGTGACCACTGGGGTGGGTGCATAAATGGAAACAACTAACTGGCATGCGTGGTGTGCCTCTTGTTACCAAAGAAATTCTTGATAAATTCTAGTCCAATCATAACTTTTTTCTTCTAATAATTCTTCTGGCAAACGCTTTTCAAAGTGAGCACGTTTTGCGTGCATGCGTGCATGCATGCGTGTGTGTGTGTGTGTGTGCGCGCGCATGCACGAGCATGTGTGTGTGTACATGTGAGAAACTGCTCTGAAAAGTGATTTCATGCTGACTGCATGCCTGTGTATGTCTGTCCATGTACATATGTGTGCATGTTCTCCGAGTGTCTGTCTGTTTCTTCTCTGAGTATGTGTGTATGTGGTGTGTGCATGTGCGTGCGTGCATGCATGTGTGTGTACATGCATGTTGTGTGTGGTGTGTGTGTGTGTGTGTGTGTGTGTGTGTGTGTGTGTGTGTGTGTGTGTGTGTGTGTGTGTGTGTGTGTGTGTGTGTGTGTGTGTGTGTGTGTGTGTGTGTGTGTGTGTGTGTTTGTGTTGTCTGTGTGTTGTGTTGTGTGTTGTCTGTGTGTTGTGGTGTGTGTGTCTGTGTGTGTGTGTCTGTGTGTGTGTCTGTGTCTGTGTGTGTCTGTGTGTGTGCGTGTCCGTGTGTGCATAGTCATGGCTACTTTAGACTGATCTTTTTCTCACAAAAATGTTAATGTAATAATCAAATAAAACCATACCCAAAGAGTCCACGGGTTTCTGCTACAATGAACTTGATGTTATGGCTATGGCAGTACTCGCCCACACGTATCTGTTCATCGGAACTGGCCTTGGTCATAACTACCACCTGAATCACACAAGATTTAATAAAGTAAGGTCTATCTGGACAAAATCTTATGGCAGCATCGCATGAAGCAACTCATGTGTTGTAATGTCACCTTTCACATACAAAACCTGCTGAACAATCATCATGACATCCCAGGTTGTTCTACAGTTTGTATGATGAAAGTGTACTGAAAGTCACAAAGAACGAGTCCAACATAATTCCAATGATGCTGTGTTACAAAAGCTCAGTACAAAGAATGGTAAGGTGGTCATGGCACTGTGAACATGCAAGTCTTTACAAATAATTTTGGTGATCAACTGCACTGATTTTAGCTGAATTCTGTACATATGAAAGTGAAGAAGAGAGCTGTGCATTCTTAATCCTACTGCTTGCAGCCAAGTTGACTGCCAGTCATATCAGGGCTATAACCATCTCAAAATATACACAACTCGCTGACTTTTTTTTTTAAATCTGGAACAAGAACTTGAGAACTAGTACCAACACATTCACACACATAATATATAATGATATACCTCTAGCCTAGACCACTCGGCCATATTATCAGGAGCTTTAAAGAAAAAAAACCTGATTACAAATGAAAACTAACTACAGAAACTAAAACATACATAAGAACCGGCCTAAATGACTGAAAATTGCTTTGGCATATCATGTGTCCTTCAAGTCCAAAATGCAGAACATACGACAAACCGAACTATTATGTGGTGCAGTTTATAACATTACTGGACCTCTTCCATCCCCTCATTGGCTTAAAACCCATCACAACCATCAGCCAGCAATCCACTAAACCTTTCTCTCTGACAGCAAAGGTTAGAAACTGGCTCAAGAAAATCCGGAAGCATGTTGCCTCCAGTCCACCTATCTACAAATGGATACCTGTCCATAAGTCTTTCTGGGTTGGTGATAGTAAAACAGCAAAGAAGAGAAGGGCACAGCCCACACATTACTGGCTCAGCTGAAAAAAGTTGTGGTCTTATACCACCTTACTTCCCTTCTCATAAAGTTGGCCTCAAGAAAAGTTTCAGTCTCAAACCATTAACATTCCTTTAGTGACATGAGGATATACAACCTTGACCTCTTTACGAATACTGACACTACAAGTGACAAAACTAGTGTCTGACCTGGAACTGTGACAGGAATGCCTCATCCAGATCTGCTGCGGAGCTGGTAACAGGCACATAATTGTTCAATTCAGCAAGTCGAGGCTGGGACACTTCAGCACGGTTCTTTCCAACATCCTCCTCTCGTAGGAAAAACTGTGAACGCGCACACACAAAAAGTAAGCTGCGCATACAAATGCAAATACACACTTTTTCAATTAATCGTTTTTCTGTAATAAACATGACATTTATACTGCACTTTAAATTACATACAATACTCTGTATTCCACACAATACTTTATATTGCATATAAAACTCTGTACTGTTTGCAACACTTTATACAAAGCACTACACAGCCACTGTTATTTTCATCTACCCCAAAACTGGGTCATTCTTTTTTCAAAATCATAACATTTTTATATACTATTGTATAAAATATCTTCTGTACTCTTACGACATTATAACAGATCCTTTACACATCAGATCATGACAAACCTTCTGCATACTTTTTTTCTTTTCTTCCCTTGCAAAGGAAGTTTTTCTCTCCGATTTCAACATAACATCATATATCATATTCTAGAAGGAAATCATAAGCAACAATAACAATAATTACATCGTATACGCTACTGATAATACTCAACAGTGTTTTAACATTTTTCATGAAAATTATATGCAATGTCCAACAGACTAGCCAAGTATTTATGATGAACCAAAATTGATAAATGTTGTTGGATATTTGTTCAGATCATATTGCTCACAGATGTGAATTTTACATTAAAAAAAAAGGAAGAACCTTTTACTGTGACAGAAACTGAGCAATGTTTTGATAAAGTCTGCCATCGCCTCTTTGTGGAACGTAACATTCTGTTATCCTTAATTATTTCTACATGCATGTACATTAAAGCCATCAGACATCACATACATACAATCTAAAGCTTAACAATTACATGAATGTAATGCTTTTCACAATATGTATATTCAAGACCTACATAAAATCTGTTTACATTTATTTCAACATCAAACTATACTTTTACCCGGCAAACCGTCACCCCATCTCCACTCCCAAACTTATTTAATTTATACATTTTATGAACATATCCAACATTGACATTTGGTGAGTTTATCCAATATATTCCAGGTCTGTTTTCACAATGATAGACTATTTCACAGCCCCATCACAAGCAGACCAGTAATATTTTCCACCCACATTTCAGCAAAAACAAAAGCTGGATAGAGGTCTTTTCTGAAAGAATCTTTCCTTCAATTTTCTTAACAAGGGATTTGAACACAGCATAACTACAATAGCATCAAAAGGCGAAATTCAACATACACACCAAACTTACCTGTGAGCTTAGATCACTGAAGACCACCTTGTTGGGGTCGTGGATCGTGACAGATTTGACACCACCAAGAACCACATTTTTGGCGATCTCAATGCCAAGGCCTCCCATACCCAAGATCAGCACATTGGAGTGGGCCATTTTACGCATGGCTTCATGGCCCAGCACATACCTGGCCACAAAAGTATACGATAGATGGTCTAAAGATGTGTCCACGTATTGCTGCATACCCTTTCTGCAATTATTTACGTTTCATCACTACCACCAAAACAAGCACAAAACAATCCATTGACCACAAGTATCTTTTCCATCATTTGTCTACAACTGCAATAAACTCAAATAATATCTTCTATGGATTTTTGTTCACAATGTTTTCAAGAGAGCATAACTAAGAAAAGTGTCAAAGGGGATGTAAACAAGCTTGAGAATAAGTGCAATACAGTGTCAATGCAAAATTCCTCATTTTCATCTGAATTTGGCAACCAGTCCCTCATATGAACAACAAGCTGCAGCTATTAACTCTCTCCGTACGATGAAACGCTATAGCGTTCCTGACGTAAGGCACGGTTTAGGACGACAGAACGCTATAGCGGTTTCGATAATTACAAATTTTTCGACGCTTCCCTTGTTACGAGGCATGCCAACTGAAGCTATACTGGGCATTGTAGACGTGTCAAGGGTCAAGTGGAAAGTTACTTTATAAGATTCCGTAGCAATACACTCGTCGGGAAATGAATGACTTCGGCACCCCACACAACTGGCTTATCTGCATTTGTGTCGAAAATGGCGTCACAGGCGAGTACGAGTTTTGGAGCAAAGTAGATCACGACAGCGGCATTTTACTGCTGCTGAAGTGACTGAAGCACTTCAGACTGAAGGATACGACATCGATGAGTATGATGAAGATGATGGTGAAAGTGTTTCCAGCATGAAAGCTGCCAGCAAGAAGGTACTGACAGTGACCCAGTTTCAGACGACAGTGAAGTGGGAGAGGGAGGTGGGCATACACGTCATGAGAGGTGAGCGGTCAGCAGGCCAAGTACAGTGAGTCACATGTCTGATGGAGATTTCATTCACTTTCTTATGCGTGACTGGCACGAAGATTTTAGTTTTATCCCCACTTTGCCTCCGTTCTCTGGCTCTTGTGGCCTGCATGCCCCAGCTGAGTGCCACGCCCCCACTGATTTCTTCAATCAGTTTGTGACAGAAGACTTTCTATTGTCATAAACATATATGCATAAGAGAACTGAGTGGCAAGCAGAATGAGAATTTCTCCTGCCCTCTGCCACCCATCCCCGGCGGCAGGAAAAACTAAAGGAAGTGTCATGTGTGTAGCGCTGGCAGCAGGAGACATCCAGAGATTCAACTGCAGCAAACCCCCAACTGGTGTAAAAAGTGTGGGGTTGCCCTCTGTGACAAACTATGCCAGGCCAACAAGACCATCACCTACTTCCAACTGTATCACTCAAAGCAGAACTACACATTATTAGGAAAATAGAGCATTGGGACTGAAGCATCCAGTGTGCTCCTTTTTTTCCCCCAAATTCCCCTGTGTAACAATTTGTAACATTTATTTATATAATGTCACCAATAATTTTTTTTTACCCTTAGCAAAGTCTACTTTATTCATGTTATTTTGTGCATACAAAGACCTTCTCACCTTTGACTGTGTGTTCATTGAGCTGATCAAAGTGTGTGACTGTACAGTGATCCTGACCACAAAATTGGGGGTATTTTCAACATGGCACATGAAGAAGAATTATTCAAGGAAGAGCTTCAATATTTTGGCATGAACCCATCCTGCACGTAAATATTCCTTTATGTTTTGTATTTTTTGTGATTTTTTCCCTAACCCTTCAAAATGGGCCGTCTGGGGGGTATGGGGAAAAACTTTTCGTCCCGAGTGAGTTAAAGATTTCGCTTCTTTTCAGTCTATCTTCTCTATACCAACATATTCCATACAGTATGTACAACCTACTTATTTGTATCAACAACAAAGTCAATGGTAGAACAATCTACCTGGTAAAACAATCTACTTACAGCTGGCGAGAGTACAAGCCCTCATCGATGTCATCAACAGCTCCATTCTTTTCCATGTCAACCTGTCACAAAACAGAAAACACAACCTTGCTAAAGAGGTCAAAGCCTTAAATCTTATGTCTTTAGTGAATTACCAAGTGACCAAAATGCTGTTTCTTCTGCTGTATCATTTTTCTAATTCATCTAAAACAAAACCATCTACAAGACATACTGATAATTTCAGCTGAAGTTTGTTTTCACAACATTAAATGGAGCAGACAACATTAAATGGAGCAGACATTTTGCTCAACTCCACTAACAAAGTACCAGTTACCTGACACACAAAAAAAAACTATTAGATACATAATTCATAACAAGCTATCAACTCAAAAAAAACCTTGTGAATAGAAATAGAAAGCAAAAATAATGGGTTGGTGCTAAATAGCAAGAAGACGGAAGTCATGGTAATCAGTAAAAAAAAAAACCATGAAATCCCCTCATGCAAAACAACAGTCAATGACACAACTCTGAGACAGGTTGATAAGTTTAAATATCTGGAAACAATCATCTCACCAGACGGCAAATACACATCAGAAATAGCCAGCAGAATCAGCCAAGCCAAAACAGCATTCAAGAAGATGAAAAACATTCTTACCAACAAATGCCTATCAATTAACATCAGGAAGAGAGTTCTTGAATGTTACATAGAACTGATAATGTTATACGGTTGTGAGGCGTGGACAGTCAACAAGCAAAGCCAGAACAAGATTGAGGCAGCCGAGATGTGGTTTCTAAAAAGAATGTCGAGTTCCATGGGCAGCAAGGAAAACAAACGAGACAGTCTTGATGGAGGCAGACACAAGAAGATCATTCATAAGGAAGATTTGGAAAAGACAGGCAACATTTATAGGCCATTTTATGAGGAAAGGGGAATTAGAGCACCTGGTCACAACAGGAAAGCTGGAAGGAAAAAGAGCACCAGGCAGACCCAGGGAGAAAATATTGGACAGACTTGCAGGGTGGCTCAGGACAGAGAGGGTGGAAGATATGCTTTCAGCAAAAAGGATCAATACATATGGAGGGCCACGATCACCAACGCCATACAGCACACATGATGATGATGACATCATCTCAAAAAATATTTACACCAAGGGACTTCAAATGGAGCAGATTACATTTATACACTTATACAGATAGACTGACTACTTGTTACAATGACGGTATCATTCATGAAAAGTGCAAAACTATAATGATTAATGTCTTGCTAATATCCACTTACAGAGTTCTTGCTTGTGCTACCAGTGACACCAAAACAATTGCCAGAGGTGTTTTCTTCAATGCGAGCTCTCTTGGCAGGAGGGGCGGCGCTATCACTGGACATCTGCAAAAGATATTTCTAGTCAGATGGTTGCAAGCTGACATGCATGCAGCAGAAGTTTTTGGTCATCCAGCCTGGACAAAAGAGAGGCGTATTATGTGCTTTGGGGTAGGCTGCCTGCCATGGTATAAAGGCTTCAGAAAGATTTTTTCAATCCCATTGTCCCACGCACTTTATCTATGCCTACCCACATGCCAGAACTTAAAATGATCATTTTCAAGTTGTATTTTGTATTTTCTCTGCAGAAATTTTTTAAACTGACATATTTTCACTGTTGAAATTCTTTATCATGTCTTAAACTGACTTGATTTCCAATTCCTATTTATCATGAAATGATATCAAGATATGAAAATTGGTTACTGAGAAAGATAGTAAATGCACTTAAGTGTTCTAGAGTTGTCTTTCTTGCAATGGCAAAAAAAGAGGAAGAAAGCAAAGATCTTCAGTTCATGTGAACAAAATTCACTGTCTGATCTAAAACAAAACAAAAAAAATAAAACACAAACCTTAGAGGGAGAGACAGCTGTGAAAAAAAAAATGTTAATGGGGAGGAGGAAGTTCAGAGAGCGTTTCGGTTTTTAGGTCATTCATAAGGAAGGTCATTATGTTTCCAAAGCTGGCAACAATGGTTTCATTCTGTGAAGAACTTGTCAAACCTGCTGCCTGGGACAGCAAGAGAACAGGGACATTTTCACACATGTCGAATAAGCTATCCAAACATTAGGTAGCAGCATGTTGTACAAAATGCAGAGATCTCACCTAAATGACTGAGCATTCAGTAAAGGCAAATGAGGAAATCTGGAATACAGGTTTAAAAAAAAAAAAAGAATTGATCTTCTGTGGCTCAATACTTGATAAAGAATAATGAACTGATAATGAACAAATAAAGAAGAGCCACTGTTCAGTTTTAATTTACTTTTAGTTAGGCATAGTGATGTGGGGATAAGGTTCAGAGACAAACACATGGTCTGCCATTTGATCCATTAATAATGAATATCCTAAGCCAGACCATGTGTGTGTATTAATGAATATCCTAAGCCTGACCGTTGTGTGTGTGTGTGTGTGTGTGTGTGTGTGTGTGTGTGTGTGTGTGTGTATGGTGTGTGTGTGTGTTGTGTGTGTGTGTGTGTGTGTGTGTGTGTGTGTGCCTATCTTATAAGCTATTTCTGACCTGTACTGAACAAATTTCTGTTGGGGTGTGTGTGTGTGTGTGTGGGGTGTTTTGTGTGTGTGTGTGTGTGTGTGTGTGTGTGTGTGTGCGCGCGCGCGCGCATGTCTTTTGTCCGTGTGTGTGCATGCATCCACGAGTGTGCAAATCAAATGTATTTTTTGTTGACTTTCCATCTGTGTTTAACACTGTTCAAGCACACCGTTTCAGCAAATGAAACAAAAAAGCTGTTGTCAAGCTTTAAATGTTAACTTTCTCTAGCAGCATATATACGTGACATTGTGCTCAAAAGACCACAATGACTGTGTGTGAATAGTTCATCCCAGAATTCGGTGAGGTATTCCCAGCTCCCAGGGGCTATCACTACAGATTTCAAGTAGGCCTAGCCTAAGTACCAGCAGCCAAAAAATAAACTTCTGAAAAGGTTATTAACACTTATAAAGTTATATTTCTGAAAAGTACAAGAAAAAATAAGCACAATGCAAAATAATAAGTCTGTAGCTGTATTAGGTCCAGAGATAACACAATTTGAAAACAGCAGCTTACATTATATGTTTTCGCCAGTTGTGAAATGTAGCAAGTTTGCAGGAAACTAAATATTCCATAAGTCCTTAGACACAGGATGTCATTCCTGATTTTAATTCTTAACAACATAAACTACATAAAAAAGTAAGCATACAAGCAGATCTGTTCATACATTTACACAGCAGTGCTGCAAACTTCATAATTGTCAACGTTCAAAATTGCCTAACAAGCCATTTTTGCACCCCCGTTACACAAAAGTAATAAGACAGAATTGACTAGAGTTTACTTTTTCTCAGAAACAATGTTATTGTATGAAACTTAATTTTTTGGGGGGGCAGCCTAAAGTGACAAAGTCAAAAGTTATATGGCTCCATATTTCACTTATGTTTTGATGGATTTCCTTAAAATTTTGCATGTGAATCAAACAGACAGAAAGCTACAAGTAACTTACTTACAAGCTTAGTTATATTCAATATGTAAGATATTTTGTATACATTTGCACCAAATAATGTGAGGGCCCATGTATCAGGCCAACTTAAAACAGACATAACTCACATTATGTCTTGATGGAATCTCCTGAAATTTTGCTTGTGAATCAAATACAAAGCTACAGCTTCACTCTTTACAAGCAAACGTTGCTAATAAGTAATATACAAGATTTTATGGTTTTGTATGCATGTGCTGATTTACTCTCAAATAATGTGATTCACGGATGACTTTGTACCATACTATCACAGAAAGACATCCTGCTCAATAACATAATGAAACTAAAATGTGTAACAGCAGAAAATACATGCCTGGCAATACAGTACATGACTTACAGCCATTTCTATACTCATTCCTAATGTTTATCAATAAGTTATTTTCATCAGTTATTTCGCAGTATAGTAACATGCGTCTTCCCATATCCACAGACAAAGAAATTTTTAATGTCTGGTCTATCTACCGAAAATCTCTCCGCTTCTTTTAAAACTGTCAATTCTTGTCTTCCGATTAAGCCCCCTGAGGTGATGATTAATGAGTAATACTAAGTTTTAAAACTAAAGCCGTGTTCTCATCCCGCAACTTATCACACTCAGTTCTCAACAGTTTTATCTGTACAAGTAGTTTATTTGTGAGTGTCTGCTGTTGAAGTTTTGGTGGCACTGGCAGTGATGGTTAATTTCATCCACAGAAAATCATCATTGCCATGAAAACAAATAGAAATAAAATCCAAATTTTTTCTCCAGTATTTTTTTAAATTTGTGCCAGCTAAATGTATTACTTTTGAGAGTAAAGTATTCTTATATTGTGCCATTAGAAAGGGTCATTGGACTTTGTGGAGCTATGTGTCCGTGTTTGTCTGATGCTATATAGTGTTCTGAAAATGTGTGTGTGCCTGTGTGCCTGCATGCATGCTTGCGCCCGTGTGTGACTGTGCAAAACCGGTAGGCCTATTTGCTGTTTCTTTACGATGATAAACTTTGTCATCTGATCCGATAGACGACATGCACTCGCCGACCAACTTCCAGTTTGAATTTCTAGCCGAGTACTAGCACAAATATGATTTGGACATATTGAACAAAATTCCATCATCATCATCATCATCAGGTGCCCTGCCGCATGGCGTTGGCGATCATGGACTTCCATCTGTCTCTATCTCGTGTTGCCCCAAGCATCTCCACCCTCCTCATCTTCAGCCACTCCACAAGTCCGTCTAGCATTTTCTCCCTGGGTCCACCTGGTGCTCTCTTTCCCTCCAGCTTTCCCATTGTGACCAGGTGCTCCAAATCCCCCTTCCTCATAAAATGGCCTATAAATGTTGCCTGTCTTTTGCTTATCTTCCTTATGAATGATCTACTTGTGTCTGCCTCCATCAAGACTGTCTCGTTTGTTTTCTTTGCTGTCCATGGAACTCTCAACATTCTTCTTAGAAACCACATCTCCGCTGCCTCAATCTTGTTCTGGCTTTGCTTGTTGACTGTCCACGCCTCACATCCATACAACAGTATTGGTTCTATATAACATTCAAGAACTCTCTTCCTGATGTTAATTGATAGGCATTTGTTGGTAAGAATGCTTGTCATCTTCTTGAATGCTGTTTTGGCTTGGTCGATTCTGCCGGCTATTTCCGATGTGCATCTGCCATCTGATGAAATGACCGTTCCCAGGTATTCAAACTTACTAACCTGTGTCAAGGTTGTGCCATTTGCTGTTATTTTGCATGAGGGGATTTCATGTTTTTTATTGATTACCATGACTTCAGTCTTCCTGCTGTTTAGTTCCAACCCCTTTACCTTTGCTTTCTATTTCTAGTATATTCATAAGGTTTTGTAGGTCCCTTTCATTTTCTGCAATTAGCACGGTGTCATCTGCTTATCGAATGTTGTCTATCATTTTCCTTCCAACCTTTAATCCAAGGTCTTCTTCTAGGTTTCTCATGATGTTTTCGCTGTAAATTCCATCGTATTCATTAAATACTAGGAATATAAACATCTTTGGAAAGCAAACGCTTCACACAGTTTTACTTCTACTAGTTCCAGGTCGCTTAAAAATAATCCCTTAGTGATAAAACATCAAACCGGAGATTGTACTTTCTATTCTTTGCAAATGCAGGTTATACCTAATGCAGATTTCTTTTAAAATCTTTCTAAATAAAGAGAAACTTCAAAAATAATTAATTGAATCAAACTTCTAAGTCAATATCCATGAAAAATCAGTCGATGTTTACAATGTTTGTCCTTCAGCTTGACAATCACAGGTAGAAATTCGTTTACTGGACTTTCAGCGATCTCTTCGAAGACCGCCATGATTCGAGGTTCCCATATATGCTAAAATGGCAGGTCACGGGTACTCACCCTTCATTGGCTTGCGCACACCCCATAAACATCACATCTCATAGTTCCGTATACGGCTGGATTCAGCAAAAAATAAGCTGTTCACACACTCGTGGAAACGATCTGATTTATCAAGTAGGTCCTCACATATTCTTCTTCAAAGTTTGCCAATATTCCGACCTTTAGAAGACAACCTAATAATTTTATAAAATGAATATCATACGGGAATGAAGGGCAAGGTTTCGACCTGTCAATTGTACTAATTGCATGAAGGTAGTCCTGTGTGATCCGTATAATTTAAGTTACCGTTAACCCGTCACCCCAAGCACTGCCGTGAGCCAGTCGCCATTACATCACACGCGGTGAAACTTCGTTAGTTGCTTTTTTGTTTTGTTTTGTTTTGTTTTGTTTTTGTTTTTTTGTTGCTTTTCCCCGCAGTTTTTCGTATGGGCGCATTTATAACAAAAACAAACAGCACACATCGATAGAAGAAAGAACAATCTTTATCTTCATGATAACTCTGTCATTCATGTTCATCTGCAAGAATATCTGACTGATAAACATGTGCAATGTTTCCACTGACTGACATAATTCCCACATTGCTCAAGAGAGGCTGCCGGTACCTATATCAAGGGTCCTTTAGCAATTTTAGTAGATCCTGCACTTTTCCGAGTCCCAAAAGAAATTTAGTAATGCATGTTCAGAAACACTAATGTAATCAATCAAGCAAGCAATTAGTCAATCAATCACATGATTTTATAAAAACATAAATAAATAAATGAAAAATATGTTAGAATAAAGTTCAAAATATAATAAACATTTTTATACTTTGTTTTCTTAACTCAATCGCTTCGTGCCAGAAGAAAATCTCCGTCACTTCCGTTTACTGCTTGGGTACGCGACGTCGATTTATCGATGGCGGACATTTGTATTTTTTTTTACGTCAGAAGCGTCAGTTATAAGGAAAACTCACTGGGAACCTAAACTAGGGTATGTTTACAGCATTTATTTACCTTAGACCGTCTGTGGCAATGTGAAACAAAGACAACAGTAGCCTTTTTTCAGCGCTACCCGTGACATGCGAATTTTGCAAATGGCGTCAAGGAAAGCAAGTCGAACCTTACAATTCTGTAAATATTTTGTGCTCTGGAGCAACTGTACGCAAAAAGTGACAACTACCAGTAATCTTGTGATTTGAAACATCCATGGCATCGAAATCATGTTCTGGACTTCCATCTAAAACTGTTTCACAGTGTGTTCATAATCAACAACAAAAAATTACCCCCCTTTGGATACCTATTTGGATACCTCATCATTTACAAGTACACGGAATACCATAAATAAAGTAAGATTATTTGTAAAGATCTAATCCTGGTCTTTCTGTATCACTTCACTTTGTTTGTCTACTTTATTTGGTTGTTTTTCTCTATTTTTTTAAAATGTGCTAAAAATCCTCCGAATTGAGGGGGCAGAATGACCCTGAAGACTGCGACTCGATTGAGTTAACTGAAATAAATCTACCTATGTCCTACACTACAATGAACATGTGAGGCTGATCCAAAAGTCTTGTCACTTACTTTGCAAACAAAACCGTAAGTCTAACATAAGCTATGCACAAAAAGTTAAGGATCACTATGAGAAAACAGGTGCGTAATAAACTCAGTTCGCTACTGTTATTTATTTCTCAGTCCAGCCAAATTGTTATGAATTCTTGTTCAGCTGTAAGTGGGCGATGTTGTGTTAGTGCGAAAATTGCACGGGATTCTCTACTACTGAGCTTGGCCGCAAACGGAAAAGCGGAAACTTGCGAAAAAGGACCTTGTTTTGGACCGTTCTGCCTGAACACATTGCACAAGCCAATGGAAAAACCATAAATGCACGTGCAAGCACTGCTGTTTATGTGTGAGATGCTGTCTCTTGCTTGGCTTTATAAGAAGACATTCCACCAGTAGTAGGCCTGATCTGACAATGCCTCCACGACGAAAATTGAGCGAGTTTGAGAGGGGACGAGCTGTTGCATGGTTCCAAGATGGTGTTCCCAAGCGAGAAGTGGCCAGGCGACTTCAGGTGTCCATCTCGGTCATTGTCAGACTGATTCAACGCTTCACAGCCACTGGGAGGGTCCATGAAAGAGCAGATCTGGTTGACCGAAGAAGACAAACCCACGTGAAGATCGTCTCATTGAACGACAAGCCCTGCAGACAAGAACAGCCTCTTCCAGCATCATTCGAAGGCAGCTGAGGGTGGCTACTAACATCAACATCAGCCAGCAGACCATACGGAACCGCCTTCATGGGTTTAACCTCCGTTCTCGTCGCCCAGCTGTACGGCCACGCTTAACTCCAGCCCATAGGGCAGGACGCCGCGCCTTCTGCAGACGTCACGTAAGGTGGACACGTCAGCAATGGTCCCAGGTCCTGTTCAGTGATGAATCACGCTTCACCATGAACCACGACGACGGCCGACTGAGGGTCTGGAGGCGCCCAGGGCAACGCTTTATTGACACCACTGTCCAAGAAAAGGTGGCCTTTGGTGGAGGTTCTGTAATGGTCTGGGGGGCCTTCAGCCTTCACCACAGAACACCCTTGTATCATGTACAGGGTAACCTGACTGGCCTCCAATACCGGGATGAGATCCTTCGACCGCTGGCTGTGCCTACACTGCAGCAGATGGGACCGACGGCTGTCTACCAGGATGACAACGCTCGCCCCCACAGGGCAAGGGTGGTCAACGACTTCCTGCAGCAGTCTGGAGTCAACAGAATGGAGTGGCCAGCATGCAGTCCCGATCTCAACCCGATTGAGAACCTCTGGGATGAGCTGGATCGCAAAGTGAGGAGCAACCACCCCCCTCCCAGGGATGCCCAACACCTCTACCAGATGCTGCAGGCTGAGTGGCAGGCGCTTCCACAGAGGATCTTCACCAACCTGGTCAACTCGATGAGGACTCGCTGCGTCAAGTGCCAGAACAGCCATGGCGGTTACACGCATTACTGAACTTTTGGGAGCATCAGAATGCCCTGTCTTGTGATTTCAATGACTTTGGGAAATCAAATTTCGATACATACCCACTTTGATCAAATGTACACACCAAACGATTGCTCGAAATTGAAGGCAATTGTGTATCGTTATCACTAAAGCATGGAATTAAATGTTTGCCAAACTTCAACGCATTGGCTTTCTTATTTTGAAATTTATGAATTTTTGTGCAAGTGATCCTTAACTTTTTGTACGTAGTGTATAATAAAGTTCAAGTCATTCCAAGTGCTCTCCCCCTCTCTCCACACACAGTTTCAGCATCCTCAATCAAGAGTCAAAACTTTTTTGACAGTCCAACGGAGGTGGTAGCAAACTGAGATTTCACTGCTTCCCACCCACTCCCAATGCCCAAGTCCTGATTCTTGAAAACTTCTAGCCAACTAATGCCAACCAGGTTCTAAGTAAGAAGGGGAAACAAGCAGAAATCACATGTGGCGAAGTCAGGACTGCAGAGTTGGGTGAGCAAGAACTTGAATGGACTGCTCTTGTAGATAGATGATCACAGTGACTTTGTCTTTTACAGCAGATGGCACATTTTGCTGGTACCCATATTCAGATGCCGCCCAAACATGGATCGCACAACTCTGAGCAAACACATTCTACATGCTTATATCTGTCATCAATAGTAGACTTCTCAGGCAAAATATGGGCTTGGGAGTTGATGAAAACAGAGAAAATCCTTTCTCTACTTTGAAAACCAGGTCTCAATACAATTAGTCTTTCATCAATAGCGCTCACCCACATATCTGATTGGACCATTTTATCAGGATGCCATAGAAGATGATCCACATCTCATTACCTGTAATCGTATCATAGAGTTATTAAGGACCTCTCTGGCTTGGACATTTCAAGCCATTACTTGTCCCTGGTTTTCCACTCCTCTATCAAATGAAACAGTATCCATCTGGCAGTCTCTTTCCCCACATCAAAGATCCATTCAACTATGCCACATGAAACATGGCATATTTCACTTATTTCATGAACTGACAGTTCCGCTTCAACTACTCTCTTTATAACATGAACATTCATCTTGTCTCAGGTCTCGCTTGGATGTTCACACTGGTAGGCCTACTTGTCTTTCACTTTGGTTTTACTTCTGAAAATTATCAATCCAGCGGCAAACTGTCCTACATGACAACTGACACATTTGTCTCCATAGGCCTACTGACAAATTGGCATCAATTTTTTTTTCACCTTTTTTCAATTCATTTTTTAACAGGAATAGACATAACAATGTACTAACAAAACAAAAACAAAAACAAATAATAATAATTTAAATTCATAACAACTGTTGACATAAAAAAAGAAAAGAAAACCTATAGCCTACAAAACATATAAAAGTTAAAACAATATTCTAATCAATGATGATTTCATTATGTACATCAATTACATTACAGCATCAATTTTTATCTAAGTTTGATCTTTGTGGGGGCACAGCATCTGAGCTACCCTATACTGGGATCCATTTTTTAGAAGCATAGTTATTTACACATTGTCCCAATACAAGTTTGTAAGTATTTACTGTAAATAGACTAAACAGTTCAGAAATGGCAGCCTATCTCAGTATCTGACAAGACTTTGCATCAGCAGTATCAGAATCAAATTTGGTCAATCTGACTGCAGTTTTTTAAGGTAACAATACTACCTGAGATTTTGACAAAAATCTCTAAATTATAAATATAAGTAAAATGTTTTCATTGAAAAATAAATGAATTTTCATAGAGTTTTCAGTTTTTGCTTATTTTCTATAGTTTTGAATTATCCTGACCTAAATAGCCAGCAACAGCTATCAGATGTATGATCTGAGGTGTTTTCAAATATTTAAAAAACTATTACTGACCACTTTTCTGATATATATATATATAAAGTCAGGCCACCCAGTGAAAGATCAGTTATGATGCTGGACATAAAAAGATGCCAACAACTGTACAATAATGGAAAAGCAACAGCCATGAAACTGGGACTTTCATTAAAGATGGATGATGTTAGTAAGATAATTATAAACACTGGAATTCTGTCAGTCTGAAAGTGAGGAATGAGGTAGTTTTCATGTGCACCATCACGTCTGACACCAGTTCATGTTTGTACATTCTGAGACATCATGTAAACACCCACTGTAGGCCTAAGTGCTAAGGAGCATAAAACCAAATTACTCTGTCCAATTCAAAAAATACAAAACACCCTGGAGCTATCAGTTTTGTCATTTGCACATTTACTTCTAAACTTTTTCACATCGTAACGCTAGCCCGCTAGCGTTCTCGCGGAGAACCACAGGCGCCCGAACGCTAGGGTTATAGCGTTCAGCAAGCTCATCGCTGACAACGTAACGCTAGGATTCTAGCATCTTGCGTTAGAAAATTCCTACGTGAAACCAGTTACGGTCTAAGGGAAAAAACCTCTATTATAGTATCAAGTAACCATTTCTAACTACTGAGAGTGATTTCCCGAGTAAAAAGTCTATTTGAAGAATTTTTCGGGCGCAAGAACAACGTCACCCGAACCACGTGCTCCACGGAAACAAAGGCAAAATGGAGCGCCCTGCGAATGCGCGATATCGCTGTTCACTCAGGATTGTGGAATTTTTGTGTGTGTGTGTACTTTTCTGAGCTTCTGATCAGATGATACAAGTCATGGAGAATTGGTGAGCCTCTTTTTTCTGTTTTGTTTACATCTGCTGAATGGATGAAATGCTTGTCTGAAATGCTCCTCAACCATGATATTTCATTGCACAAATAACCTCAAAGCATGTCTGAACAAACCTTATACTGTAGATATCATAAAAGAGGATTAAAATACCTTTCTAACCATACCCTACATATCCTACATGTTGATTTAGTCATTTGGGGCACATGTGAAAATTAATTCAAAGTGGCCTAAAAATGCACATTTTTTAAGGAAAGTAGTCAGTGGCAGCTGGCACTGTAGGTCAAATAGCCAGCTGACGATGACAAAGTGTTAAAAGAATGGACAACTGCCAGTTGTGACACTTCTTAGTAAGAACAATGGAGTCCAGATTTGTACAACTGTAGACATGAATGCAATAAAAAGACAAATAAAATCAGTCCTAAAAGCAAGCAAAACGGTCAAGTCATAGTTATTCATTATAGAGGCATATGTGAATCGAATGTGAAAAAAAAAAACTACCCCCAAAAAGCTGCATAACGTTAAATCATTTAGAAATCATTCTTGTGCAGCATTAAAAAGAAACAGAAATTCCACCAGTTGTAAGAATAACCATAACACACAATCTGAATCATGTCTGCAGAAGAATCATGACTATTGATTCTGGTTCTGCTGTTATAAAATGTTACAGTCTCTGAATTATTTCTTACTGCAAATCACCAGAACCAATAAAAAACAAAATATAAAAAAGCAAAATGTATTAACCTAAATCATTTTTTTGTAACTGTTTAAAATTTCAAATATAAGTTTATCACCATCAACAACATCACAAAGATCACAACATCATGAGGAATATTCATATTATTATTGATTGTTTTCTGATCGTTGCTAATGCTATGTTCCTTCCTGTAAAACAAAAGTGTCAGATGTGATTTCAGACACAGCCCCGAAGAGGTCAGTGGTGACTGTGGAACTGACATAAATTCAACTAATGTGATGGAAAACAAAGCCCCTCCAGCTTCTCTGCAAAGTATCTAGGCCTATTTGACGATCGGCGCATCTGAGTTCATAAATGCTTTGGGCATTTTTTCAAAGTAATTATCCTTCACCACAGTTTTTTTTTTTAATCAAAGTGTTTGTTATTACAGTATGGTTAAATGTTATTCCAAGAGTCAGCTGTGATGGCCTGCACAGGACAGACATGATTTTAAAAAAAACATTAACAATTTTTCTCTTGTGTGACATCATCTGCTCTTAGTTTCATTTAAAATTCTATGTAAAAACATGTAACCTGGTGCAAGGATACAAAGCTTTAACGACTGGAGATGTGTGGCGTGTTAAATTTCTGCCACCAAAATGTCAGTTGTAATGATGGGTCATGAAGACGGTGCGCAGAAGTTTTGTTCTGTTAATGTGGTGTGTGTGTGTGTGTGTGTGTGTGTGTGTGTGTGTTTGTGTGTGTGAGATGACAGCCATATAGATAGATAGGCCCCTAGGCCTACTTCAACACTGAAGCTCCACACTTCTTTATAAAAAAAAGTATGCAACAGACAGGGAACTCAATCGTTTGCAGATGCAGTGGGCAAGGAAAACACCAATGAACATCAACAAGGTATACATATATTGTTCAAGCAGAAACGGGCTCTTCTTGCTGATTGGATTGACAGATCACGTTATTTTTAATCCAATAATGTGCACTTCCTTCATAGTATTCATTCTGGTCGAAGTTTAGACCATCCCCTGGTCAGATTTTACACTCCCTAGCCGGATATAGGCCATGTACCCCAAAACTACATTCTTTAGCATAATCATATGACTGCAATACCTTTTATAACTTTTTTAACACAAGTAATCAATCACTGCCAAGTTTACTAAATACTATCCATGGGCATCAAACTGCTCTTGCTAGTCATTCGCGATATATTTCTGATGTCTCAAAACCTGTGCCTTGAAACTAATTCGGTCGGATTGACATCAAATTACCCAAAGTCTACACACGTCAATTTGAGAGATCTATACTACTAAGGTCTGCACACGTCGATTTGGGAAAATGGAAAAATCTCCGAACTTTATCCCCCAGGCGGTAGGAACCGAGGCCGATTCGAATCCCAGATCTTCTGACTGAACATTTCACATCTTATCTATTTCACCAGGTCTGCTGTCAGTTTACACTCCCTAGCCGGATATAGGCCATGTACCCCAACTGAGCTATTCTAGATTGTGATTATAATCATGCATTCATTGATTTATAGAAGCACAACAGAATAGTCTCAATAGGACTGTCAAGCTGCTGTGGATACCTCCCATCCCCCACCCTTTTTCTTTCCACCCCTCTCCCACCTTTCATAAAATGTAGCAGTGTGTCTAGTTATGCTAAACAGTACAAATCTGACTGACGTCTTAAATTTCAAATGATTTTCCTACGGACGAAAAGCAACGGAACAACGGCAGTTCCATTTATGCTTCCAGCAGCGCATTTCCTGTTGGCAATCCCGTTTCCCTTTGTGAAACGAGGAAGCACCTCTTCATCTGAAGCGCTCCACATTCTAACAAATAGCAAGATCAAAGCACGATTAACTGTGAAATTGGAAAAATGGTGAAAGGAAATAACCTGAAAATAATTTAAAGTTCAAACACACGCTCCTCAACTATTCACTGTCTAGCACGCCGGCGTCTGATGGATGCAAATGGCGGACGACACAATGAGCATTCCGCAACGCACGAATGACGGGATATCATTGGTCCATTACAAAGCGAAAGAAAATTTCATGAAAATCATTGTAACGCATGGGAAATTATCGGAAATGAAGAAAGATGAATAAAACTTCCAATCAAAGTACATTTCAACTTCAAAATTACATTGATTCCGCAGACATATTTATTTCACGCTTTCTCGAGCTTCACACGCACACCTCACCCAAAAATTAACAAGTCGCAAGCCTGTCAGCTTCTGGCCAAGTCGGGTTCCTTCTTTCTAATGAGTCGATCACTAGTCAGAAAAACATCGACTCTTTTGATATTGTCCTGCGTTAGCAGATGTGATCATTAAGTTTCTTTCCTCAATTTAGATTAAAAGACGGACTCGTGATTTCCTTCAGGAAAACAATTCAAATATGTTTCCACAGCAGACGATTCGCAGTGCAATCCCCTCTCTCGTTGTCACTTCCTGTTTCTATGCTTGGTGTTTATTGATGCATTGTGGGATGTATGACAGCTTACTTGTTTATAAAAATAACTCGTGATGTCATCGAATCCATAATCAGAAACCTAAATTTGCCGGGGGTGGGGGGATGGGGGAGGTTTAACTAGCCGTCTTCCGACCTGACCGCTGTCAATGAAACTAACCACACTAGAACTTAGACGGCACCAGAAGATGGCTGGACCTCTTACTCGCAAATGTATTTGTTTAAAGGCAAGCTTACACTGACTGATCCTTTCCAGATTAAAAAACAAAACAAAACAAAACAACAAAAACTTGGTCTACGAAAAAACATGAAAACTGACGGTTTCCAGTAAAACTGTAATCCACGAAGCTGAATTTTCCTGGCAAAATACACTCCTGAAAAAACAACGACCAAGTTACAGTTCTGTATGTGTGAGTCAGTTAATGTTTTCCTCTCTCTCTCTCTCTCTCTCTCTCTCTCTCTCTCTCTCTCTCTCTCTCTCTCTCTCTGCATGCATGTGTGTGTGTGCACGCGCGCGCGGTGTGTGTGTGTGGTGGCGTGTGTGTGTCATCATCATCATCATCAAGTGTCTTGCCACATGGCGTTGGCGATCATGGCCTTCCATCTGTTTCTATCTCTTGTTGCCGCGAACATCTCTTCCACCCTCTCTGTCTTCAGCCACTCTGCAAGTCCGTCTAGTATCTTCTCCCTGGGTCTACCTGGTGCTCTCTTTCCGTCTAGCCTTCCTGTTGTGACCAGGTGCTCCAATTCCCCTTTCCTCATAAAATGGCCTATAAATGTTGCCTGTCTTTTCCTAATCTTCCTTAGGAATGATCTTCTTGTGTCTGCCTTCATCAAGACTGTCTCGTTTGTTTTCTTTGCTGTCCATGGCACTCTCAACATTCTTCTGAGAAACCACATCTCAGCTGCCTCAGTCTTGTTCTAACGTTGCTTGTTGACTGTCCAAAGCCTCACAACCGTACAGCATTATCGGTTCTACATAACATTCAAGAACTCTCTCGTTGATGTTAATTGATAGATATTTGTTGGTAAGAATGCTTTTCATCTTCTGGAATGCTGTGTGTGTATAAAGATGACAATATAAAGGAAATGATATTACAACCAGTGTATTAAGTATCATAATTAGTATAAAGAAAGAATATGCGAACTAACATGCAAGGATAACAAAGCTTTAGTGGACCGACTGAACTAACTGTGTATAAATATACAGATGCACGTGTGCGTATATTTCAGACGTGAGAAGCCATGATGGGAGGATCATCATTAAACAGACACGCTGACATGATGATTTGACCATTGACATAGATGTGTGCGTATGAATGTATGTAAGTTCAAGTGTAAATAACAAGACGTTAAATCATAAAGGGTAAAAGTAGACGACATAGTTGGACCTCGTGGTTTTCGCGAACTGAAAGGGGAGAGAAACTTGTTGAGTGGACACAAGGAAATGAATTCATAATAGAAAACACTTGGTTTGAGCAACCTAACAGAAGAAAATGGACAAGGACGATTCTAGGAGACAGCACAAGAAATCAAACTGATTATATGCTGAAAAATAAGAGATTTAGACATTCTTTACTGATAGCAGAAACATTACCAGGTGCAGACTGCAACCGTGACCATGATCATGAAAGGGAAAATTTGGACAGAAACAAACCAAAAATAGAATCAAATAAATCTTGGACTGTTAAAGAGAGATGAATCAACTATAGTGCGTAATGTAGCATCTGTTCAAAACAAATTCAGTGCTCTGGGTCGAACAATAGCTCTCGCATGCGGGCATGTCTTTGACAGCTCGCGTCTCTGTCCAAAAAAAAAAAAGCTTTGGAAAAGTTCTGAAAGTAGGGCCTATAAAGAACATATTGTTCACAGACTTTGTGAAAATACATTCTTTCTGCAAATACAGATCAGCAGGTGTATTTTAGTGGATAATTATTGTGGTTTGACTTGATAAACAGTGTGAACTTCGTGTTGTGTTTATTTTCATTCGGACCTTTACTTTGAACCTCTGTCATATCGCACGATATGACCGCGCTGTGCGAGTGAAACCAGTAATGCAGTGAATCAAAGCTGCAAACCCTATTTTTGGGCGAACGGGCCAAACATTGTGTTTTGACACAGCGTGATGCAACCTTTTTGTGTGTGTGTGTGGTAATGTGTTATTCAGAAACGTGAAAGGGTTACAAATGCCTGTTTTGAAAATATCTTGATATGTAGTAGTGTCTGCGTGTTCAAGGATGATGTGTTTTTGTTCTAGACACAACACCGGATAAACAACTGTGAGTATGAGCACTAAACCTAAAATTAAAAAAACACTTCGCTAATAAGCTTGCAAATAAAAGAAACCCATCCTCTGCATCATCTGGAAGTGGCTTAGGCGCCACCCTCGAGCAAGGATCCCGGCAGAAAAGAGAAAAACAAACAAACAAAACAAATAAGTGATTCTCACACAAACAAAGAGACAGACATGTCAGCAGACAACATTCTGTCGGATATAAACCAAAAAAGAAACTTATAATGTGGTTACAAAGGACTATAAAAATAAAATGAGAGATGACATGGACAAATATTGTCAAGTATGAGTTGCAAACTTGATAGACGTTAGTCTCCTTTATTTGAAATGGCAAATGATACGGCCAAACTAAAGGAGGAGATAAACAAACTTTGTGGAGACAACTTTCGACTTCGGGATCAGCTTGATCATCATCTTTAAAGAAAACAATATCATAAAGCTTGCATATTTGATCAGGAAAACATAGCGGATCATGGAATGTAAGGGTCTGTGGGGTGAAGAAAGTGCAGTGGGGACGGGGGGGGGGGGTAGATATTTTTTCAAACAAAGTAGATATTATTACAAACAAAATAGGGTTTCCAGAGTCAAAAGATGATGCTGAAATATCACATAGTACTGGCAACTCCCAAGGTGACAGATCACGGCCCATTATAGTGCTATTTTCCTCCAGACCTCTGAAATCTGCCATGTTGGCATCCCGCCGTAACTTAAAACAGATCAGCATCTCAATCAGGGAAGATTTGACCCAAACGAACTCTAGATTGCTATGATCAAGGACCAGTCAGCCACTATGGCGACGTGGTCCTCTAATGGAAATACAATAGCTAAACTAAGAACGGGAGAAACCGTGTATGTCGACATCAACACGAACATTGAAGTTGTTTTTTTTAAAGCGATATGCGGGGATGTGGAGGTGGAGAGGGGTGGGGATATTGCCAAACTTTAATAGGTCAGGTATATTAGACGTACTCTTTGATTTATTAATGGGATGAGGCCACATGGCTGAGGCCGGATCTCCTTTCTCCAGTTACATCTTAAAAGACGAAAGGCCAGAAAAGAACATAATGCACCCAAATGCGCACAGGCTGTTATACGAAAATGTTCGCGTAGTCACTGTTGCACTTAGTTACTTGATCAATCGAGCAAGAGAGCGAGCAAGGAATTGAGTAAGTAAATGGATGACTGACTGGTAGAAGGATTGATTACGTTAACTGTGCGATCTGTTGAATGGTCTATGGATTCTCGGGTACAGGCATTCAAAAAGTAATGTGAGAGTCACTCAGTAGTGTATCTAAAATTGGCGCTTATCTTTTTCATATTGATGATTACGGTAATCTGTCGATGATGTGTGTGCCTGTGTGACTGCACGTGTTTGCGTGTGTAACTGGGTACATATGCGCAGGGGGTTGGGGTGGGGTTCGCACGTATGAGTGTATGTGCGCGTAAGTGTATGTGAATGTGTGAGCATGGATGAGCCGAAGTGATTGCGTGGATGTATTGTATATGCCATGATTATTCAAAAGCTATTTGTTTTGAAAATTATATTGCAAACATTGTCAATGATATTGTATAACAGTTTGTACTAGATGTCTTATTATTTATATTACTTTTGTTTGTTTGTTTGTTTGTTTGTTTGTTTGTTGTTGTTCCCCCCCCCCCTGGGGATGACGGGGGCTCTTTCAATATAAATAGCATCCCCACCTTCTGGAAATTCTGTGCTAGAAATTTCCTCTTTTCTGTCACTCTCTTTGTTTCTGCCTTGTTCTTTTGCTTTCTGTCATTTCTCCCTATTATTTTCTGCCTTGCTGGTCCATTCACCTGATTGTGTTCGATAAAGTCTTACATACTTTCTCGTAGTTGATAATTGGGTACATATATTGAGTGCATTTTTGGCTCTAGGGAAATGCGATATGCGGAAGCAATTTATGTAATTTAGGCCCGTTTTTATGTTTTAGTTTCCTTAGTTATGTCTAAATTTGTATTCAGGTATGCTTGTTAAATCCCCTGTGGGATAAATTAGTCGGAATGGTCAACGCCAGGGGCATCTTCTTAGATTATGTGCGCAAATGCACTGATATGTGTACTTCATTTTCTTTTCCGTTGTGACTAGGTGCTCAAAATTCTCTTGTCACATAAAATGTCCTAGAAATGTTGCTCTTCTTTTCCAGATCTTCTCTTCTTCCTCTTCTTTTTCTTCTTCTTCTTCTCTTCTTTCTTCTTCTTCTCTTCTTCTTCTTTTCTTCTTTTCTTCTTCTTCTTCTTTTTTAAAGACTGTCTCGTTTGTTTTCTTTGCTATCCATGGAACTCTTAACATTCTTCTCAAAAGCCACATTTCAGCTGACTTTGATTGTTGATTGTCCAAGCTTTGCATCCGAACAACAGTATTGATTCTACTTAACGCTAAAGAACTCTCTTCTTGATGTTAACTGGTAGGCTTTTGTTGGTAAGAGCGCTTTTCATTTCCTTGAATGCTGTTGTAGCTTGGCCAGTTCTAATGTGCATCTGCCGTCTGGTGAGATGACAAAACACAAGCAGTCTGGTTAGGAAGCAAAAAGCGTTCGTTAACAAAACATATGCAGCATCGGAATATAAACTGGAACCCTCAGAGACTCAAAATATGAGGTTATGGTTTACACAAGATGTAAAGAGACATAAAGAAATAAATCATGCTGAACAATTATCAGAAGTACGAGCTTCATTTTAAAATTTGGATACAGCGAAATATAACTCCTCTTGGAAGAGCTGCTGAGCTCAAATTACTGATATCCATCTCTGGATGCTGCTGCCATATTCCCCTGAAGACTTTGTCAGTAACCTTCAAAAATGTCTTTTTCGTTTCTCTAGAATGGTAAATGTGACCGTATTAACAGAAAACCTACTCGAAATAGCGTAAACATAGAGGGTTCAACATACCAGATTTAAAAAGGTATATTGAAGCTTTAAAACTTTCCTGGCCGAGAAAGTTTAAAAACACTAAACATAAATGGAAAACCATATCTAGTGAACTATATACCCTTTTGAACAAATTTCGAAAAATATGGTGCCAGCTATGGTTTACATAAAGCCAATGACAACTTTTCTGTAAACACAGCTTTAAGGTAAATGATCAATTTTGCAGTCGTATAGAACAACAAATGAGTTACTGTCAAAAACGATCTTATATAATGATAACATCTCTACTGGGAATGATATCGTAAACTACAATAGATGGATTCGAAACGGAATCTACTGTATTGCATTCTTTTTGGATAGAAATGATCATTTTAACACATCGTGAATTCAACAGAAAAGTACAAAATGAGTGTAAATTTCTCATTCTTAATGGATGTACACAGTTTGTTAAAGTATACGTACAAGAGAGACTAAGCTGAATATACCAAATGCACATGATATTTTCAAGCACTGAAAACAACTTGATATGCATCGAAAGGAGCACTATTATACGACAAAATATTTCCAGCAGATCATTCACTTCCAAAATTTTATTCGAAGTGGTCAGAGAAATTGGGAACAGATATTCCATGGAAAAAAAGTATGAAAATTCAAAAATACGAGAAGTTAAACTGAAATGGCCACAAATATGTATTGTACATAAAAACTGTTTGAACTAATGTAATTCTAAAAGAAATTAGACTTGTGAATAACTTTTATAGTGATTTTTATTTGGAAATGAAAGATAATATTGATTATATATTTTGGAATGCTTTAAAACGAAACTTTTCTGGATGAGGCTCGAAGAAGTCTTGAAATCACAATGTATCACCTGTGCAAATGTTAGATTAGTTGAAAACATGGATTCTTTGGAGTAGACGAAAACATGCCTCGGATTAGAGACTAATACTGATGGACGGCTACAACATAATTTCGCAGGCGATCATGGTATCACTTGCTTGACGCCAGCGGTCAGTCTGCGTGTATGCAACACCGACCTCTTGCACGTAAGAAGTCTGTGGTACTAGAGCTACAAAAACATGTGATTTGTGCGAACCCAAGCCCTCTGCAGCGCCGTACAGTATGTGCCCGGCGGGTCCGGCGCATTGAGACATATTATAGACATGGATAAGAAACAAGCAACTAGTTCTGCTGCACTCTGTGATTCATCTCGCCATGCCTCGGGGCTCGTGAGCATATAGAGCTAAATAATGTTTGCATCGTCATTCAGCAAGCTTCAATTCAAATCTGTGGCAAATTTCTCTTCTTATAGAAACAGAAAACATTAAGCAATCATATTATTATTATTATTTTATTATTATTATTATTATTATCTATTATTATTATTACTATTATTATTATTGTTATCATCATCATCATCATCATCATCATCATCATCATCATCATCATCATCATCATCATCATCATCATTTGAACGGAGAAATTTACGAGCAGAAATGCCCAAGATTGTAACAGAAAACGACAGCGCGATTGTCAAATGGGTAAGCCTTCAGACTTCCATTCGGAAAGTCCTGGGTTCAGTTCTGCCAGGGTACCTCCCACCCAGGTGGGTGAAGGGTGGAGATTTTCCCGATCTCCCAGGTCAACATAATGTGCAGACCTGCTAGTGCCCGAAGTCCTTTCGTGTGTATACATACACAGAACTTCAAATAAGCTCGTTAAAGATCCTGTAAATCATGTCAATTCCAATGGATATCATAGCTTCTTATTCACCAATATGCACTTCCACTTCTAACCAAATGTTCAGTGGCATCCTGTGCTAATTCATGTATGTATATGAAATAAATGAAACAAAGGTAGCCAAACAAGCTCGTAGATGTGCCGAAAGTCAGTGGCGGTCCTCTAAACTTGTAACTCATTACGAAATGATGTCGAAAGCTAAAACTGACCATTATTCTGCCCAGATCTTTGAATAAATATATGTATGTATGTGCATATGGTTTGCAGATGAAGCTTCTTCGCACTCCTGGAGAAGATCGGAAACCCACCGAAGTTGCTGAATCTCATTATCTCTTTCTATGAAGGCATGCAGAGGAAAGTGCAGTTTGATGTATCATACTCAAAGCCAATCCCTATTCAAGCGGAGAAAAGCAGGTCTGTGTCCTTGCCGCGCCGCCTTTGGGTTTTCTTCTCCATCGTACTGTCAGACACTTTCAGAGCGTCTGATGATGGAAAATACCTGCACACTAGGTCTGACGGCAAGCTGTTTGACCTTACGCTTCAGAGCAAAAACCAAATCACGTTAGGTCCTGATCCAGACCATAATCTGTGCTGATGATGACGCCTTGACATCTTACACACAGTCAGGTCTTCAGAGATTAGTCAGTTCCCCAGCACAGGCCTGTCAAGATTTTGGCTACATCATCAGTCTGAAAAGACAGAGATCATGGGACAAAACGTCAACAGAGACCCAAGTATCAACATTGGCGATCTCGCCCCTTCAAGTGGTAAATAAATTCACTTACTTTACCTAAGCCTGACAGTCTCCAGCAACCTGTCCTTCAACCCAGAGATCTAGAGGCAGATTGTGAACGTTGCTGCTGCCATCGTCAAGGTATCCAAGAGAGTGTGGGAAAACAGCAAGCTCACCACAGCCACCAAGACTGGGGTGTACACAGCCTGCATATTGAGTATCCTTCTCTACAGCAGCAAGAGCTGGACGACGTACTTGCACAAAGTGCATTACCTCAACAGCTTCCACTTGCTGTGCTTAAGCCGTACCCTGGGCTTTTCCTGGAAGACTGTATGCCAAAAAGGATGTCCTGGACCAGGCTAGCATGCTAAGGATGTGTGCCGTCTTCACACAATGACGACTGCGCTGACTTAGCCATGTTCACCGCATGCAGTATGGTCAAATCCAACAAAAGATGTCCTTACTGAGAGCTCACTGTGGGAACCCAGTCCACAGGGCGCCCACTGCTGCAGTAATATAAAGATGTTTGCAAACATGACCTGAAATCTGCCAATATCAGTGTAAACATCTGGAAGGAGACAGCTACACATTGCCATGCCTGGCGACATACTGTTCGTGTAGGCATCGCCATTGCAGAGGAGAAACGAACTCGACTGTGGTCGGACAAAAGAGAGAGAGAAGAAAAGCTGTAACAGCGACATCAGCCTTTACATGCGTAAGCTGTACCACGAACTGTCACTCATCAATCGGCTTGTTCAGCCACAGCTGTTGCTGTTCCACATCCAGCTGGGTCCTCAACCAAGCGCATCTATTTTCTGATCAGACAGACCATATCGTATCGTCGTCATCACCACCATCATCATCATCATCATCATCATCATCATCATCATCATCGTTGCTGCTGTCGTCGTCGTCATCATCATCATCATCACAATCATAACTCAAACTGGAGCAAACCATAGCCACAGAAACACAATATTCTTTACCAACACAACAATATTTAACTTATCTCGACGTTATTTCGAATTTTGCTAAAAATTCAGTCTGACATAACAAGTAGGAATTGATACTGAAGCCAATACAGCCCATGAGTTCGCTGAGCAGCCAATCAATGTACTATTTAAATCTATGGACAGACATAGGCAGCGTACCACAAAGCGAAGTAGCCTGTCTGTCTCTGCCCATGTTATGCATTGAGAGTTTAGAATTTGGAGGTTGTTCAAGAGGGATGTATGGCGCTTGGACAATTCCATATGCGCTCCACCCAAATCTGCAGAAGTTATCTGGCAGACTCCCTGAGACTGCGCAATGCCCTATGCGCTGGCAAGGTCTTGAAATCAGGAGGGGAAAGAGAGACCTATGAAACACTAAACTGATAGCACGAGAACGATTCAGATGGACAGCGAACAGCCCTGTTTTCAATGTCACGGCCTGGGATTGGGCTCGAGACACCAGGTCTAGAGTACATGGCTTTATCAAAAGAACCAATCAGTCCGCCAAAAAAAAGTGTTCACAGACATTTTTGTTTATCTTTTTATTTTCTTTCTTTATTTTGATTAATCAATTTTATTTATTTATTGCTAAGGCCCGACCAAGCTCGAAAGCAGAAAACAGCCAGAAATATCGATCACTGCGTTCAGCCGAGACCTCACAGTTATTTTCTTTGATCCCACTGGCGTCTGTCCAGTCACCTCCATGACTCATGCATGAATCGATAAAATTCCTGTTCATTATTTCCGAATTTGATTCCCTCTAGGCGATCCAACACGCATGCGTGCGTTCACTGCGCTCTCCCTGTCTCTGTCTGTTTGTCTGTCTGTTTGTCTGTCTGTTTGTCTGTCTCTCTCTCTCTCTCTCTCTCTCTCTCTCTCTCTCACTTGCCACCAGGTGCGCACATACACACATGTCCGCACACATACACACATACAAGTCTAACTACACATACAAACATTACGTCTTACCCACTCGGTCGATCAGTTTCCAGCAAAATGTCTCGCAGGCGAACCGGATAGAAAATAACAAAGCTTCAGGCTGTGGGTTATCTGAGCAAACTCAGGAGATTCAGGCAGCAAAAAACAGCATTCCTCTGTGGTCACATTTAAGTCTAAAGCCTCCAATTATTACAATTAGTTCAAACGATCTAACAACAACAGCAACAACAAACAAATAACACTCGATCTTCAGCGAACAGATTAATTCCAATCGTAGTTTAGTTCTTGTTTTCCTCTGTACAGTGGTGCCGCGTGTACGTAAAGCTTGAGTGTGTGTGAAGTGCTGGGTGCTTGTCAGTTCCTTTTTATAATCTTGGACGACCGATAATGACAAAGAATACATATATACAGCCACGTAAGCCAACAGTGTAGTATTTGCTGACGCTTAATGACACAGGAAGGGGGAAAAAAAACTAGAGCATGGGTTGGGTCTGGGCTTCTGTGTGACCTTCCTACTATAGGCACTGTACAATGGCCTCCCACAAACGGGATAGATATAAATATTTACTTAATGTTATGACGAGACAAAACTTGAAAGGTCAGGTGGTCTTACGCGCCCACGTGAGAATCTCTGTATGATTCACTGTAAAGAAGACAAGAAAGCGGGAATAAAGCTCTAGGTACATTGATTCTGTTAAAAGCTTCTTTACAGCACTAAAGCAAGACCTACTCTTTACTTGGTAGACAAGTTTCTCGCAGTAACACAGTGACACGCATACGCCTGAACACAGTCTCTCACACACACACACACACACACACACACACACACACACACACACACACACACACACACACACACACACACACACACACACTCTCTCTCTCTCTCTCTCTATTTCTCTCTCTAAAAGAATCAATCAGTTACAAGCATACCTCTTGCCTGTAAAGAAGACAGGAGTTCATCTTTGCTTACAGTTCTGAGCTTATTCAAAAACTTCTGCACTAAAACAATGTCTTCTTAAGTTGTTGAAAATGGTATTGTTGTTTTTTTTCATCAACACAGTGACGCCCGTGCGCGTACACACACACACACACACACACACACACACACACACACACACACACACACACACACACACACACGCGCGCGCGCGCACGCACGCAATTTTGCAAAACCAATGAAACACATAACCAGTGTAAGGAAAGAAACAACCAACACGTTAACATTTTTCTGTTCGTAGAATCCACGATTTTTGCATAAATGCTGTGAAGAAAAAAACTGGATGAAAAGATACCATTCTGTGTCGCAAGAGCTTATTAATCCCAGAGAGACAAAAATGGAGACAGAGAAGTCAGTGTGCGTAGTACGTGCGTAATATGTGTCACAGCCATGCATGTGCACAAAGACGGCCGACTTTCTCTACAAAAGACGTATGTTTGATTAACTCCCATTGCGTAGATGCCATATTCAAAGCCTGACGGTGACACATATTTTACCCGTAAGCTTTGCGCCAAGTGTATTTTTTATAGATTGCGTCATCGTCTTTCCAGACCTTTCCAATCGGGAAAATCCGCTAGTCAATAAACATTCGGTAAGAAACTATAAATAAATCATTATAACTCGGTATAAATAGCAACATTAGTAAGAATGAAGTCAGCCTTTTTTTTTTTTAATGGATGCCACTGATGTACTCATGTAGTATGGTGTGTTAACTAAGTCGGACATATAACTGTTTTGTTTAAAAAAATACCTGAGTTTAAAGAGGCGACGCGCGCACAACATGTACACATCAAGACACACACACACACACACACACACACACACACACACACACACACACACACACACACACACACACAACACACACATACACACACACACACACACACTGCGCAGGCAGACACAGAAAGTGCACTCACATCACTGTAATAAACTATTTTCAAACTGATATTAATTAAAAGTCGCACTGACAGCACATGCGCGTACACACACACAACACACACGCGCGCGCGCGCGCACTCACACGCGAACACAAACATACACACACACAAACACAGACACATACACACAGAGACACACACACAGACACACACACACACAGAGACCACACAGACCCAAAACACACAGACCACACCGCGCGCGCGCGCGCACACACACACATTAAAAGATGAAATCGGTAAGGCCGTTCCACGACACTGAGGTTGTAAGACAGAGAGAGAGAGAGCAAGGCGAAAGAGATCTCAACTTCTTCGGGGCCAGCATTATGAGGGCGGTACCATCTCCTCTCCCTCACGGCTTTACCTTTGCCAAACCTGACCAAGGTCAATTTTCCCCCGAGTCAAATTAGTGCACTTGCAGAAAAAAATAACTTGAAGGTAGGAGATCTACGTATATTCCAACCAGGCCTCCCATTAAAGGTACCAAAAACATACATTGACTCATGATAGAAAATATACGTAGGCCTACATGCTTACAGAATCAGTTAGCTGATTATGCATATCATCACATCTCAGGGGAGGGGAGGGGAGGGATGTTAATACTTTGATTTTAACATAATGTGCATGTTTGTTGTTATTGTCAACCGGTTCGCGCCATGCAAGTGGCTGGTTCAGGATGGATGATGGACAACTTTGTTGAGAGAAACTTCAAATTTAAATGATTTATTTGAATATTGCTTGACGAATAGATGTTGCGCGTATTTCAGTATCAAACGTTTTAAGGCACAGCACGATGTTTGTGTTTGTTATATGTTTGCACCTGTCAGCAATTTTTCTGGATGAATCAACATAGTCATTCTTATCTTCTTATCTTTTGTATTGTGAAGCATGAAGCAGTACAGACATGGTAGTCAAATGGGTACAAGTTGGGCTTCCATTCAGGAAGATCCTGGGTTCGATCCGCTCAGACATCTCCGCCTGGTGGGTAGACTCAAACAGTAGAGATCGTTTTCTGTTCCCCCAGGTCAAATGCGTGCAGACATGCCAGTGCCCGGACCGCCTTCGTGAGTATATGCATGCACACTTCCGAATATGTACGTTAAAGATCCTAGAAGTCATGTCAGAATAAAGATCCTATCAGTCATGTCAGAATAAAGATCCTGTAAGTCATGTCAGAATAAAGATCCTGTAAGTCATGTCAGTGTCCGGCTTACGGAGACACGAAAACATTCAGTTTGCGCACCGAACGAAGATAGAGTATGCAGACTGTGCAGCAGCATACCGCCTGCACAGTGTGAACAAAAACAACATGAATACACTCATCCGAGAAAACAATCGGAACGCTAAAAAACCAGCACCAACAAGATCAAAATTAAACCGAAACACTGCTCAAGTTACAGTGAGCAAGTCCAATACCGTGATTTTTTTATTAGTATAATTGATGGGCATGCACTTACAATAATTACAGTCTGTGTGTATCAGACAGAGAGAGGAGAGACAGACAGACAGATAGACAGACAGAGAGAGAGACAGGCAGGCAGGCAGGCAGGCAGGCAGGCAGGCAGGCAGGCAGACAGGCAGATAGGAACACACACACATACACACGTGCGCGCGCACACATACAGGCACGCAAGCACACACACACACATACACACATACACACACACGCACGCACGCACGCACGCACACACACACATACACACATAGACATGCACACGACTGACAGACAGAGATGAAGCGCGTGTCCACACACAAAAGAGAATAAATTCTCTCTAGAACATTTTCAGTTTTCCTGAAAGTTAAACCAGTTTGGTTGTATATGTAAGTATGGACTTACTATTGGAGATATCATATAATCACAGTCTTTCTATCGATGTACATTGAAACTAGCAAAGGTATTACAATTTCTCATGGCAATACAATTGGAAATGCCAAAGATATTATAATCTTTCATGGCAGTACATATTGGTACCATAGATACAGTCTTAAACAGAAGTCAACATAGGTCTTGCCAGATTCTCTTGTCAGTCTGAAAGATAAGTAAGCACTGGCCTATTGGTCTTAGGCATCTGGTGTGGGTGGATCTTCGTGTTGGATACACGAATTTCTTTCCGCCAGTCCATCTTTTGTTGAGCAGCAGCTGTTCTGCGCTGTTCCGTGATTGTCCTGCATGCACAGCAGTCTCCAGAGGCTCTGATGAGGGCAATGTCTTCCCATCTGGTAATGTTGATGCCACGGTTGATGAGGTCGACCTTCAGACTATCCCTTTATCACTTCAGTGGTCTTCCCTAGTTACAGTGTCCTTGCTTCAGCTCTTTGCATCATGTCGCCCACACAGACTACATGTCCTGTCCAGCAAAACTGGCACTTGATGAGTAGACACGTAGACATTCAGTGCTTGCCAAGCAACACTCTTTAAGAACTTGAGGGTGGGACACTCAATCTTGCAACGTGATTTGCAGATCTTGAGCAGATGTCTTGGACGAAACTAAAAGATATTGAAAACACAGCCTTTCACGCTAGTAGCCACAAAAGATAATACAGAATTCCATTGTGGAACATGTTTGTACTTACACAATCACTTACCCGATGTATTTATTACCCATATCATTGCATATGTGAAGGAAATTCAGAGCACTGTTCAATTTACGATATACTTATATTGTGCTTAGTGTTAGTTGATGAACTGCTACTTACAAATAATTACGCCATATTGGACACACACCATTTAAGATATTCGAGTTCGGAATGTTTATTCTTCTTTTATTTGCCATGGCCCCTCATGAACGGATAGTCTAGGTGAACATCCTACAAGATACTTTTTCAATGATTACAAACCGTACCATTTGAACGATTATGAGCGATGCAGGCAATACTTCTTTAGTAATTGAAAGTAATATGAGTTCTGAATATTTGCAAGATAGCTGTGAAAGTGACAAATCATTACTTGTATTATGAAACAAACACTATATACCCTGAATGATTACAAGCAACATTTCTTGAATAATTACAAACCACATTTTGAATGATTGTAAGACAGTTGTAAAATTGAAAAAAATAATTACCAATGCTATGAAACAACCATTTCCTTTTTTAAAACTGTATACAAGAACGATGATGAGAAATTACGGAGTAATTCAGTGTTTGTTGATACCAGTAAACTCGGTTAAGGTAAGCAAGCCTGTCCGTAATTCTTAACACGAAAGATATACAGATTCAGAAGATCTATCTAAAGAAGGAGGCCTTGGTCCCTCATGAAGGGCTGAAATGAACATATCTCACGTAAGTACGTACCACCAAAGACGGTGAGCGAGCGAGCTAGTGCGCGCGCGCAAGAGAGAGAGAGAGAGAGAACACAAACACATACCCCCCTCTCCAACATGGAGAGAGAGGAAAATCACACACACACACACACACACACACACACACACACACACACATACAGACACACACACACACACACACAGACACACACACACACACAGAGTGTGAGAGACAGACAGACAGACAGACAGACAGACAGGCAGATAGGAAGACAGACAGAGACCGAGACCGAGACCGAGACAAAGAGAACAACAACGAAACACCAGAAGTTACGGTATGCTTACAATTTCATTACCTGTATTGTGTACTCGACACATAACCCATAACTTCTGTAGGCCAACATATCACGTGGTTTGTTTGATAAATGGGTGCAGTTTATAGCTACTAGTAGTTGCTCTGTTCCATCCTATGCCGTCGCGGTACTTACGCATGTGTACGCGCGCGCGTGCGCACACACACACACACACACACACACACACACACACACACACACACACACACACACACACATGTATACATACACGCACGCATATTCGCACTCATGCACAAAACTGCGGACATAAAAGTGACATAACCACGCGGGGGAAAATAATGAGCCACAATCATTATTTCGTGCTGGTTTTAAACAAGTTTAACTATGAAATTTTACGTGGGGCACACAGGAAGAACTGGTTTATCTCCCCTCCTCTTCCCCCCCCCCCCTCTCTCTCTCTCTCTCTCTCTTTCTCTTTGTATGTCATTCTCGCGCTGTGACACTTTCTTGAGTAAACTGACACTAAAATTGTCTGTAAGAGAGAGACAGAGAGACAGACAGACAGACATACAGACAGACAAACAGACAGAGAGGGGAGAGAGAGAGAGAGAGAGAGAGAGAGAGAGAGAGAGAGAGAGAGAGAGAGAGAGAGAGAGAGAGAGATTTATGAAATGAAATGAAAAGAAAAGAAACATTGTTTGTATCCCAACGGTATAGATATTAGCATCTAGAGAGGGGCATCCAGGAGTCACGACCTGGATGCGGCCCAGCCCCCTTAGAATGTCAGGAGTTAAGGGCCGAAACACTTGCTTGACGGAGGTTTCTTCTCTGAGGACCTTCTGCTGTCCAGCTCTCCCCAGAGTTTCTTACTACTAGCACATCGGCTAGATCTCTGCTGTTGCCGATCTGCTTGCATTAATACTTCGGAAAACTGGATACTGCAAAAGTGACAGAGACAGAGAGAGAGAGAGAGAGGTGGGGGGGGGGGGAGGGGGTGTGTGAAATAGATTACGGTAGTTTAACTAACAAGTTAATATTGGGGATGAAGTGGCTTCACGACAGGGCAACTACATCATTATATGAACAGAAAATAATATATCTCATGAATCACATACTAAAGCATAGTCACGGAAAACATTAATACAAACAGATATGATCAACTGATTGATTAAACTATACATTACCGTCAAGATGGCAGGAAGGAGGAAGAGAGAGAGGGACAGAAAAAGGGAGAAAGGACAGAGAAGAGAGAAAAAGAAAAATAGAAATAAATTAGGGTTAGCGATTTTATTTATGAGGGTGATAGATAAGCCTTTGCATACCTTTTTTTCATCTAACTCTCGCCCAAAGAGGAGCTACACAATCAACAAAAAGATAGTATATAAACATGCTAAAATAATCTTAATTGCAAATACTATATCTATACTTAAAAGTGTAAAGAGATGGTACAAGTGTGCATATTGAATTAATGTACATACATACACACATACATATATGTATATATACATATATATACATATATATATATATATGCATATATATATATATCAATCGTTTTACAGTGATTAGCTTGTATAATTGTGTTGTTGTGTGTGTTGTACATGTATGTGTGTGTGTGTGTATCTATACATATATATCTATATACGTATATGTGTTGTGCGTATGTGTTTGTGTGTGTATATACGTGTGTGTGTGTGTGTGTGTGTGTGTGTGTGTGTGTGTGTGTGTGTATGTGTGTGTGTGTGTGTATACCGATGAAAGGTAATCATCAAAAAACAATAAATCCCCCCCTCATGCAAAACAACAGCAAATAGCACAACTTTGAGACAGGCTGATAAGTTTACATATCTGGGAATGGTCATCTCACCAGATGGCAGATGCGCATCATATATAGCCAGCAAAATCGGCCAGGCCAAACAGCATTCAGAAAGATGAAAAGCGTTCTTTCAAATAAATGTTTATTAATTAACATCAAGAAGAGAGTTCTTGAGTGTTATATAGAACAGATACTGTTGTACGATTGTGAGGCGTGGACAGTCAACACACAAATCATAACAAGATTGAGGCTACTGAAATGTAGTTTCTAAGAAGAATGTTGAGAGTTCCATGGACAGCAAAGAAAACAAACGAGACAGTCTTGAAGGAGGCAGAAGATCATTAATAAAGAAGATTAGGAAAAGACAAGCAACATTTATAGGACATTTTATGAGGAAAAATAACACAACAGGAAAGCTGGAGGGAAAGAGAACACCAAGTAGATCCAGGGAGAAAATATTGGACAGACTTGCAGGGTGGCTGAGGACAGAGAGGGTGGGAGGTGTACTTGCAGCGACAAGGGATAGATTCGTAAGGAGGGCCATGATCTTCAACGCCATGCGGCAGGGCACATGATGATGATGATGATGATGATATATATATATATATATATATATATATATATATATATTATATATATATATATATATATATATATATATATATATATATATATATATATATATATACACGAAAGGAAATGTGTAAAGGCTTCAAGCACATTGAGATAAGTTAACAAACATTTTAAAATTAAATGTTAACTTAACTGTTTATATATGACAACATTAATTAAAATGAACAGAAAATCAAAACGAGAGAATGAGACGGTCCGTATACATGGATATGGTGATTGGCAATATTCGCCACGAAAATACAGTGCTTTTTACTACGCAACGATTCTTCATTTATTTCAACATTACGAGGGCTGATCCGAAAGTCCTGTCTGTTAGGTCGCCATCTATGAACTTTTCTTTTAATGGTACATACCTTTGATTTCTCTTGATATAAATGTAGCTTTCGTGCTATTAATATGCACAATTGTGTAATGACGCCACTTGTGGTTTAATTGCATAATGTCATTGAAAATGTGATGTAACTAACTGAGCCTTCGAAAATGGATCGCAGCGTAGAATAGCTCAAATGCTATTTTTTGCTTGTTTGTTTGTTTTTTCACAAGGCTCACACTTAAGTACAGTTCAATCAAAATTCATGGTGATTTGACAGTTGTGTATGGAGACGAGTGTATGTCATATAGGACAGTTTGCCGCAGGACTGATAGTTTCAAAGAGAAAAAAAACGACTTGAAAGATAAGCACCAGTGTGGGCGTCCGAATGAGATTTGGAACAAGCAAACTGTTCAGCTTGTAAAGAGAGCAGCTGAAAAGGATCGGTATATTGCAATTCGTGAAATAAGTGAAACATGGTGTTTCGTATAGCAAAGTTAAATGGATCCTGACGAATGATCTTTACCTAAGGAAAGTGGCTGCGAGATAAGTACGTTATATTTTGACAGAAAAAAGAAAAACCCCGAGGATTCAGAGTTCTAAGCGATTGCATGAAATGTTTGAGCCAAAACAACGTAACGTAACAGGTGACGAAAAGTGGATCATCTTCTGTGGCATCACGAACAAACGGTTCAATCATATGTGTGTGGAAACTAATGACAAAAGACCGGTTGCACTGAGAACTGGTATTAAAAGCCGGAAAAGACTTTTCTCCATTTTCAATAACTCTAAAGCTTTGATATATTGTCTGAAAAGTCTGCTATCATTGCTAGATATTATGTAGAAACTGTTTTCCCAAAGTTGTGCAGTCCATCCGTGAGCAGCTTCTGAATGTGGGCATCAGCAGACTGTTACTTTTCCATGACAACGAAAGTACCCACAAAGCCAGTGTCTCTGCCACATATCTACAACAGAAATCAATTCAAGTTCTCCCTCACTGACTGTCAAATCCAGACCGCCTAACGTGACTTCTAGTTGTTTTTCCTTCTGAGGGAAAATCCGGCTGGGAAGAATTTTCAAGTATCCAGGACTTTAGAAAAGTGATGACATCAGAGCTTGCTGCTATATCTCTATCAAACTATCAAAAAACAGTTGATTTTTGGCTGAAGAGGCTGAGCGCTGTGTAGAGAGAGGAGGAGAGTACTACTTTGCAGGACTCTGTAAATTCCACATAAGCTGAAATTTCTATTTTTATTTTCCTAAGGAAGTGGCAAGACTTTTGGATCAGCCCACTCATTTCACGACATAGAGGCAAAAAGCAAGCTAGAATCGACGTTGAGGCTATCATCTGCTAGAAATTCACTAAGCTGTCAATCTTGGTCGTTGTTTATATCCAGTGGGCAGACAGTCTCTAAACAGTTTCTCCACAAAGCTTTGCTTTGTTTGATGTATATGTGTGTATGGGTGAGACAGACAGACAGACTGACAGGGGGAGGGGGGGGGGAGAGAAACAAAGGCAGATTCACAAATACATCAATACGTGATAATACGTGCAATTTTTGAAAAAGATTTGTGTATCTGTGTGTGTGTGCGTGCACGCGCGCGCAAAACATCTCAGCTTAAAAAAAAAGTGGTTTGTGTGATCCCATGGGCGACTGCAACGGGAAATGCAATGACGACGTGTCGCCGAGTTTCTGATCCCTGTCTCCATGTCACTTGTCAAAACAGCTGGATAAGTAAGCGTGGGCATCGTTGCCCTGGAGTTTATCAGAATAGAAATAATATGGACATGGGAACTGGACTGGATCGGATAGGATTCATTCTTTAAGTGAAAGCAGAGTACTGTTTCGCGTAAAATAAAGACTGCTATTACCAAGGAAAGCACGTCAACTTCAAATTATACCGCATTTTTCAGTTTGTTTTAATCTACTAAAAGACTTGCTACTATCATTATTACTACTATTACTACTGCCACTACTACAAGGCCCACTACTCCACATTAATACTAGAACTACTGCTACTACTGCTTTAGCTACTACTACTACTTCAATTTAGTGCAAACAGTCTATGTCATATGCCTGCTCGTCGCACTTTACAGAACTAGAACATCTAGCTAACTTAAACCGTGAAAGCAGACAATAAAACAGAAATGGAAATAAGTATTCGGATATAATACGTGCATGAAAATGTGATTTGGCTAAGTACAACAGAAATGGTGAAAGTCACTACTTGAGGATGAGGACGAGGAAGAAGAGGGTGATGAGCACCATGTAAGGCAGCATGGGCTGAGCGATGCCCACCACTACCATAGAGTACATGCACCACACCGACATCAGAAGCACTCGTCCAGGCCACCACTCTCTCCTCTGTCCGGTTGCCATGCCATTACCAAATTCTTGAAAACGCCGCCCGAAAACGAACGGCAACCCTGCCGCGCTAGAAGAAGCCGATGAGACTGTGCTCGTTTCACTGGCGTTGACCGACGGGTCTGGGTGAGATTCTAATAGCGGAGCTGTTTTGGCATCAGTGTCTTCTGACGAATCGGAACTGTTCGCCATGATGGAGCGGTAGTAAATGTCATCCAATCGGAGACGTTTGTGGAATTCTTCGTGCATGTCTAGGTCTGCCATGCTCGGCAATTTTTTGCGACGCAGTCTGTGCACTGGGCTTGTGGTCTGTGTGCAGATGGACCGTAGAGTGACAACGGAGCTGCTTTGCATCTGCACACACACATTAATCTTAGATACACTTACACAGACCCCCCACTCTGTATTCTGTCTCTCATGTATTCGTTTTTTGGTGGTTTTTTTTGGGGGGGGATTTCTTGTTTGTTTGTTTGTTTGTTTTGTATGTGTGTGTGCAATATCCTGCTAGTTAGCATTGGGCTAACTTTTGTCATATGGTAGCACAACGTAACAAATGTTTGTATACTGTTGGTAGAACACAGCGCTGTTGGACAGATGGAATGGCAGACACACTCCACATGTACACCATGATACTGCTCCAGGCTTCCCGTCTACCTGCACAGCGTCCGTTTCATTTTCTCACGACACCTTCTAGTACGATGGGTAATCCAAAAGTCTCACTTACTTCGCAGAATAAAACTGGGAATTCCAACATAGGTGAAAATTGCAGTCTTTTAAAGTATTTTCCTCTTCTCTCTACACAGAATTTTAACTCCTCAACCAAGAGTCAAATGCTTTTAAATAGTCTGATTGAGATGTGGTAGCAAGATATGATTTCACTGCTTTTCTCCAGTCCTGGTTTTCTGCCGTTTGGAGAGACTGATGTCCGTTGGATCCGTTAAACGTACACAGTAAACGTATTGTTCTGTGTGCAGGCGGATGGTGGGAGTGCTTACACCTTCTTTTTCAGAGAGGACTGGTAAGCCTTAAAACAGTCAAAGTATAAGCGGCATCTGCTGGGACTACTTTTCTTGCCAACCTGGTGCATCGTCCTGTGTGCACTGTTGACTACTATTCAGCAAATCCTACTTGCCTCTGTTCGATTTTTTTCCACAAAGTTCTAAATTTAAACAATTTCTTTTTCAGTCTAAAGTTACTGTGGACAACCTTAAAGACAAACAATATTGCACTCTGTAATTAGGACATATAAACAATTTCTTTTTCAGTCTAAATTTTCTGTGGACAACCTTAAAGACAAACAATATTGCACTCTGTAATTAGGACATAAATTTTTCTTTTGTATTATTGATTGGCCGGATTTGGTCAGTTGTGGACAATCGCGTCCATGTTAGTACATGGTCTGACTTACGTTTTCAAAATGGCTACCTGGTTGAACCTGGCTCTCAGCTACAAAAAAGGCTACTTACTGCGTAGCTTTCATCGGCGATCCAGCCGACTTCTTCAGCGCAGCTGCTGGGTTGAGAACTGGCTTCAGTGCGCACCGCCGTGAGCGAACTCACGACAGTGCGACTGAATAAGTGAGGAGTACACCGATGGCAGGTTGTGTCGGCCCCGGTCACGGTTGAGGGTGGGGTTCCTTGCGGCGATGTAAACTGCCTCCTTTACTCTCCTCTGGAACCATCTTGCTTCTTTGTCGAGAACTTGCACATTGTCCTTTTCAAAGTGGTGTTGGGTGTGGGTCAGATGTTCTCCCACTGGAGAGGACTCACGTTTGTGTTCTTTTAATCTTTTGTGCAAGTTGCGCTCAGTTTCGCCAATATAACTATGGTCACAGTCCTGGCAGTCTATCTTGTATATCACCCCTGATGTGTCCAATTTGTCTGTTTTGTCTTTGGGGTGGACTAACTGGCTTCTGATGGTGTTGGTGGGCTTGGCGTGGACACTGACTCCCAACTTCCTGATCTTCCTGCTGAGAGCCTCAGTGACGCCGCTGACATATGGCATGGAGACGTGCCCTCTCGAAGGGGTTGGCCGTTCAGTGGAGGGGTGGGGTATGGTTTTCTTGCCCCCCGGAATGTCCCAGGCCCACTTCTGGTATCCTGACACACTGAGTACTTTTTTGATGTACTGCACCTCTTCTTCTCTAGCGGTGTCGATAGAGCAGATGGTCTTCGCTCGGTGGGTGAGGGTGCGGATTACTCCAAGCTTGTGTTCCAGTGGCTGGTGACTGTCAAATTGTAAGTACTGGTCCATGTGGGTCGGCTTTCTATAGACGGAGAAGGCGAGGCCTGTCTCCATCCGGGTGATGCGGGTATCCAACATCGCGATGCTGCCGTTCTCTTCTACCTCATAGGTGAGCTTGATGGCAGGGTGTTGGTTGTTGAGATGGTTCGTGAAGTCTTCTACCATTGATCTTTTCAGTACAGTCATAGTGTCGTCCATGTAGCGGCCCCAGTAGCGTGGAGGAGTGTGGAACGACGCCAAACCTTTCTCCTCGAAATTTTCCATGAAGAGGTTGGCGACGATGGGACTCACAGGGGACCCCATGGCTGCACCCTCGGTCTGTTGGTAGAAGTGTCCTTCAAAGGTGAAGTAGGTGATGTTGAGGCAGCAGGATAGCAGTTCACAGATGTGTTCCACTGGCAGGTTGGTGCGTTGCCGAAGGCTGTTGTCGACCTGTAACCTCCCCCTGATGATGTCAATGCTGTCCTTCACAGGGACACTGGTGAACAGGGCTGTGACGTCATAGGACACCAGAATCTCATCAGGTTGAGGTACAAGCTTCGACAGCTTCTTCACCAGGTCCGCACTGTTTGCAATGGAATGTTCTGTCTTTCCTACCAAAGGCGAGAGGATGTCTGCAACGAAGCGGGCCGTCTCATACATCAGGGATCCTCTAGAGGCGACAATGGGACGGAGGGGTACATCTTTCTTGTGCACTTTAGGCAGTCCCTAGAAATTGGGCACATCAGTAGCTGAGGGGTACAATCTGCAGTACTGTTCTGAGGAGAGTTCTCCTGACTTCTGTAGGCCTTGTAGTAGTTTGGTCAGACGAGCAGTATACTTGCTGGTGGGATCTTTGCTCAGCTGTTGGAAGGTCTTTTTGTCATCTAGCAGATTGTAAGCCTTCTCATAGTACCGCCCTTGGGTAAGATGACTGTGGCACGGCCTTTGTCGGCTGGGAGAATCAAGTTGCTGGGTAAGGTCCGGTCAGCTGAAGGATCTATCAGTGTTGTTCATTAATTGCGGATTGCAACCTTTCAGCTCGTGTCATAAGTGCACAGCAGAGTGGTTCGGTTAGTTGTCGTATTTAGGGCGTTGTAAGATGTACGTCGCTCAGTCATGGAACGCCTTTTTTTCCTAAATACTGGCGTGATTTGCCAATCGTGACGTGTTGGCCACAGGTTGAGGGCGCTCATTGTTTGAGTGCTCAATACCACGACACGTTCGGTCAGTGCATATCTATACACAATTCGTCGTTCGTCAGTGCTAAATTGACCCCGTGAAGGATAGCACAAGTCCAATCGTATATGTAGCTTTCGCTGAAGGGAAACAAGCAGTTCCCAAGGTAAACCAATATTTGTGATATAAGATTTACTGTTTGCGTGGTACAAAAATAAAAAAAATAATAAAAAGGTGAGTCGTGTGAATGTTCAGTAGTGGGAAAAACAAGCGTTATGTCATCTCACAGTAATAGCACACAAGGCAGCATTAGCGCAGGCCAAGAGGATAGAGAAAGAAGACAAGACCGTCGCGTCGGAAGAAACGTCTTGGTCTAGGGAAGTGGGATGGGGGGTGGGGGTGGGGGTGGGAGGCTGAGTTCAGTTGTATACGTTCAGCTTCATTGTATAAGCCTTTCCAGGCAAGGACAAGGTTAGCTGCCGACTTCTTAAGTCGTAAAGCGCTATAAGCTGAAATAAGAAGATAGCCACATCAACTTCCATTCTAGGGAATCAGCGTCTTGCAGTTCGGGTTTGTTTATTCATCCAACTGGTGTCTTACTTTGTCTGGGACTGCTTAGTACTATGTAGTACTACTGTCGACGGGATGGTGCTGTAAGTGAAACAAGTGGACACCAGGTTTCTTTGTGGCTTTGAAAAATCATAGTACATGTATGACCAAAAAACCTGTTTTAATGTTTACACTCGGAAACTAGAGTGGGTTGGCGTCCGGGCCAAATCCGTTGTTATTCATTGTTGAGAACTACCTCGTGTGCTAAGGATGAAAGTGTTACGACTGTAATAGATAGGGGACTGTGTTGAAGAGTGCCACACATGCCAAAGCGGAAGTGTTTTATGTAATTTCTGAAAGCGGGTTTAGTTTTTGCTGTTAAGTTTTTTGATGATTCTGACGTGGCGGATGGACCAAAGTTTTTTGTTTTGTTTTGTTTTGTTTTTCTGATGTTACTTCGACGCCGAGGTGGTTGTGTATTGTCTCCCGTTGCCTGTCGACACTATGAAGGTTATAAATAAATGTGTGTGCCCATCGTAAAAATTTTCAGTGGGCATGAGAAATTGAATAATTAAAAAACATACTTTCATGCCCAGATGTGCAAATGTATTTGAAGTGATATCAGACAAGGCAGTGCACACGGAGTGGGCCAGGGCTTCGACATCAATGGAGGATTAGTAATGCCAGCTGGCTTCGTATCGTCCATGTGCTGCCCAGTAAATTTTGTTTGCCTAATGTGTCATGTACTGAGGCTTGTTACTTGATGTGTGTCATGTGAGCTGTCTCAGTGTGAATGAGTATGAATGACAATGTTCATTGAACCCTAACATTCCTTAGAATTGATTCACTAAAAAGAAAAAATGTTTTATTATTTTATTTTTTGCTGGTTTAACTTTTCAAGGGAAATGGTCTTTTCATATCGTTGTGAATAGTGTGCTCGTCCAAGAAATTGTTGTACAACCTGTGAAGAGGAATGATTCTTTTACCGTATAGTGGACAGAGTTGGCATGATCTTTGCTAGCTCAAGGGCAGTATTGTTGGTTATTGGCAAGTGCAACCAGATATGGTGCATGTGGTGATGAGCATTTGATTCCATAGAAAGCATATATATTGTTTGAGGAAAGTTGGTTCTTGGAGAAAAAAAGGAGTATCCATTAAGTAATCCCTTTTTATTACAAATGTATACTTGCACGCACACCATCTCAAACCACCCAAATGACAATTGTAAAAAGATGTTTATTCTATTCATGCATTAGTCACACATGCACTGAAAAACATTTCATCTGTTGGACATATGGTTTCAGAGACTTAACGTTCAGCTCAACACCTATCACTGAAAGGTCAACACTCAACACCTACCACTCAACTCTCAACATCCATTACTTAACACTTGCGCCTACCTCTTCTTTTATTGGTCTATGGATGATGGAGGCTTGACACCATGGACCCTAAATGGAATAGTTATATATAAACACATATATGTACATATATTTTGATATACATTATAGAAGTACTTAGTACATGTTCTAGGTTAGCTAGTTTTAGGTGCACCCTGCTAGTTGATAGACCACTAGTTAATTATCCTTCTAGTTGAGTAAACCACTAATTAAACACCTCACTAGTCAAATAACACGTTTAATTAATCACTGATTATTGTGGTGTGGATGAAAAAAATGCAAATCTTTATTTTAGTAGTGCACGTGAACTGTTGTCATTGGGGCCGGGTGATCGAGTAATTCTGTTTGTCTGACCATATTTCTCTCATTTACAAACGAACTGGCATTCGCCGCATGTTGAAAAAAGGAATGTCGCTGCCCTGCACCGTGACTTGCATGGATTTTTACCAACTCATACACTTAGTGTACTGCCTACTCTCTTGTTGGATAATTAATGTGTAATTATCCCCCACGATCACACCTGTCAGAGTAACCTAACACTTTAACCGTTCGTCCTGTCAGGAAACAGGTTGTGACAGTAGTAAGTTATAATTTCACTACTTTTCTCAAGCCCTGGATCTTAAGTTCACACCAGTCAGGTTTTGCTTTAGAAGGTTAAACAGCCTGAAATTGTATGGGGCTAAGTCAGGCCTGAAGGGTAGGTGAGGAAGAACCCAATGGATTGCTTTTGTAGATAAGACATAGTGACTTTTTAGCTCTATGAGTACTGCATTGTCATGTAGAAAGAGTTAGGAGCTTGTTGAAGAGGATTCATTACACTCAGACAATTCTGTATGCGCTCCAATCAAGTTTACCAGCAATTATGTAATAGACTCCCTGATCCTGCCTGAAACCTTCGCTGGCAAGGTTTTGAAACCGGGAGAGTGGAGAAGAAATCTAAGAAACATTAAGCTAACACCACCAGAATGATGGGCTGCCAACAGTCCAGTTTAGAATTTCGTTGGATGGGATTGAACTCCATGTAGAAGCAGCGTTTTGTTGGTACCCACATTTGAACGACGTTCATGGTTGGATGCGTAACTTCGGGCGAAACAATTTAAAGCAATATATCTAGCGGTAAGAGTTGACTTTTCAGGCAAACTAGTGACTGCTACAGAGCCTTGAGAGTTGAAGAAAATGGAGAAAAGTCTGTTTCAGTTTTGCAAACAATTTCCAGTACAAACGGCCTTTTGTCATTACTATCACCCATGTTTGATTGAACTGCTTGTTCGGAATACCATAGAAAGTGATCTACGATTCGTTACCTGTGATCAAGTCACATGGTATTTTGTGGCCCCCTGGCTCAAACATTTCAAGCAATCACGTAGAATAATGAACCCTCTATTTTGTTGTGCTCGTCTGTCAGAAGATGAGGTATCAACCTGGCAGCCACTTTTCTCATCTGAAAATCATATGTCGAATCCGTTAAATTGTGCCATATAATACATCATAAGTTTTACCAAGAAATGAGCGTCCATACACACAACCACACACAAAAATGTATTTACCCTTTTCCGTTCTTTCTTCCAATCATAGACTAGGTTCTGGATGAGAAAGGAAGTGGAGGCGTGACCACGCAGGATGTTGGAGGCTGGGAAAAGAGCCCGGCATGTGGGACAAGAGAGACAAAGATAGCGCAGCGATATGTCCGGATTAGCGTCCCTTGACGTCTGGCCCAGTCTCACCAAGCAGCTGTAAGAATAAAAAATCCTACGAATATTAAATAAAAGAAATTGACCTCGCCTTTGTGCATGATGAGTTTCGACACAGATTTCAAAGACGTGCTGTAAGTGGACCACACATATAGGCTTGTTTGTTGTCCAGTCGTAAATGTACAACTGTTTAAATCTTTTATCAACATTAAGTGCACAAACACGCACACACACACACATGATAGGTGTTGAAGTTTTTTGAAAACGTATTCTTATTCATTTCAAACTAGATCATCATCATCAGGTGCCTTGCCGCATGGCGTTGGCGATTATGGACTTCTATAGGTCTCTATCACTTGTCTCAAGCATCTCTTCCACCCTCCTTGACCCCAGCCACTCTGCAAGTCCGTCTTATATCTTCTCCCTGGGTCTACCCGGTGCTCTCTTTCCCTCCAGCTTTCCCGTTGTGACCAGGTGCTCCAATTCCCCTTTCCTCATAAAATGGCCTATAAATGTTGCCTGTCTTTTCCTAATCTTCCTTATGAATGATCTTCTTGTGTCTGCCTCCATCAAGAATGTCTCGTTTGTTTTCTTTGCTGTCCATGGAACTCTCAACATTCTTCTTAGAAACCACGTCTCAGCTGCCTCAATCTTGTTCTGGCTTTGCTTGTTGACTGTCTACGCCTCACAACGTACAACACTTCTGGTTCTATCTTAGAACTCTCTTCCTGATGTTAATTGATAGGCATTTGTTGGTAAGAATGCTTTTCATCTTCTTGAATGCTGTTTTGGCTTGGGCAATTCTGCTGGCTATTTCTGATGAGCATCTGCCGTCTGGTGAAACGATCGTTCCCAGGTATTTAAACTTATCAACCTGTCTCAAGGTTGTGCCGTTTGCTGTTATTTTGTATGAGGGGATTTCATGTTTTTTACTGATCACCATGACTTCAGTCTTCCTGCTGTTTAGTTCCAACCCCTTACCTTTGCTTTCTATTTCTAGTATATTCACAAGGTTTTGTAGGTCCCTTTCACTTTCTGCAATTAGCACGGTGTCATCTGCGTATCGAATGTTGTTTATCATTTTTCCTCCAACCTTTAATCCAAGATCTTCCTCTAGGTTTCTCATGATGTTTTCGCTGTAAAGTGAAAACAGATCTGGTATTTGATGTTTTGGAAAGAGCTTATATCGTTTTTTATTCTCATTGCAGCTGTTTGTTCCCAATACATATTTCTGATTATTCGTAGATCTTTCCCATCAATATTGAGTCTTTTTAGTTGGTTGATCAATTCTTCATGTCTTACCCGATCGAAAGCCTTGGTATAATCAACAAAGCATAGATATAAATCCTTTTTCATCTCGATTGACCTCTCTGTGATAGTTCTTAGGATGTATATGGCATTAATAGTTCCTTTCCCTTCTACAAATCCACATTGTTCACCTGCTATTTCTCCTTTGATTCTCATCCTTGTCCTCATCATGATTATTCTTAATAGGGTCTTGATTACATGACTAATCAAACTGATTGTGCGATGGAGTTCGCATTCTGTAGCTCCTGTCTTCTTTGGAAGTGCAATGAAAATTGATTTTGACATATCTAGATGCAAAGACCAAAGCAAAATCGACTGCAGAAAACAAAAACACCCCAAATTTAACATATGTAAGATATCAACATCTTCAGCAGAGGATCTTCATACATGCATGAAATGGCAACAACACCAAAAGCGTAAAGAATAAGAAAAAATACAGGCATCTACGAGTAAAATATTGAGAAAACAATCATGTTATATGTCGTAAATAAACAATGGCATTAACCCTCGTCTCAAAGAAGTGCTAGTCATGGCAACCATTTTTCACTAGAAGTGTGCAAGTTCCATGTCACTTTTGCATTGTAGTCTTCTACTAGTGTTGTATTTTGTGGTAAAGTACTTGTAACTTGTAAAAGAAGTGATATTCTAGAAAGGTTTTATAGTATTTGCATAAATGAATGTATAGTCTTCCTAGAAAGATTGATTATCAAACCAATATTGAATTTGTACGTATGTTTTCGTTAACACCAAATAATTATGCTTTCACTTGATTTGATATTTGCACGGCTGACACATTCTTAACTTCAACAATTCTTCAATCCTTTACCAAAATCTGTTAACATTCAAAAATTTCCAAAATATCCTATTATGGCAGTCTTTTGTTTCCAAACAGAAGTCACAGAAAAAGTTATTCTTTTAGAATGACAGTCATTCCTAGAAGTCTGCGTATATCATGCATTTAAAATCATTTTAATTTAACATCTTGTATTTCATAAATTTCATAAATACGCTCCCGTTTTCACATAGTTTTTATTCCAAACTTTTCTAACCTTTCAGAACATGAATTTGGCTGTTCATCATCTATTGTTGAAATAATATAGTATAGCCGTATTTCTTTTTCCCTTGGCCAGGCCCAAAGTTTTGCGCTATGCACTATATGCTTGACAAGCAATAACTTGTGACAGATAGAGCAGAAGGATGAAAATCGGTTACAGTTAAAGAAAATGTTTTATAACCCAAATGATCAAGAATCCACCCAACCAAGACTAGTTCTACATGTACAAATAAGCTATAAAGCCCAAGCTTGTAAAACAAGGCACTGGACACTTATTGCTGTGTCATACAGATTCTGACAAATACCTACGAACATTGTAGACTTTCCAACAACAATCTGACCAGATCTGACAGTGAAACGCTGGGCGAACCCTGTCACTTAGAGACATAATCATCAGGATTAGCGCCGCAGACAAAATGATGCCACAATAGTGCAAAATACTGTAGACTACATCACAGTCGGCTTAACAACAAAAAATATTACAATAAAATCGACAAAGACCTCACTACTGAAGTGGATAAGACAGCCAACAACATCCTGGACAGTTTCAAAGCCGATTCATTTACAGATGACGACACATACATATGGAACATTTTGGATTTCAATAATTTAAAACAGCGTCATTTTTATAGCCATCTCAAAATCCACCAAACCCGTGCCACTCCATCTGGTCGCTCTATTTTGTCAGGCATTGGAGGTTCACAGCGACACTTTCCAAACTGATTGATTCTGGCCCAGAGGCATAATAGCAGACCTTATACGATATGTTCAAGATTTAACTAACATACCACAAATCATAGTGACTGGATTACCTCTTCAGGCCCCTTCCCTGGCAATGCCATGCTAGTCACTATTAATATGGTCAGCCTGTATACTAGCATTCTCTAATATGACGTACATAACAGTTACTGAACAATTCCTTCTCAATATTATAATCCCAGCATACCTCCCAGACAGGTAGTTAACCATATTCTACAAAAAAAAAAATATTCTGTTTAAAATCGCAGTTTTTTTTCTGAAAGACAACATTAACAGCAGTGGGTACACCTATACCACCAATAAAAGCCGACCTGTTTCTGGGGTGGCTGCAGTCACAATTTAACAGTCTTCAACCCTGTAAAAATCAGAGTGAACTGGTGGGAACGTTTTATAAATAGTGTTATCATACTCTGATTGATCTCAGAAATACATGTATACTGAGCAATTTTCAAAATTCTTTAACAACTTCTACAAGCCATAAGATTCACAGTTTCAATTCCAAAAGGAGTATTCCATTCCTTGACATCTTACAGACAACAGATAATGGCTATATCAACACCAATTTGTACAGTAAGAATACTGACGCCTATAGTCATCTCCACTTCAATTTTTGCCATCCCTACCACTGAATTGAAAACATCCATCAGTATCAATATCTACAGCTATGATGCCTCTACTTTGACAGAGATGACTTCCACTCTAATAGCACTTGTGCGGCATCTTATTTCAAACTTAGAGGATATCTTGTTAAAGAAATCAAAAAGGCAAAACAGTGAGCTGCAGAGACTATACATATTTTATCGTACAGTATAAGCCCAAAGCTACAAACAACAGAGTTCCCTAGTCCTTAGAAACCTAGTCGCGGCTGATCTGTGCATGTGTGTGTGTGTGTGTGTGTGTGTGTGTGTGTGTGTGTGTGTGTGTGTGTGTGTGTATACGTGTGTATGTGAGTATGTGTGTGGTGTGGTGTGCGTGGGAGAGAGAGAGAGAGAGAGAGAGAGAGAGAGAGAGAGAGAGAGAGAGAGAGAGAGAGAGACAGTGCGGGTATATCGGGATGTAGACCCAAACAAATGCAGAAGACTCAGACGTGCTATTTACATGTAGGCCTACATCACGACTTACATTCTGCAGAAGGAATGGCCACAGGATAAGGTGTGGGGTTGCTGCAGATAGCCAAAACACACTTGGCACTTCAAGTGACGGCTCCAGTGAGATCCGGTACGGTCTAAGCTGACGGCGTTCGGCGTGTTGGGACCCCATTGAGTTGCCATAGCCGCTCCAGCTCCACTACTCTGCATACCCTGACCTGACTGGGCTACTACTGCCGTTCCCACTCCACTGCCGGGCTCTTCGCCCCCCATCATCATGGTATGGGGAGGAAATGACTTTTCTTAGTGAGGTGACATCATTTATAAGTGTCGTCATTCAATTGTCACATCACGTAATAAATAGTTTACGGTAAATATGACGTCATATACATTTAGTGCGGAATACAGACCAGAATTGTTGTCAGGACGTTCATATAAACTAACAACAACAACAGCAACAACAAATTATGGTCTTACACTCCATAGATCAAATTTCAATGCATCTTTGCACGAGTCAAGCTCGTCTTATTACATACGGCTTTCCCATCACAAACATTATGTCGTGTGTTTAAATCAGGGAAGATAAAGTAGAGATGGGGAGGAGATGGCCATCACTCTCATAGTGCTGCCCCTGAAAAAAATTGAGATCTCTACCATCTCACTACCCTACGACCTCTGTCCATCAAGGGACAGAAAGTTAACGAAATGATCAGCTGCAGCTTTGTCTATATAGTCTTATCTGTCAATGAAACATTTAATACATGCCCCTTGAACACAAACTGGGAGTGATTCGAACCCTTACCCACAGAGCTAACACCATATGCAGTACCCAAGAGGCAAAAGACAAGGAGACAAACCACCTGAAAAAAGTGCTCACCATCTCGGGCTACAAAAAGTGGGCCTGGAACAGCCCGGGAGGCAGGAAATCCAACACCGCATCCCAACAGCCAGTGAAACAACACCAGCGCAAGGGACACATCACCATCCCATACGTAGGAGGTGTGAGTGACGCTCTGTCCAGAAAGATCAGAAAACTGGGGGTGGCTGTACATTCCAAACCTTCCAACACCATACGCAGCCAGCTGGTCACCCCCAAGGACAAAACCAGCAAACTCGACAAAGCTGGCATTATATACAGAATAGACTGCCAGGACTGTAACCAACATTATGTCGGTGAAACTGAACGCCCCCTTCAGAAGAGACTAACAGAACACAAGAGGGACTCTTCTCCAGTAGGAGCTCACCTACACGCCGAAAAACATCAATTCAGTGCGGACAATGTCAACATCCTGGACAGAGAAAATAAGTGGTTCCAGCGAGGAGTCAAGGAGGCCATCTACATCGCAGCCACCAACCCCCCGCTCAACAGGGACCGGGGCCGTTACACCCTGCCCCCGGTGTACCATTCTCTGATTCGATCTCGTGAACTGGGTTCATCCCATGTTCGCGAGATCTGAGTAGAGATTCACGCAGACAGCATTAGAGCGCTGACGAAGATGGCGAGAACGCCATCGAAAGCTACGGAACTGTGAGTAGCGATTTTTACACTGTTGGGAGACCTTGTTCTTCAAAATTGGTAGCATTATTTAATACATGTTTTGAGTTTCAAAAAGGAGTTTACTGTCAAGCCGCTATCCCGAAAACAACAACAATAAACAAACAATAAAAAACAAAAACAAACAAAAAACAAAAATATAAAACAAAAAATTAAAAGCAAAAAACAAAAATTAAAAAGAAAAACTTAGTTTAATCAGTTAAGGAAAGTCAGGCTTGCCGATGACTGTACATTGCAGAGATAAGCAATAGTGGTGATTATCTCACTAAATTATTGCCATCTTGGTCTTCGAGCTGAGATGCTGAAGTGAATAATTAAAATTTACTTTTTCAGTATTGTAAGGCATATTTCTCTGTTCTTAGGTGCACGGTTCTAGAAGTGTGTATGACTACTTCTGGAAAGCACGGTATTGGGGAATACCATATTTAATATTTAGGTGGAAAACTTGTCAAGGCAAAGTGCAAAACTAAGATTCAAAACAGGGGGCCCATATTTTTCGACTGCTTTTAAAGCAATATCTCAATATCTAGTAATCATACTGGAATGAAAAATAATTCATTGTAAATGGACACAGTAATCAACACATTCTTTTTAAGATCTGAGAGCTTTAGAAGATTTGAAATGAAGGAGGAGTTATGCCATGTGTTTTTGCATAGTATTTAAACGTAGTCACTGAAAGTAAAGTATGGCAATTTTATACTCGGTACTTGCTTTGACTGGAAGCCAATGTAATTTTTCCATGATTGCTTTTTTTGCTGTACTATTGCTCTTACGTAGGACAAGTCGAGTTCACTGTTTTGAATTCATTGGAGTCTGGATAGCTTATCATCAGAAAGTCCAGCTAGGAAAGAGTTACAGTAGTCTAGTCTGGAGAGAATGAAAGATGCACGCAGCTTGTTTGTGGCATCAGCAGAGTGAAATTGGCAGACTGCTTATTCTACGTACTTGGAGATGTAGGATTTTGCTCAAGTAATAAACATGAGCTTCCATAGACAGGGATTCAATGAGAAAAAGACAAAAATTCCTTGCAGATTTGCTGAAAGCTATAGCACAGTCTGAGATAACCATGGTCGTAAAGGTTATTTTTTTTAGGTCTGATTATGCACCAATGTATGTGAGGTTTCTCTCTTTCTCTGTCTCTCTCTCTTTTTTTTTCTTCGTTCGTTTTCAGTTTGTTTTCATCCATGCAACTTCTTCAAAAATACATTCACTTACCCGTCAACTTGATCCACTTGTTCGATTTTTTTATATTAAATGTTCAGAAGCGTTGCTTTTGTATGGCTAACAAAATTCAGTTTCAAGGTTGTCGTAAGAATTATCGGTTTTGTATCCGCTTATTATATCACCATCGTCTACATAAAGCACATTGTTTTCTGGAATAAGGGAAAAAAGTCTAACCTGCTTTATCGAAAAGAGTTTAATCTACTCCACGTATACCTACGACACTGATTTTAATTTTCTCCAGATATCATTCAAATTCAATTCATTGCTCATTTCTTCTATAACTTGTTGTGCTCTAGGGTTGTTATTGCCTTTGCAATTATAGTCAGGAACAGGGATTTGAAATTGGATTCTAGCCCCCAGTCAAAATAATATTAGGGACATTCAAGGTTTAGTATGCATTCTTTCAGCGTATTGTAAAAATCTGGATTGTCTTCATCCGGTTATAAATATTGCCCCAAACTGTCAGTTCCTTTATTTGAACAACAATTTTGATGAAAATAACCATTTATCCCCTTGTAAATGCTTTAAACTTTGAATTTAATATCATCATTAAACCTCGATGGTACATATGATTGAAAAAATCTGTTGAGATGAAATGTCTAATTTGACCATTTTTTCTTTTCTATTTTATATATATGTAATAGCTATGCTGTCACCTTCTTGAACTCTAAGAGAGATCACGTAGTCTGTTTCCAAGGCAACCAGCGTGACAGAGAGAGAAAGAGTGAGTGAGTGAGAGAGAGAGAAAGAGACACAGAGAGAGACAGAGAGAGAGAGATCATATATTAGTCTATCACATATCTATATATTCAAATGAGAGAGAGAGAGAGAGATCACATACCGGTATTTAGACTATCACGTAACTGATCTGTCTTCAAAGGTTTATGTTGATTTCATTCTTATTTCAAACAGTGGTTACACACACACACACACACACACACACACACACACACACACACATACACACACACACACACACACACACACACACACACACACACACACACGCTCGCTCTCTCTCTCTCTCTCTCTCCACACACACACACACACACACACATGCATTCTGCTACCCCACTCAAATCAAGTGACAAAGACACGTCATCAAGTTGTATTTGCTTTGTATTTTAATGTATAGCCACTGATAAATCTAGCGGTAATAGGCTTACTAAGCAATGAAATCTTAAGGTCTGACATGACTGACGAACAAAACTGGAGAATTTATTTCCGACACATGATACATTAAAAACAGTTAGAAACCTGAAGACATATAGAACGGAATGGTTGGCAAGTTAATGAGCTTAGTGTACGCAGAGAAAGATAAGCCGAGGCTTAATTTACAGCGCAGATGGGCAAAATAAGGAATACTCAGTTATCTGATGGACGTAGTGAAAGCAGACAGAGTAGTGTAGTACAGGGTATAGTGCGTAAGCAATCAAAAGGTGCCGAATATGAATTGGTAAGTAATCTGAAGGGTGTAGTGTAAGCATTTAGAGACGGCATGACAGGCACAGTATAGACATACACAACCAATAAAAGGAACAGATGACAATCTAAGCACATCGAATACAAGATGGAGTACAGGCTGATGAGTGTAGTGTATGCAATCAGAGAAGAACATTACAACAAATAGCCGAACAATGCCAGCCTCAGGCGTAGAGTACAGAATAACAGTCCGATAGGAGTAGAGTAGGCAGTTAAAGGAAGCGTAAAACAAGGAATAAACAACTACTGAAGGAGTAGAACATGAACAATTAGTAGTCTCATTGGTGTATTGTAAACATTAAGAAGGGCAGTGTTACTGTAAGGAATATTTACATAACAAAATACGGGAATCTAGTACAAAATGATAAACATTCTGGTGGACGTTCTGTAAACAATCTGAAGGGGTTCTAAAAAATGCAATGTTAATGCTACGGAACAGTCGACAAGCTGGACAGCGTTATGTAGGCATCCTTAGGAGCGTTGTGCAAAGAACTCTTTCTTCGGAAAACTGAGAGGATAGAGTACAGAATATTTAGCAATCTGATAATCTTAATGTTAGCAATCAGAGAAAAGTGGCACAGCGTAGTTAAAAACATGAGCAACTTTCAAAGAAAAAAAATTAGCAGACGACAGTGTTAAATTTCAGAAAATAAAAGGGATATTTTAAGGAATAATTAGCAATGAAAAACGTGTTTTAACGGTAAGCATTCAGAACAATTCAAGAGGCATTGCTTATTTGATGGCAGATTTGCGTGCAAGTAGGAATACGCAGTCAGTATGGTATGGTTTAAAGTAGTAATTAGTGAGGCATTGTATAAGGAAGAATTAGCAATCAAATTAGCATGATACAAAAGTAGTAACTGGATGGTGTGACACAAGGAAGAGTAAACAGAAGGGCTTGGTGCAAGGAATAATTAATATCTTTATATATAGAGAAGTCTGATACAGGAACTAGCTTGCAGAGGGGCAAGTGCAAGGAAAGTAACCTAACAGGCATTGTTAAGAACAGGAAGTCCGCAAACAAAGGGGTGTGATGCTGTTTTACAATGAACAGCTTGCAGAGAATTTTCCTTCAAAGAATATCCATCAGAGAGGCATGGTATAAGGAATAATCAACAAAGAAACCTGATGCAAGGAATAAATGGTTAGTCATCTCAGAGGGACGTGGCACAAGAATTGTTAACAGGAGGTTGGTTCACGAAATATATATCAAGTTAACAAAAGAAAGTTCAAAGAATGAACAACCGTAATACAGGCAATAGTGAGCTGAATGGCGTGGTACAAGTAATAGCAGAAGGAGCATCGTTAACTAAAAGAAACGTGAAAGAGAGGGAAAGTTAGAAAGCGAAAATAACAAGAAGGGGACAATGAGCACTGTAAGAACGGCCTGGCATAGATAGTAATACTATGTGGCAGTCAAAAAGTTTCGGTACATGACTTAGTTTAACAAAGAGTTCGTCATGCTGTGTGTAGAGAGTTCGTCATCTTGTATGCGCACAGTTCGTCATGCTGTATGTACAAGTGATATCGAAATTACTAGTATAAGCACAGAACACTAAAACTTTTCGTAATTGTCGTCTTTTCTTTTGGTTTGATTATATTGTACAGAAAAATGAAGGATGTCAAAAATGAAAAACATTTTTAGAATTCACAATATGGAATATCTTTGCCATTGTGGTGTTGGAAATACTCTTCATTTTTCTTGAAAAATATATATACAAAAATTATGCACCACACACAAATGGACAAAACCACTCACTTTAAAAACGCACAACGTTTCGGCCACACCGGCCCTTGTCAAGTGCGCTGTATCTCCTTGCTTCGCCTTCTATGTCCTGGTGAGACTACAGCTCACCAGACCATTATGCATGAATTCTTCTCTGTTGTTGATCAGGGCACTAGGCGTGAACTCTTTTATTTTTATTGCCTCAGCTGTCTGACGTGTCAATGCGTATTTGTATTGTCCTGCTATTCTAAATTTCCACTGAACATTTTTGCCACTGTGTTTTTCAGTAGTGTGTCTGTAAAGGACTGAGTCTTTATCTTTCTTGATGTATTGGTTATGGTGTTCATTGGCTCTTATTCTCACTGCTCTGCTTGTCTCACCTATATACGTATCCCCGCAAGAGGTGCACTCTATCTCGTAAACAACATTGCTTTTACGACAGTTGATCTTACTGTTGCCGTTAGTGCATGCAAAACAGTTATCAGTGCATTTCTGGGGTCTAAATGGATAAGATTTTTGTACCAAGTCTTTAATCTTAATTCCTGCTCTTTCCACTACTTTTATCTTCAGCTCTGATTTTTCAATTTCTTTTTGATACATTGTTTTCAACTCTGAATTTGGTGTCGCCTGAACAAACAGCACTGATTGGTAGTTAGTTCTAGTGTCTTTTTTATTCTTAAACCAGCCAGTTATCTTTTGCCTTTTTTCTTTTTGTCTGATCTTTGTCCTCCAGTGTTTACTCCTATACATTGGTCTTTCCCCGTTCTCTGCTTGCCTCTTTATCTTTTCATAAGCACTTAATGCTGACTCAAGAATCTGCCTTCTGAAGTGGGCGTTATATCCAGAGTACTGGAGCCTTAGGATGTAATTTTCTGCATGTTCAACTATTTTATTCCAGGGTAGTAATGGGCTACATCTGAGTATGACTCTTAGTAGGTCTTGGGTTAGTATCACTCTTTTGTCTTTCATGGGCATAGCAGATTTCTGGTGCACCACATTCTTAGAGGAGACCTCTTTACAATAAAACTCATGGAGAATCTTACCCTTATCAACCCAAACTTTTACATCTAAAATGGGGACTTTGTTGTCTGGGTGGTTCGATGGGTAGTCAACTTCTAATTTGATTGAATCATGTATTTCTTCTCCCATTTATTTGAGCTTGTTCATCATCACATTGTCTTTTCCTTTGTTTCTCCCCTTACTCTCAATTACTACATTGATATCATTCACATACCTTTTGTACAGTAAACATTTGATATTCTCATTTTTCATTTTATACATCATCTGTTTATCCCACCATGACATGAACACGCCAGCCACCTCCCCAGTAAGTTCCAAACCTATAGCACCTCCTTCTTTCTGTTTCTTCAGTGTATTGTTGAATTTGTATACATGGTTTTTCATGACTTGTTTCACTCCTACCTCTAGTGCTTTAGAAAGCATTATTTTGATTTCGTCATTGGTAGGTTTCTTGTTTCTGGGCGGTTTCCAGACTTTATCACGTTTCTCTAGATTGGTGTTGGCTTGGCCTGTGATAGTAGGTCTTCTACCCTTGTTATTTCTCCTTTCTGGGCATAGATTACTCAACCCTGATGTTTGGAGTTCTTCTACAGACAGGTTAAGAGTCAGGTAGAGGCCTAGTTCATAAGTGTCAATGCTACTAGGTTCGATATTTGTTTCCGATTTGTAAAACTCTTCTCCAACAATCTTAGCACTTGCATCAACATCGAGGCTTGGATAAAGGGCTTTGACATCCATGGATCCAACCACGAGTTTTTGGTTATGGTGGGTCTGGTTAACTATTTCTATCTCTGATAGTAAATCTTCAGTGTTATTGCAAGAGCAGGACAATACAAATACGCCTTGACACGTCAGACAGCTGAGGCAATAAAAATAAAAGAGTTCACGCCTAGTGCCCTGATCAACAACAGAGAAGAATTCATGCATAATGGTCTGGTGAGCTGTAGTCTCACCAGGACATAGAAGGCGAAGCAAGGAGATACAGCGCACTTGACAAGGGCCGGTGTGGCCGAAACGTTGTGCGTTTTTAAAGTGAGTGGTTTTGTCCATTTGTGTGTGGTGCATAATTTTTGTATATATATTTTTCAAGAAAAATGAAAAACATTTTGGCTGCTGGAAGGTAAAAGAAAGCAATCACACAAACACTGCATCCTGACAAGACTAGTCTTCGACCTTAATTGTTCAACACTGGCATTTTCAGCCAACCTGAAATACAACACGCAACTGACACGAATGAGTAGCTTTAGAAAGTGCACAAACACTGGACAACTGACTGTCCTATGCTACACTGCGAATTTGGCTAAAAATGTTTTGATGGAACAGCCTCTTCCTTGAATCTAGATGCTCTGATAAATTACCTTCATACAGTCTGTAAAAAGCTTCAATAATTACTGCTACGTCAGTAAGTACACCGTTATTTACTCTGAAGATAAACGGTGGTTGTATTGCATAACTGGTACAAATTCGACCAGATTGATAAAAGTTTTCAGTTGTATATTGGTGAAAGTCGGGTGTGAGTCTGGGAGGTATACAAGCACCTGAATGTGTGGTTCTTCAAAAATTCCAATGACATGAAAAGTCGTGTGTTGTTGTTTTTTTTCTTCCTGAGTTCATTGAAGTCCTTCATACGTATCTTTTTCATTTAAACCATAGAAGAAGATAAAGACAATAAAATATTAGCTGTGCTAACTGGTTTTGTTCAATCCACATAGCTTGTAAATGTGTCTTCACCTACTTTACTCGACCTTGAAGTTTTATTCTCGGAACATGACTCTTAAAGATATACAATGTAGATATTTTTGTCTTACTGACGTAAACCACCAACATTATGGCCATATTCTCCTCTATGTTTGGTTCCAATAAAGATTGATTACCATGGATGTTTGGTTAACCATAATTTCCATTCATGGAAATGTTTAGATCAGTTCACGAAGCTCTGCTACCTCATCAAACAAGAGCAGTGCTCTGAGCATGCACTTTGTGCACTACCTCGTAAGTCTACGATTGAAGTAGTCATTTGATAAAGTGAACCCAGATTTCGTCCACCTTTTCTGTCGTTGAGCATCGTATCTCTTTGATATGCTCATGTCTGTCCAGAAGTAAGTTTGAAACTTAAACAGGGCAGTAGCTGTTCTATGTTTAGTTCAGTTTGTCCTGGACTGATATCAAATGAAAGTCTAGGATTATTTCTATTCTTGTTTTGAGATGTGGTAGTAAGATTTCGTCCAATTTGTATGGCTGCTGGGATTTGTAATACACCAGCATTTGGCAAAGTTCTGGAATTGTAAGTTGGTCTTGTTGCTCTGACACCGAGGTCCGTGTTCTTATCAGTCGCGAGTGTAACTGAAAGTTTGTCTTTTCCTAAAGCCAACGCTGCTGCGTAGCACCTTTTAGGGTTTTGCACACTTATTTTTGAATCTGAGTTCAGCTGCTGTTGGGTGAAATCGGTTTTATATGTTGTCAAGGAATCGGGCGTTGAGGAAGCCAAATCGCGAGTACTACTAACAGAATTTTGGGCACTAAACCTGTCAGCAGATTTGGCACCAAGTCCATCTCCTGAGGTCTTGTCAAGGCTCTGCAGATGATGAAAGCGGATCTGCTCTATCTCAAAGAAGGCGTCGTCCAGAACAGATCTGTGGTCAAGAGAGCTGGACAGACGGTCCAGGTCCTGAAGAACACCACACAATGCTTCGTCAGTGATGGCACGGACAGGGGAACCAACCAGGGACCACTCTGTATTGACTGACACGCTCGCCTGTGGACAAGAATAAAACCAAATTTGATCTATAGAAAAAGAAACAAAGAGGGGGAAAAAGAAGGGGAAAAAAAAGAAATAAAGTTATCAGTTGATGCAGTGCAATGGTTATGCACTGCACTTATTACCGAAGAAAGGAAGACTCCAACTTAATTCAGATGTTCTACCATACCAGGACTGTAGGATACGATGATTTGATAATTTACAGTGTACTGACATTGGCGCATCTCATAAACAGAACAAACCCCACTGCAGCCCCTCCACATTAATCTTCCTATGTGAATTCTCAGCTTCGAGTTTGGTCCAAGAACACTTTGAATTCGAGGCCTTTCGACCACCCAAGTGCGAACGAATACCTGTCTTCACGGTCGGTAAAAACGTAAACATGTAGCTTCACCTGAGGGTAGAGAAGTCTCTACTACCTCATTCTTCTTCGAGCTTAGGGTTATGGAGTGACCCTTATAAAACGTTTTTAAATTGCATAGAATAATGTGAGTGTTTCTGCATGGTTTTGACTTTAACATATTTAACATATGCATGTATGTATGCATGTACAAAATGTCAACAAGGATTTCTCAGCTGTTTGTGAATGAAGTTTTACCAAATGTGGTTCTTGGGTGCTTTTAGTGTACAGTTGCAAGTGTACAGTTGCAAATGATGTTAGAACTGGTATGGTCCAAAATGTGAAAATATTTATTTGAATATATTTTAGCCCTTTGAAGGAGGGTTTTAATCAAATTTATAGAAAACGTTTTTTGCACCAAACAAAAAATATGTTCCGCAATTATAATAATAATAATTACAATATTTATATAGCGCAAAATCTTGATAAAATAAAATCTAAGCGCTGAAACACACACACACGCACGCACGCACACACACGCACCCACGCACACACACACACACTCACACACACACACACACACACACACACACACACACACACACACACACACACACACACACACACACACAGCTATAAATGGGGAGAAAGAATAAAAACAATGGAAAATTATAGAGAGCATATTATATACAATTATATATTGCAATGTGATTCCCCTCCGAGCGGAGACAGGCTGCAGAGGGGATTGAGTGAGGTCAGGATTTTATGCAGAGGAGAAAAGGTGAGTTTTGAGAGCGGACTTGAAGGAGACAAAAGTAGGTTGCTGACGGACTGAGAGAGGAAGTTTGTTCCAGGAGAGTGGACCAGAAACAGAGAAGGCTTTTGAGCTTAGTGCATGGAAAGCGAAAAGTCAGAGGATCGGAGGCAGAGCGGAGGGTACGTGAGGGAACATAGATCTCAAGTAGGCTTGACAGGTAATCGGGGGCTGCGTTATTGAGGCTTTTGTAGCACATGGTGTCTAGTTTGTACTGTATGCGCTTTGATACAGGGAGCCAGTGAAGTTGTGCCAGGAGAGGAGATATGTGGTCAGCTTTTTTCTTTTTGAGTACAAGGCGTGCAGCATTGTTTTGAATGCGCTGTAGGATGTGAGTGGTGGAGGCAGGAAGACCAGACAGGAGTGAATTGCAATAGTCAATGCGAGACATTATGAAGGAGAGAACGAGTTTTGCAGTTGTTTCCACAGAGAGATACTTCCTGATCAGGCTTATATAACTGAGACCAGTAAATGGTAGTCACAAATATGTTAAAAGTGTTTCAAACGTAAGAAAGGATCTCTTGGTCGTTTGACGCAGTATTTGGACCACATATCCAGCCTAGTGCATAGTTCCGACATGAATAAGGTCCAAATAAAAATCATTCATTATTTGGGCCACTCTTGTTAAAAATGGAAAATCTGAGTTCGAAGTATCTATAAACTGATTTGAATTAAAATTGAGTCGTATGTTTGCTGCTGGAAAGCTCATTGCGGGAATTGGTTGACAATCATGATTTTCAGAGTAAAAACTTGCACAAAAACATTAAAAGGACATATGATGATCGCAAGAGAGGAGACTTTTTTTCGTGTTTGATTTTGCTCGGATGCATGTATGCACATCGTTTTGATCACGTTATGCAGACAGTATTTGTACACAGTCTCTATGATCTGCCTTAGGTGGGCGTGCATGACGGGTGTTTTTATGTTTCCATAAGCCACCGGACACTGACATGACTCACACGATATTCACATGCATATTTGATATTCTGCATGCGTAAACACGCGAACAGGGTGTGCACATGCATTGAAGGTGTGCACATGCATTGATCTAGGAGCTCGGAAAAATCACCATTTACCTACCAGGCGGTGGTATCCAATCGAATCAAACTCAGCATAATGACCAGACAGCATTCGTAAACTCTAGATGAAGACGCGCTAGTACCTGACAGGAACATCCGGATGATCGTGCATATGGCGGCTAGTTTTTGTAACTGAGCATGAAGTTACATGTGGAAATAAGGTTCTCAAAAACCATCACAAACAAACTGACCTTGACTTCCGGTGGCCCGTTTGCACAAAACCCAATATGGCCACCTTGTAGAAAAGTGCCACATCACAGTTCCTTTACCTCTAGAGTTTTGTGAAATGTCACGTTTCCCATGGTTTTTAGTGCGGCCAATACATATCCAAGACTGGTTTGATGATTGAAGGTCATTTTAAAGTCAAAAGTCGTTTTCAATAGCAGTTGCGCAGAAGAAGTCGGCTGGATCGCCGATGAAAGCTACGCAGTAAGTAGCCTTTTTTGTAACTGAGAGCCAGGTTCAACCAGGTAGCCATTATAATATCATTTTATTTTCGAATTGTCATAGCTCTGAAAGAAGTAAACTTCAAGAGAAAATAGTAGTTTCTACAGCCATGTTTTTGACTCTTGGGGGTTCACTTTTGAACTTCTCGATGTCTCAGCCTCGCCATTTACCAGAAGAGATATATAACATTTAAAATGGGCTTTATAATAGTTGTTCGCCACCACGGAACTATCTGACAGACGGTGAGGCTGACAAAATTGTCGATGTAGATCTCATGCTGCGCAGATGCATTCTTTAGCAACAAATGCCATTCAGTAGGTCATTCAACTCACACTATTTAAGTGAACCAGTTGCCAAGCCTCCAGTGATCTTTACTCCTGCCTGAAGAGTCGGGCTTCATGGCTGAAGAAGAGAAAGAGGATCAAGCCAGTACAAGTGCCACAATCAGAGTGGCCTGCAATGTCTCTCAACTGATATGCAGCAATGTTTCAAAACAGTCAACAAGGCGTTCACTTTCACCTAATGAAAAGAGAGAGGCTCCCTTTTTTTTCTCTACGCGGGACAGTCTGTACCTCTCTGCCATATAGAAAAAGTTGACACACGAATGATGCTACACTTGTGCCATTCTGCCGAGCAGGGTCACATTAAGGTTTACCTCAGAGCAGTGGACAAGAATGAAGTGATGCTTGTCATCGATCACAATCATTAGCTAAAATTGTCACAGTTCGGAATAAGATTTGGGTCAGGGAAGACATTCAGAAAAATTTCAGTTCATCACATCTCTCAACAGCTGGGATATCAACGCTGCTGTGCACATCTCTTCTTCCATTTACACACGGGATGTGATGTAACATCAGTAATGTTTAGAATTGGCAAAAAGACAGCACGGAATATGCTATGTTTAGAACTGGCAAAAATGTAGCATGGAATGCATGGGGCCACTTTTCCTGAAGTCACTGACACTTCATCGCCCACCATTAAATCAGCGTCAAACTCGACTCAGTGCACATGCAGCGTCTGAAACGTTTGACTGTGCTGGTGTTCGAAAAAACTATACATCAACTTCTGTCAATGAAGCGAGAAAGTTTATCTTTACTTTTGGCCTCAAACTTCTGGAATCCATCCCACCAACCCAGCACGCTTTGTTCCTTATTCCAGCACAAAAAGTAAGCATTGATTACTGCAGCTTTCACCTGGAAACAGTGTCTGTCCAAAGCTTCGAAGATTCTGAGCCCATTTGAATGGAATAGGGAATGGAATAACTAGACCAAGTCGAGGGTACCATATTGGACCAATCTGCCAGATGCCAGCAAAGGATATTCAGTGTTGCTCCACCGTAGCTGTTTGGTCGCTTGCAAGGGAAACTGCAAATATCATCGACCTGGAATTTGTTGTGGCCCATTATGCAAATGTGAAGGGGGCTGCACAAACGGTGATAGCGATTATTTCAGGACTTACGACGATACATCCCGACAAGGATGGTCACTTTGAACACTATATTGTATTTATGACAAAATGGTTAGAGTCACGAGAACACTATATTGTATTTATGACAAAATGGTTAGAGTCACGAGTTCAAGAACATAATTAAAAAACTCTCAGGGGATGCAAACACTAATGTAAACCCAACATCATATTTAGGAATTGATTATTTCCAAAGTCATTACAATTTTACCTAAATGATCTTGAAAATTATCTTTGACCTTGCAACTAGCTGTAAAACAAACAAGAAGCCTCATATTGGACTGCTTGCACCAGAAAACATGAGATAATGGCATTTAACAAAGCTCTAGTCGTAACAACAGCCTCAATAGCACAGATGGTAAAGTTGGGAAGTGACAGGCAGCAGTTACGAGTCGTACATTGGATTTTGTGCAAACAGGCTACCAGAGGTCAAAAGAACTTGATCTCTGAAAACTCTGTGTCCATATCTAACACCATGCCAAATTGCAAAAACAAATTGTTAACAAGTGGACGATTGTTCAAGATATGACAATATTCCATTTATGCTAAAGGGCGAAGAAAATATTTAAAGCTTTCAGTGTCTAGAAATTGGAATGAGCGTCTGATAGAATCTAAAATTTTGTTTGTATGATTCCAATGATTAAACGTCAACTCAAAGTCAACCTGCATTCTGTAATATTTAGACTGACCAAGTAACCTTTTAGAATCGGCTGCTGTAGCAAAGCAGTAAGCACAGTAAATCTACTGGGAGGGTGTTGATTCGAATTCCATCGTGCGATTTTTTATGCTTGAATTTAACTGAACCCAAAGTTGCTTACAAAATGGGCTCAATGTGTAAACTAAGACTGGGATCACAGAGTTGACTGAATCTCATCCACTTCACGGATGCGTTATTGAGGATGTTATTCAAATTTCCTGACCAACACTGCAGTGTCTGTATCTGTCAGGTACGGATGACTCGAGGATATGTTATGACAGGAAGCGTTAGATTGCGGCCTCTAGGACTTTTTCCCTGATTCATATTCATTTTTTCAACTCTGCACTGACTTCATCTTTCATTATTGGTGGTCTTTCAATGTTCTTTCTTATGATGTGTTCCTCTTTTCTGCCATTGTCAAAAAAGGTCTCCAATAAACTCTCCCATCTATCTAACATTTTGTCTTTTTACATTATAGTCGTACCGTCTGTTGGTTTTAAGCAACAAGTTGATGTGTATGTCTTTTTCCTGCGGGTCATTTCTTCAATGTTTCTGTACATAAACTTAGAGTCTGTTTTGTGTCGGTCTTCTATTTCTTTACACCTTGCTTCCCTAGCTTCACTGCACTTATATCTAATTTCCTAATCCTAAAATAGTGTTCTTCAGTCTTTCCATTTCTATCTTCAGATTTCCCAATTTCCCTTCTGCAGCATTGTTCTAACGTTCCAAGTGGCAATTGTTATATATTTTAATATGATCGTAGTAACTTGACGATGATCAGGTGTCACCATATCATCTTAACATTGTGAAGAATCGTCCCCTATTCTGTGCCCTTAACAGGACCTCGGTTTTAGTAGGTGTATCGCAATGCCAAAATAAGTGCAGTGAACCAGGAGGTGCAGCAGATGGTAACAGAGAGAAAAAAAAGGTTACCTGTTCCGGTAACTTCCTGTTACGAAGTGCATCGACCAGTGTCTGGATAATGAAGTTGCAGGTCACGTTGCGCTGCAGTATGGGCGTGGCAAAAATTTGCACACGGCAGTTTGGGCAGCCAATCAGCGCATCTGTCACAATGAGGTTTTGGCCAGGAGGCTGTGTTGCTTGCTTGCACATATCAGTCAAACACCTGGAAGAGAGAGAGAGAGAGATTTGTTGTTGTTTACTGACCTCTTTTTTTTTAAAAAAAAGGTCGATTATTTCATAAGAATCAGTGTGTGTGTGTGTGTGTGTGTGTGTGTGTGCGCGTGCATGTGTGCGTGCGTGTGTGTGTGTGTGTGTGTGTGTGTGTGTGTGTGTGTGTGTGTGCGCGCGTGTGTGTGTGTGTGTGTGTGTGAAGAGAGAGATATTTGTTGTTGTTTTGGAACCTCCCTTTTTGAAAAAAGGGTGAATATTTCATAAGAATCGGAAAGGTGTGTGTGTGTGTGTGTGTGTGTGTGTGTGTGTGTGTGTGTGTGTGTGTGTGTGTGTATGTGTGTGACAGAGAGAGAGAAAGAGAGAGAAATATGTGTGGACACGATTTAACTCAGCTCTTTGTTGATGGGTTTTACCAATTTTGGATCAGTAGTGTGGACTGTCACGAGTCGCGAAAGGACAAGTTTGAAAGTTAAGGCACCAAGGTCAAGGTCAGTCGGACAAAAAAGTGCTTCAAATCAGCTCTTTTCGAAGAAGGCGTGTGAACATCACTTCCTCAAAAAAAATCTGACAATATTTTGGCAACTGAGATAATCTACCTTAGTTCACGATGCATGTCAAGTTTTATTTCACATGAAGCTTTTTCATGGCCACAGTGTTTTGTGTTCTAGACAATCTGCATCTTCATGATTACACTATATGAAACCCGAATTATCAAAGTTCAAGCAGTTGATTTCTATATAAGCTTGAATGCTAAAGTTGATTTCTGTAACTAGGCTACTTCTAATTTTCTTCTGCGAAATGGTTCTCTACTGATGTGCAACAGTCTGGCCATAGTGGCGAAGAGAATATCACCACAGTCACACTAGAGTGATTTTGACCATCTCCCATTTCCACCTCTGCCAGAAGCTGAATTTTACGAAATTTATAAATAAACATCAAATGGAAAGTTGGGTATTACAGTCCCAAACAACATCTGTTCTTATGTATATTGAAAAGTGCTTTCTCAAATTTGTAATGAATTTCTTCCATGCTCAGAAAGAAAAACAATCCCTTTTTTTGTGTGACTTAGGAACGATAACTCCGTGTTTAAAAACTAGGTGGCTGTCTTGGGTCTTCATTGCGAGGTGAGAAGACGAATCACAAAGTGATGCCGTTTTGAGGATATATTGCACCGTTTGAACTGGTATAAGCTCTCGAACTTTTAATGAAAAGTTTACATTTAAGCAGCAGTACTTGTTTTTCATTTTCCGTAATGAGACAGAAGATGATATCACTTCGACAAATCGAGGCTGTTTGATTCTCTCTAGTTGAAACAGAAGGATCTTGGCATATGATATTCCTTTAGTTTATTATGTGAGCGTAGATCTTGTTCTAGTGTACATTTTGGCTGTAAAACTTGATTGAAATTTTTGTTACAACTATTAAGACATATCACTTGGGGGTAACCATCGTGGAATATAAAAACTAAAAACAGAATTGAAATTCTGTGGCACTGATTCAAGGAAAGGGGAAAATGGAGGAAAAAGTGGAAAGGGGAGGAAAGGGGAATGACAAACAATGAGGAAGGGGTGAAGGAGGGTGATGTGCTGTTATTGTGGGGGTGTTGCCGGATAATCAGGCTGTCAGCTACGCTCAGATAAATTTAAGTCGCCTTTTCAGGCTTTTGTGTTCAATTTCAAGTCGCTGTTAAAAAAAAAAAGAAAAAAAAAAGAGAGACGTGTCTCCTCACTACACACATAAAACAACACATACACACACGCGCATGCACGCACGCATACATATACATGTACTCACACACACACGCACGCACGCACGTACACGCACACATAACCACATACACAAACACTGACATTCACATGCATATACACAAGTGTATAAGAGACAATCTGCCCTACTGGGTCAATAGTGTAGGCGTGTGTGTGTGTGTGTGTGTATTAACCCTTTGACTCCCGCATCCTGTCCACGAGCACCTTGCATTGTCAACCATGCTGGCACAGCAAAAACTCAACCCTTTGACTCCCTAATCCTATCCACCAGCTTCTTGTACCCTTTGACTCCCTCACCCTATCCACCAGCTTCGTGCAGGAAACTGGTGGATAGGGTGAGGGAGTCAAATGGTTAAATTTGTGCAATTGATGGATGGGGTGCGGAAATCAATGGGTTAATTGTTTTAGAACTATCATTCATTGTGTTCACATTCAATCAGTATGTTTATCACATTAAAATAAAATCACGCACAGTTTCTTTGAAAGCTCAGATAATTCAGTTCATTATCATTAACTCAACATATATCTTCTCTTTAGTTATCTAGTAAATTTGCATAAGTCTTCATGCTGATATATTTTCGTAGGCAAACTGTTCCAGTTCTCCATTACTTTGCTAGTTTAAAAAATAGTGAACAGATCCAAACAAGAAGCATCCATCCCTCCAACTCCCCTCATTCTTCTTCTTCTTCTTGGTTAGTGTCCACAATCAGCGCGTTGATTATTCTGATTACAAAAGATTACAACACTAGAAATCGGTTTGATTTTGTCTGTTAGTCAGTTATTTCCATGCACTCACTGCAGACAGAAGGTGTGTCCACAAGGCAGGACGATTGGGATGTTGAAGAACTCTCTACATATACCGCATCTCAGCATCTGCAGGCACTCTTCCCCCACCAGGGAGCGCAGACTAGGGGAGTGGAGAACGCTGTATCCAGGGCAACACCTGGGTTTTACCCCAGTTCCCTCCTCCATGGCTGGGGTCTGCCCGCATTCTCTTACTGCCTCGCTGTCCACTCCGCCTGTCGCACTGCTTTCTTTTCGACTGGTACGCATAGCAGCGCCTCGTGACGACATATCAGAATGACGTCAATATTCAGAGATAACCTAGCTTGACGTAATGAGAACAGACGAAAGTGAAAGTAGCTGACATAATCATCAGCTTTTAGTGTTTTTAGGACGTGTCGTAGAAACTGGATGGCTCTATATACATTACTGCTACAGACGCAACATGATAGAAAGATAAAAAATATTCAAGACAAAAGCCTTAAAATTAGCTCATAAAAAATATGTACTGACAAGGTTTCGAGGTATTCTAAGCAATGGGTTTTGTTTGTTTGTTTATTTATTTATTTGTTTTTGTTTCGTTGTTTTATTTTCCATGCCAACAATGTTTATTCAAGATCTGCCTTTCCCCTCGAAGGCAGCGATGATGTCACTGGTTAAAGTATACAATAAGCACGTGAGTGATACCACGTGCGAATGAGTGACACTTGTCGAATCAATTCCCAATCTATTCATGATGAAACGCCGAGCGAACTCATCTAGATATTCTCGTTAGTTCGAATCAAAACATGACTCTCTGTATTAGGAAATTTAGATGCAAATTTTATGAACAGCAATAAAGTATCTGGAACCCGAGTTTTGCAAGGTACTAGCAACACAGTGTCAGATAATTGTTTTATGTCAGCATTGTGCTGTTTATGTGTTTATATCGCACTGTAGTTGTAAATGGTGATGGTAGTCCTTCGTTGCCGAAGATGACGATGAAATCCTGCAGCTCATCTGTGGACGCGCATGTGGCTGTGCAATCCGATCTTGGATGTACAATGTCTGTTGCAGTGGGGACACTGGAATGTCGTGGTTGGGGTGGTTGGATTATGTCTCCTCTCTCTTCTGATAGTCAACTTCTCCCTGTAGTTGATATCGCTGTTTCTGCTGGCAAGATGGACGGCCCTGCGCCAGGCGTTCCTTTCGGTGGCAGTTCTTTCGAGTTCTTTGGGGGTAACCTGTGCAAACTGGAGGTTTGCCTTTATCGTGTCCTTGAAACGCTTTTTTGGCCTCCCGAGATTTCTTTTGCCACTTGTGAGTTCGCCGTACAGCAGTTGTTTGGGCATTCGGTGGTCTTCCATGAGGATGACATGGCCGACCCATCTCAGTTGGGCTTTGACAAGCAGGCTTTCTATGCTTTGTGAGCTTGATCGGTTGAGGACCTCAATGTTGGTGATGCGGTCTTGCCACCGGATGCCAAGTATGCTGCGGAGAGCCCTTTGGTGGAATTGCTCTAATTTGTTGATGTGCTTCCTGTAGAATGTCCAAGTCTCCGAACCGTAGAGGAGGGAGGAGAGCACAACGGCATTGTACACTTTGATTTTTGTTGACAGCCGGACATTGTGCTGGTTTAGTACCTTGTTTTTCAGCCTACCGAGAGCCTGGCTGGCTTTGCTGATTCGTGAATCAATTTCCTGATCGATGGAGCCGTCTGCAGAGATGATACTTCCAAGGTATTTAAAGTTCTTGGTGTTCTTCAGACTGTTGCCATCGTAAATAGTTGTAAATAGTGCTGTGTCATCAGTCGTTGTGTGGTGAAAACATTCTGCTTTGTGTTTCGTCATGTAAGCTTAGTTTTGTCAGTTTCCTTGGATAGGTGCATTCGTGTTGTATTGTAGCGTCTCACTCTAGTGAGTGATTAACTTTCCTTGTTTTGTTTAGATAGTTACTTCCCTTGTTTTGTTTACATGGTTACCACTTCCGTCCTGTTCAACGGATCGTCAAAAAAAGATCGCATTAAAAGTTGTGGGACCTATCTAAGGGTTTCCCGTGTTTTTAATTGTAAGAACTGTTTGTTGCATTTCTACATTGGTGACCCCGACGTGATACAACGCAAGAAATGGCTCAAGACTCTTCTGAAGCAAGTATTCTGGCCAACTTGGTGACTCAAATGCAGGCTCTTGCTAGTCAGCCAGCCAGTGAAGTGAATGCAGTGTCTGTGAAGCTTCCAGAATTCTGGATTAAATCTCCAGAAGTGTGGTTCGCAAGGGTTGAAGCCCAGTTTGGCACCAAAGCTATCACCCAAGATCAAACAAAATATGACTATGTTGTCAGTGCACTCGACATTAACACTGCTGATGAAATGCAATCAATTCTCACCAATCCACCAGCTATGAACAAATATGACACTTTAAAAAGTGCTCTCATCAAGACCTTTGGAAAATCCCAGGCCCAGAAAGATGCTGAACTACTCAATCTTAATGGACTTGGTGACAAACGCCCTACTGCCCTCATGCGCAAGATCAACGCACTCAATGATGACCCACAGACACTGAAGCGTGCATTGTTCTTATCAAACCTTCCTGCAGACATTCGAAGCATCCTTGCAGGACATAACATTGCTGATATAGTAGAGCTTGCTGAAGCTGCGGACCATATCTGGGAAACACGCACCGCCAGTGTCCAGCAGATTTCAATGGTTCCATCTGACACACATGCTGGGACCATCAGCCCATCTGTGGAAGCTGTATCTGCAGCTAAAAGATTTCAGCGAAACCCCCGCTCACCTCAACAGGGCAATTCATATCCAGCTTCACAGTCTTCTGTGTGTTTCTACCATCTGAGATTTGGACCAGATGCCCATCGCTGTCAGCCTGGCTGCAAGTTTGCATCTCTTCTGAAGAACAAACAAGACACATCATTGGCGGGAAACGGCAAAGCCGGTCGCTAAACGTGGTAGCGGCTGGCATCTCAAGCTCAAACACGTTCTCTGTTTTAGATCGTCGCACTGGCCAATCCTTCTTGATCGATACTGGTGCTGATGTATCAGTGTATCCTGCCTCTGCAAAGGATCGCAAGACTAACCCACCCTCTACACCCCTTTCTGCTGCCAATGGAACTTCCATCAAAACCTGGGGCAAACGCAACATCACATTGGAAATCAGTTCAAAAAACCTCTATTCACATGAATTCTATCTTGCTGACGTAACTCGTCCCATTCTTGGTGCTGATTTTTTCATCACTCATTCACTCATCATTGATCTCAAGGGCAAACGTCTCCTGTCCTTGGACAATGTTTCTACTTCTCTCAAAAGTACAGATGCACCTTTGTCTGTGGCAGGCCTTTCACTTTTTCCCCACAACGCGTACTCTGATCTTCTTCAACAGTTTTCCAGAGTTACTCACACCACATTTTGACTCCACTGTCAATAAACATGGTGTTGAGCATCACATCATCACCCATGGCCCACCAGTTCATGCTCATGCCCGACGTTTAAACCCAGAAAAACTTGCAGCTGCCAAGGCTGAATTCCTGAAAATGGAAGAGATGGGTATTATTCGTCGGTCCAACTCACCTTGGTCTTCACCCCTACATGTGGTTCCCAAGTCGAATGGCCAGTGGCGACCCTGCGGTGACTACAGACAACTCAACACTGCTACCAAAGATGATCGATATCCTTTGCCTCACATTCAGGATTTCAACAATCACCTGGCAGGATGCACCATTTTCTCCAAGATTGATCTCGTCAGGGCTATCATCAGATTCCTATGGCACCATTTTCTATTGCTAAGACTGCCATCATCACACCCTTTGGCCTCTGGGAGTTTCTCCGCATGCCTTTCGGCCTCAAGAATGCAGCCCAGGCTTTCCAGCGTCTTATGGATGGTATTCTACGGAACATTCCCTTCACTTTTGTCTACGTTGATGACATCCTTGTTGCAAGTCACTCACACGAAGAACATCTTGAACACCTGCGACAACTTTTCCAACTCCTTTCGGCCAATGGACTGGTCATCAACAAAGGCAAGTGTGTTTTTTGGTGCCAGTGAGTTGGATTTTCTTGGGCATCGCGTCACTGCTCAAGGAATACGTCCACTCCCTGACCGGGTAGCTGCCCTCTGTGACTGTGCTGCGCCTGCTGATCGCACCAGCCTTCAACGGTTTCTAGGGATGATGAATTACTATCATCGTTTCATCCCACAAGTTGCGGGCATCCTGGCTCCACTTCATTCCCAAGCAAGCGGTAAAGGACAAACCATTGAGTGGTCGGCAGAATGCCAAACTGCATTTGAAAAAGCCAAGGAAGCACTCAATGAGGCGGTACTGCTACATCACCCTCAAACAGACGCGCCGACAAGTCTCACAGTAGATGCATCCAACACTGCTGTAGGTGCTCAACTTGAACAACATCAAGGCCAGTCCTGGGTACCGCTCGCCTTCTTCTCCAGAAAACTTTCTGAAACAGAAAAGAAGTATAGTGCTTTTGATCGTGAACTTCTTGCAGCCTACACTGCCATCAAGCATTTCAGACATTTTTTGGAGGGACGACCTTTTGCGCTGTACACTGATCACAAACCCTTGACGTCAGCTCTCAAGAGTCAAACTGACCGCTCCCCTCGGCAGACAAGACATCTTTCCTATATTGCTGAGTTCACCACTAACATCCAGTACATACAGGGCAAGTTCAATGTGGTAGCTGATGCCCTTTCACGTTTCAGCACCAACTCCATTTCTGAAGAACACTGTATCTCCTCCGTGGGTGACTTCAATTGTCTTGCTCAAGATCAGGTTCAGTCTGGTGAGATGGAAGCCTATCGCACAGCTACCTCTGGTCTCCATCTACAAGATGTTCAGCTTGGGACATCAACCCTGCTCTGTGATACATCTACTGGTGTCCAGAGGCCAGTGCTACCAAATTCCTGGACTCGCTTAGTCTTTGACCACATTCATGGACTCTCACATGCAGGTGCACGTCCCACTCAACGAGCCATCAGCCAACGTTTTGTGTGGCATGGTATGAAACGTGACATACGCAAGTGGTGCAAAGAATGTCATGCCTGCCAAACCTCCAAAATTCATCGACACACAAGAGCACCACTAGTAGAACGTCCACTACCAAATACCAGATTCTGCAGTTTGCATGTGGACCTTGTTGGGCCTTTGACAGCCAGCCAGGGCATGACCTATCTCTTCACCATCATTGACCGTTTCACCAGATGGCCAGAAGCCATTCCTCTCCCAGATGCTCATGCTTCTACCTGCGCTACAGCTCTCGTCCAGCACTGGATCGCCAGGTTTGGGGTTCCAGAAGACATTATCTCAGACCACGGCAGGCAATTCACCTCAACTCTTTGGGCAGAGTGTAACAAGCTTTTGGGCATTGAGACACACACAACTACAGCCTATCACCCCCAGGCGAATGGCATGGTTGAGCGTTTTCACCGTCAGCTCAAGGCAGCACTCAAAGCTCGCACTACTAGCCCTGACTGGGTTGCAGAACTGCCCATGGTTTTGTTGGGAATTCGATCTTCTTGGCGAGTGGACCCTGACTGTTCTCCAGCTGAGCTGGTCTATGGCTCAACTCTTCGCCTTCCTGGTGAATTCCTTCAGCCGCTTGACGCCACGGACTGTTGAACCAGACTCTACATTTCTCAAACGTCTTCAACACACCATGCGCTCAGTACAACCTCCAGCACCAAAGTTCCATGGACAACAATCTGCCTACGTACCAACAAACTTGGCCTCAACAGGTTATGTCTATGTTCGAACTGACTGTCACCGGCATCCACTTCAGCGACCTTATGAAGGCCCTTATCGCATCATTGACATCAGTGATAAGTACTTTACCCAAGACATCAAAGGCCGCTCAGAGAAGGTTTCAATTGATTGTCTCAAAGCTGCTTTTGTGACATCGCTCACATCTTCAGATGACAAGAGACTGGGTTCATCTGCTGAGGCATCACCACCATCACTATTGCCACCAACCTCCACTGAGTCAATGACTGTGCCATCATCATCCCCAGTCACACATCCAGAAACCTTGACCCGCTCTGGTCGCATTTCACGGTTACCAGCAAGATTCTGTTGACAGTCATTCTCATTCATTCCTTGACAATTCGCTACGTAATTGTACTCCGCTGGGAAGGGGGTAATGTAGCGTCTCACTCTAGTGAGTGATTAACTTTCCTTGTTTTGTTTAGATAGTTACTTCCCTTGTTTTGTTTACATGGTTACCACTTCCGTCCTGTTCAACGGATCGTCAAAAAAAGATCGCATTAAAAGTTGTGGGACCTATCTAAGGGTTTCCCGTGTTTTTAATTGTAAGAACTGTTTGTTGCATTTCTACAGTATCATAGGTATCAGTGCTTTGTGTCATCAGTCGTTGTGTAGCAGTAATATTTTACTTTTTGTGTTTTGCTGTGTTGTTTCATCAGTTTTTTGCTAAGCGTGTGTGTTAATGTCATATTACGGCGTAAATGCTTCGTATCGTCAGTTGTTGCATAATGAATGTTTTCCTTCCAGCTTCATTGTGAAGTTTGGTACCTGTTATTCGCTTGGTTATAAGTGGATAGGTGTTGTCAGTAGCAAGAAACTTTGGGGAGAGTCAACAGAAAGTCCTCAGAAAAGAAACCTCTGTGAAGCAAGTGTTTCTGCCCATAACTCCTAACAGTCCAAAGGGGCTGGGCCACATCCAGGTCATGATTCGACTTTCTGCTGTCGCCATTTTTTTTTTCATAGAAAATTGATCACTGCCCGGGTTTGAACCCAGGCATCCAAGATCGTCAGGCCTCACAAGGCTAAAGCACCGTTATGATGGATGTCTTAATCAGAAGTTTCGGCAATCATCTACATGATAGGAGGCCTGAAAAAGCTGCGGTGTCCGAAGCATGGGAGCAAGGTCTGGTAGATGGAGTGGGTGACAAGGAGTGCACAGCAAATCTTCCAAAATGGGGGGGGGGGGGGGATCACCCAGACTTCATGAGCCTTGACCATCTTGGAGACTGGCTATAGTTCTCCATTCCCATTTATCAAAACAAAACATTCTGACTCAACTCACTGTACCGTATGAAAGTAGAGTGGAGGAAACTCTTATCTAGAAGACTGAAAAATATACCAGTCTAGCCAGCAACTTTAGGAAATCCGGCTTGTAGCCAAACCGTTGCCATAGAGGTTGGAGCATGTGGGTGGTTCGGCACATCTGCGTATGACATAAAACAGATCAATCGTACTTGGAAAGAAAGGACCAGAGCTCTAAAGGCGATGGCTTAAGTGCCTGAAGACAATTCCAGCTGGATATGGTCGAGGAGGAACAAAAGTGAATTGAAAAAGCTTAAAATGTTCCCTATATGCTGCCAGTATCTGCTGGACTAGTGGTTAAGCCACCTGTCCCAAGGGCAACTTGGCCTTGAGATAGCAGAGACACGATTCCAACCCAGATGAAAAAGGGGTCAACAGCAGAGACGCCCGTCACCTTACAGGAATGGGTTGGAGTCAAAAATGCGATGGTGATGCAGTCTGCCCCCGTCAGAGAGGCCATGTGTCACATAATAAGAACACAGATCTCATGGCAACCATTTTTCAAGGAAAAACAAAGGCAAAAAGGAAGAAAGGTAGACCTCCAATCTCATACATCGAGAACACAACAACAGTGGCCTAAATATTCAGGAAGTTGTCCATAAACTTAAAGTCAAAACAGAGCCATTTTGAGGAGAGTAGCTGTGTTACAGAGTGCAGCGGCCAACACCGAACCCGGTAACGCCGACAGGTGAGACAGGTCAGAAACGAATGGGTGTAAAACAGCGGGGAAAAAATTCAAATACAGTGAAAACCTCTTAACGGCAAGACTCGATAACTTCAACTTACCCTTATCTTCAAGCATTACTAAGGTACTGGCCAAAGCTCTTAGCAGCTGTGTTACAGAGTGTAGCGGCCAACACTGCACCCGGTGACGCCGACAGGTGAGACAGGTGAGGAACGAATGGGTGTAAAACAGCGGGAAAAAAATTCAAATGCAGTGAAAACCTTTTAACGTCAAGGCTCAATAACTTCAACTTCTCCATACCTTCAAGCATTACTATGGTCCTGGGCAAAGCTGTTTTTACGTCTGTTTCAACTCGTCGATTAACTTCGGTTAAGATAACTTCAAATGCCTTCCTTAAGTTCCTTTTTCATTTCATGAGCCCTTGCCATGCCAAAAGAATATGTAATCCTTCGTTCTGGAAGTGCCTAATGGTTAAAGTGCTCAGTCCATGGAGCTTTTTGTTCTGCTTCTGGCATAAGAATTTTTCGTTGCTCATCTGTGACTGGTCTGTCGGTGGTTCCATGATAAATACCACAAACCATTTTAGTGATCTTTTAAATTGCCCCTACTCTCCTCCACTAGCTGCATTGTCTGCCTAACTTGCAAGGATGCCCACGTACGTCCATTTATCTGCTGTTGCCATCATTTTCACGGTTCGTTCAGCTTCCTTGTATTGTGCTTTATACATCTCATTAAGTTTATATGAATTGGCCTTTTTTTTCTTCGGGGCTATCCTCTTTTCAATGGTTTTCCAGGTATTTTTGTAATCTGCTCTTTAATCTTCATCTCCTTTGTTCACTGGTTTGAAAGTATACTGTTTTGATTTGTTCCCATTTGATGTTGACTTCATCTGGGATTGGCTGTGTATAGTCTTCATTATCCAGTAAATCTTCGAACTTCTTCTTCAGCGACATGAAAAACACGCTCTTCCCTCTGAGAGTACGCAGTTTCTCAACCGTAAACTATTGGTGTCCTGTTTTCTGGGTCATGTTTATTATTACAGACACAGAGTGGCAGATTCAGCAGTACATCAACTTTGTGGACTTTCAAAAGGCCTTTGACAGCATACGCAGGCACAGTCTATGATGTACACTCATAGATATGGGATCCCACAGCAAATAGTCTTTCTCGTCAAAATGTTTTACGCTAACTATTATTACAGACACAGAGTGGCAGATTCAGCAGTACATCAACTTTGTGGACTTTCAAAAGGCCTTTGACAGCATATGCAGGCACAGTCTATGATGTACACTCATAGATATGGGATCCCACAGCAAATAGTCTTTCTCATCAAATTGTTTTACGCTAACTTCATTTTTATTACAGAAAAAGTGAACACAAATTCGAAGTAAAGACAACAGTAAGACAAGGATGTGTCATGTCAGCGCCATGTGCAGAAGAAAACATCATGTCTCAACGCCTTCGCATAACAAGTAAGTCTAAAGATTGGCCAGAAGAAAACAGAGATGACAATGAACATCCGAACCGCCTGGCCAAGCCGAGTAGACGGAACAAACTCTAGATGGAAGACTGGACACGACAAAGGAGCAGCAGTGACATCAAGAGGCATCTTAGCAAAGCCAGAAACGCGTTGACAATGATGAACAACGTTTTGAAGCCCCCCCCCCCCCCTCCCGTGCAGCATAAAAACCAAGCTGACGCTGTGTCCTTTCCATCCTACTTTACAGCTCAGAATGCTGGACGATGACAGAAAATGACCTTACAAAATATCAGCCTCACACACACACACACACACACACACACACACACACACACACACACACACACACACACACACACACACACACACACACACACACACACATACACACATACACACACACAAAGCACGCGAACACGCACACGCACATATACAAGTTTGCAAATCCAAACAACCGTGCGAATCTTCCTGCTCAACATCATCCAATCAACAACTGCGTGCCCAATGCAGTCATCACGAATGGACGATGGAGATGGATTGGGCACAGCATCTGAAGAGATCAGGATATTATCACTCAGACTGCACTGGGCATCAGAAGAAGAAGCAAGAGAGGAAGATACAAGAACACTTGGCGACAAACAATAGAAGGAAACTTAGAGCACTGAAACACGTTTGCCATACTATGCAAAGTTTGTCCTGGAATAGACAGAAGTGGAGGACTTTTGTTGCTGTCCTACACGCCAATGGCATAAGTAATGATAATAATAATTATAATGATGATGATAATGATGACAACAGTGCATAGTACTGATGATGATGATGATGATGATGATGACGGCGACAATGATAATAACAAAAAGAAAAAATGATGATATGTTGATGATGATATTATTGTAACTACTACTACTAATAGAAGTAATGATAATAGTAATAATTTTCTTTATACAGTGCAAATAGTCCACACCAAAAGCATCCATTTTGCACTATAGAATGATGATGATGGACTCCCATCGATCCACCGAATGAATAGGCATAGTGGTCCTTTATCGGGTGTTACGGGTCTTCATGTGGGATACGAGATCGATCCTGGAGGTACATATTCTTTCACAGGCGCTGCATGGAAAGAGGTTCTGCGTTCTTGGGTTCTGCATCCGCTGAACTGTCTTCTGTTGAATTGTTCTTGTTCTATTCTGTTCAAATGAGACTGTGCACTGCCGTCACCAATTTACTTTGTTGAGGAGAATGTCCTCCCAGTTGGTAGTGTTAATGCCACAGCTCATGAGGTCAGCTTTCAGAATATTCTTGTATTGCTTAAGTGGTCTTCCCTGATCAAGCATCCTTGCTTCGGCTGTCCATACAGAACAGTTTCTGGAATATTGTTGTTTTCCATATAGACAACATGCACTGCCCAAGAAACTGGCATTTGATGAGTATAAACTCTATACCTGGCAAGCCACACTTCCTATCAGTTTGAAGGATGGACATTTGATTTTGACTTGTGATGTTACAGATCTTACACAGAAATCTTTGGTGGAACTGTTCCAGCTGTATAATGTGGCGTTTGTAGGTAGCCCAAGTCTCGTGGCGGTGCAGTGATGTGCTCAAAACTATTGCTCTGTATACAACAATCGTTGTAGCGACCCTGATATCATGGTCTAGCCACAACCTCTTAGTCAACCTTCAAATGCAGAGTTAGCCTTGGAGATCAACAGTGCCAACTCAGTACCAGAGTATCTATTACTGCTCATTGCACTGTCCAATAGCAAAATTTGTCTACAGTTTTAAATTCCAGTTTGTTGATGACAATCGCAGATTGTGAAGCGCCAGAAGCCTGAGGTGATGTTGGCTGAAACATAGCCTTTGTCTTACTGAGGCTAATCGTAAGGCCAAAGCTTTTGCAGGCCGCAGCAAACTGGTCAGTGATGGGCTGGATTTCCTCTTGCGAGTTGCAGTTAGTGCATAGTCATTTGCGAAGAGAAATTCCCACAGTACGGCTTGGAGAACTTTTGTTTTGGCTCAGAGTCTCCGCAGGTTGAAGAGTTTTCCATCTGAGTGGAACTTGCTGTTCACACCCATGTCAAAGTCGTGGAATTTATCAATCAGCATTGCTGCAAAGAGGATGGTGAAGAGTGTGAGCGTAAGAACGCATCCTTGTTTCACTTTATGCTGTAGTGGGAAGGGTTCGCATGCCTCTCCATTCTCTTGGACTTTGGCCATCTTATCAGTGTATATGACAGCAATGAGCGAGACAAGCGTGTAAGGGCAACGCCAAACTTTCGTAATATCTCGCACAGATTCTTCCATTGCATGGTGTCATATGTTTTGGTCACTATGAGAAATACAAAACACAATGTGTAGCTCCTGATTTTGTTCGCGACACCTCTCTTGCAGTTGGCGTATGGCAAACAATATGTCAGTGATGCTTCTTCCACCACAAAACCACACTAGGACCCAGGAATGATGTGGTTGGTCACATACGTGATTACTCTGTTAAAGATGATTCTGACAAGGATCTTCCCCACAACTCACAAGAGAGATGTATCCCACGATGATTATTGTATAAGGCCTTATCGCCCTTATTATTGTAAATGTGTCTTGATCATAGTCTTGAGGAACCTCTTCCTTCTTCCATAAAGACTGTAAAAGAATGTCAGCTTCTCCAGTAACCTCTTGCCCCCATTCATGTAGATATCTGCAGGAAGACCATCAGCTTCTTTTTATTTCCCAGGCGTGGTTTTCGTCATGGTTTTGGTGATCTCTATATTGGAGGATGGATTTGCCAAAGACTCCTTTACTGGTCATTGGGGGAGTGCTACAATAACATCCTCATATACTGACGACTCCTTATTTAGCAGCGTGTTAAAGTGCTCAGCCCAGCGTGATAAGATGTCAGCTTTATGTATAGCAGAATGGAGTGGTCAGAGATACCAATCAGAACCAACTCATGCTGTGATTTCATGTTGTTGGCACCACCTGCAGCCTGAGTTCTGCAGCTTTCGTCTACCATCATTGGTTCTTCATCTCATGCAGATTTTGTAGGCTTTTTTGCCTTTATTTTTGCTTCATTTTCTCACAGGCCTTGTTGCTGAGGTTTCACTTGTGAGTACTTTGGAGTTTGTCAAATTGCTGGTTGATCTCTTCGCTGCTTTCCTTAAACTAGACTGTGTGGAGTCTGTGAAGGAGCTGTCTGACTCTTTACCACTTTCTTTAAACCAGCCCCTGTCTTTATGTTTTACAAAATCAAGGGTACCAGCTGCAGAAGTTCATTGGAAGGATTTCCATTCTACCTTTACATTCTCTCCCTCAACCTCATGTCATATTTTTGTCTAGGGCTTCTCTTGGAGGGTGTCCTTGCCGTTTGTCAGATGGATGATATTCAGCCTATGCACAGATTTCTGCGAGGCTGCTTTGGTTTTCCAAGTTAGAAGGATATTCATTTTGCTGCATTGTAGTCAGTGATTAGACCAACAGTCAGCTCGTCTCATGCAGCGTGTAATAATATGTAAATTGTCTTTCTGTCGATTGATGACATAATCAAAAAAATGCCACTGATTGGAGCGTGGGTGCATCCACGAGTGCTTAACTTTGTCATTCTGTTAAAAGAGGATATGGGTGATGGTGAGCTCACGCTGCGTACATAGTGATAACAATATCAGTCTCTGATAGGCCTACTGTGGCGTCCATGGACATTTGGCCAAACGGAGTCGTCACTTTGACACGAACGTTTAAATGATAATTCTAAGTCTTGTTTTTGATTCCAGTTTGGTAAGGATCGAGTCATCATACTAGTAATCATCGGTGAGTAAAATTATGCTTATCATCATCATCATCAGGTGCCTTGCCGCATGGCGTTGGCGACCATGGACTTCCAACCATCTCTATCTCTCGTTGCCCCCAGCATCTCCCCACCCTCCTCATCCCCAGCCACTCTGCAAGTCCGTCCAGCATTCTCTCCCTGGGTCTACCTGGTGCTCTCTTTCCCTCCAGCTTTCCCGTTGTGACCAGGTACTCCAAATCCCCCTTCCTCATAAAATGGCCTACAAATGTCGCTTGTCTTTTCCTAATCTTCCTTATGAGTGATCTACTTGTGTCTGCCTCCATAAGACTGTCTCGTTTGTTTTCTTTGCTGTCCATGGAACTCTCAACATTCTTCTGAGAAACCACATCTCGGCTGCCTCGATCCTGCTCTGGCTTTGCTTGCTGACTGTTCACGCCTCGCATCCGTACAACAGTATTGGTTCTATATAACATTCAAGAACGCTCTTTCTGATGTTAATTGATAGGCATTTGTTGGTAAGAATGCTTGTCATCTTCTTGAATGCTGTTTTGGCTTGGCCGATTCTGCCAGCTATTTCCGACGCGCATCTGCCGTCTGATGAAATGACCGTTCCCAGGTATTCGAACTTATTAACCTGTATCATGGTTGTGCCATTTGCTGTTATTTTGCATGAGGGGATTTCATGTTTTTTACTGATCACCATGACTTCAGTCTTCCTGCTGTTTAGTTCCAATCCCTTACCTTTGCTTTTTATTTCTAGTATATTCACAAGGTTTTGTAGGTCCCTTCCATTTTCTGCAATTAGCACGGTGTCATCTGCGTATCGAATGTTGTTTATCATTTTCCCTCCAACCTTTAATCCAGGGTCTTCTTCTAGGTTTCTCATGATGTTTTCGCTATATAGTGAAAACAGATCTGGTGACAAAATACAACCCTGTCTGACTCTGCTTTTGATGTTTTGAAAAGAGCTTATATTGTTTTCTATTCTCATTGCAGCGTTTGTTCCCAGTACATATTCCTGATTATTCGTAGATCTTTTCCATCAACATTGAGTCTCTCCAGTTGGTTGATCAATTCTTCATGTCGTACCCGATCGAAAGCCTTGGTATAGTCAACAAAGCATAAATACAAATCCTTATTCATCTCAATTGACCTCTCTATGATAGTTCTTAGGATGTATATGGCATTAATAGTTCCTTTCCCTTCCACAAATCCACACTGTTCTTCTGCTATTTCTCTTTTGATTCTATTCCTTGTCCTCATCATGATTATTCTTAACAGGATTTTTGTTACATGACTCATCAAACTGATTGTGCGATGGAGTTCGCATTCTATAGCCCCTGTCTTCTTTGGAAGTGCAATGAAAATTGATTTTGACATATCTTTGGGGGATTTTTTCAGTGTCATAAATTTCATTTAGGAGGACTGTTATTTTTTTCTATGCCAAATTCCTCCAGGGCTTCAATCATCTCTGTAGTAATGTTGTCTGGTCCTGGGGCTTTTCCTGGTTTTATCTTTTTCAGTGCTGCTCTAACTTCATCTTTCATTATGGGTGGTCCTTCAAAGTTCTTTTTTATAATGTGTTCTTCGTTTCTGTCATCCTCAAAAAGGTCTTTAATGTACTCTCCCCATCTGTCCAATATTTTGTCTTTTTCCATGATAAGCGTGCCATCTTTCGATTTTAAGCAACCAGTTGATGTGCATGTATTTTTCCTGTGGACAATTTGTTCAATTCGTCTGTACATACCCTGAGGATCCATTCTGTGTTGTTCTTCTATCTCTTTGCATTTTGTGTTCAGCCAAGCTTCCTTAGCTTCATTGCACCTATGCCTGCTTTCTTTGTTTATCTTCCTATATATCTCCTCGTTTCTCATTGCCTTCCTCCTTTCCTCCATCAGGCCCAAAATTTCATTAGTCATCCAGCTCTTTTTTGCTTTTCTATCTGCCTTAGGGATTTCTTCACAAGCTTCATTTATAGAACTTCTCAATTACGCTTATACATCGTCCATTTATATAAAAAATATCAATTATCTTTTTTTCATACAAATTATAAAGGTTACACAAGAGAAACATACTAATGATACACAGAAAACACAAAACTACACACTAAAATTATGTAACCGAAGATTTTAAAAAATGTAACAATGACATGCAAATAAGTGAAGACAACCTCCCCCAAAATACGCAATGAAATGAAGTTCTTCTAAAATAATATTAATTGTTTCATGTTTTCAGAAGATACGCCGATAAAAAATCTTCTGTAAAGCACCGTTTATGCGAGAACTAGAGGTAAAAGAAAAAAAAAGTATAGATATTACATGTAATGTTAATGTGTCCAGATTATTGGTGTTTAACGAAATAGATTCAGCCAGACTCACCACATCTTTTCCATAGAGTTCATAAAAATACTCTAGTTAGTACAGTTTATTGTTCCTTAGCAATGGATAACAAGTTCACTGGTGACCTCAGATTATTGCCCTTCTACAATGAATAATCAGTTATTGTGTTTATAAAATACACCACACACAGTTCATAGAATTCACAACTGATGTGTGTGTGTGTGTGTGTGTGTGTGTGTGTGTGTGTGTGTGTGTGTGTGTGTGTGTGTGTGTGTGTGTGTGTGTGTGTGTGTGTGTGTGTGTGAGAGAGAGAGAGAGAGAGAGAGAGAGAGAGAGAGAGCAAAATGTACTGAACTTGCGTGAACTCGCCTTTTTGAAACATCGAATGTATTTAACTTTATATTTCACTTTATAGGCCTACTTATTGTAATTTATTCAGTAGTTATTTATAAGTGAAGTTGACAAGCTTTTATGAATGGAAATCTTATTTGATGGCGAACGATTTTATTGTTTTCAAACTTTTTACTTTGAATGTGCTTAATTATGATGAATTTGTGCTTGTCATGTCAATAGTTGTGAAAATAATACGTGTAGGATTAAACACATTGCAATTCTTAATGTTTATTAATGAAAACGTTGTACAATTGTAGCGCATCAATTATTTCTAACAGGTTCTTTAGGTTGGACTTTTTTTAGTGGATATTCGTGTTACAATTATGTAACATGTTGTTTCACTATGTAATAGGCTTACTATGGACTTGCCAGCACGGAAATGAAGATACTATTTTTGTATGCCCAGTTCACCAATGTAGCATGATCGATATATACCTTGCAGACATAGACACTTCTGGTAGGTTATTGATAAACATGATAAATAAGACAGACGCAGCCAGAGTCGTAGATAAGTTATTGTTTACTTAGAGCTAAATACGGTCCCAGCACATTCCCTTGCAGAACTCCACTCGATGTTTAATTTTGGTGCTCAAAGAATCAGCCATTGATACACACTCTTTGTCTAAGAAATTCTATAATCCATGTCCCAATTTTTAAATAAGTTTATTCAAATGAAAAGACCTGTAAAAGTCTAAATAATCAGACGAACAATACAAGATGCCTGATTTCCTCTGTTAATATTTTGAAATGCTTTACTCAGTAACAATCATTTGTCAGTACAGCTTTTATGTAAACTTGACAATTAATGATTTATGATGATGAATTAACACCAAATCCAATATTGCCAAAACATTTGCAGATTGAGGTGTCATGTGTCGAGGAATTCTGACTATAGTTACGTAAGTATTTACCATGATTCCCATCTGTTGTCTCCCCTTATAGCCTAGCCTACTAGACTGAAATGATTGGTGAAAATATATTCAGGGACCAAAATGAATAGAAGCAGATTAATCAAACGCAGAGAAATGCTAGCATTAAACACACGAATTCCCGCATTGCAAACTAAGATGCAACAATTGTGATTAGAGAACGATTTCAAGTATGCAACTCTGCTTATTGTAACATCATGATATCAGTTATGGTAGCCCGCAGGAATATCATCACCAAGAACAATTAAGGGGAACGAAAGGTTGAAAACGACAGAAAATATGACTTAAAAATAGAAGAAGTAAAACTGTTATATTTAAATGCTGTGTTCGATCCTGCCAGATATTGTATACCGATAATGACAATGTTAAAATGTTTGTAGTCCCTTAAGGATAGTGTTAACTCCCTTTGCACAACTCCTCGGCCAGGCGGCGTTAGTAGGCTAGTCAATGTAATGTACTGTAATGGCCGAACGCATAGACAGTCAAGATGGATTTGAAGAACATTTTAGCAGAATTAAAAGCAGCTCAAGATGATTTTAAGCAGTCAGACAAAGCATTTGCCACTTCGACCTTTTGTCAGCAAACCTGCAAGGTAAGTAACTGCATGCGCTTACCAAATGAACACAGAGTGACAGACTATTCAATTTTTTGAAGCGATTCGTTCGCCATTTTCGACGTACCTGCGAGCACGCACATTTATTGATAAGGTAAATCTAAGTTCAGATGCCATTTGTCTATCACAATGCAATTTCTTTTATCCATGTAATTGTGTATATGCGTGTTTATCTTCAATTCCTGTTTCGTTCAGTTTTCTCGATTGAATGAATGCAATGCGTCTCGAAGGTTCTTGCTCAGTTTCTGAATCATTGTTGTTTCTTTTCGGACCAAGTTCAACCCGACCACTCGGACCAGTCACACGACGCCGGTTTGGTTATTCCCAATCAGAATTAGGGCGTTCGCGGATTGTAATGGCCTGATTGGTATAGTTTGCATTTATTCTTGCCGCTCTGAGTTCGTTTCAATTTATAACATAACAGCCATTTGCATCTCCAGGATTACCGCGATTGTGCTTGTTTTGTATTTAACGCCGCTGAGCTAGACAGGAAGTGCATTCCGCAAGTGACCTTGAGGTTGGGGAATTTACTATTATCCTGAATCCGATTCGCGGTTGGATTGCTCATTTAATTTAACAAGAAAGAAGTGTTTGTAAAAATGCCATTATTAAAATGAATCGGTCGTGTATGAAACCGTTTTAAAACAAAATTTTCGTTCACTTCTATTAGGTTGAATTAATGCCTGGTTTGTTAACTTCGCACATGGTGCAACAACTCGATTTAGTGTAAACTTGCGCCCATCTTCATGATCTTGTAACTTGTAATGTAGGTTGTACTAAATAGGCAACGTGTTCTGGTGCTCTTTTCATGTTTTTGTTTCTGGTTCCTGTTTGCTTGAATGTGGGCAGTCGCACTTGTTTTGGATAGTCTGGTGTGTTTAATGGTCTGAAAACCTTGAATGTGGGCAGTCGCACTTGTTTTGGATAGTCTGGTGTGTTTAATGGTCTGAAAACCCTGTCTGCATAGCTTTTACCCATTCTTTTCACCTTGTAACGTTCTTGGAAAATGCAGAGAAAGAGAAAGGTGTCATTTTGAGCAAACTTTCATGTTATTAAACATTGTTCATGGTGTTTTGTATCATGAAAACAAACCACATGCACCATTTATGAAGCATATTATGAGGAAAGGAGAATTAGAACACCTTGTCACAACAGGAAAGCTGGAGGGTAAGAGAACACCAACTAGATCCAGGAAGAAAACATTGGACGGACTTGCAGAGGTGGCTGAAGACAGAGAGGTGGGAGATGTACTTGCAGTGACAGGGGATAGATTGGTGTGGAGGGTCATGATCGCCAATGCCATGTGGCTGGGCACATGATGAAGATAGAAATAAACAAGTTCAGTTTGTAGTGTAAGCGATAGAAATAAACAAGTTCAGTGTGTAGTGTAAGCTGAGGCCAGAACAGTGGGCATTGCAACCACAAAATGGTGGATGGGTGACTTCAGCAGCAAGGCCGCATGGTGTGTCTATTTTAAAGGCCTAACATCCGATCCAATGGATCGGGACGCATGCGCATTGAGTGTAGGCGTGGCTTTTCTAAATAAGGCAGTGCACGTGGTCAGCTGTAAACAAAAGCTGTGTGCTAGAAGCAGCTTTTCTTCTGCCTCACCCCCACCCTGCACTACCAACCCTGACCCAAGGCACTGTCCCCGTATATTTACATGTACTGACACGTAAGTTTTTAGCGGTCCTCACAACAGGCACTACTATTACCCCAGTCCCACATAGCCATCTAGTTATGAGGTTGTGTGTTTCTGCTGTGAACTGGCTGGCCATGCCCCTCTCTCCAGCTGCCCTTCTCCTTTGCCCCCACACAGTCCTAATCTCGACCCCCGTGTGTGTGTGTGTGTGTGTGTGTGTGGTGTGTGTGTGTGTGTGTGGTGTGTGTGTGTTTTGCTTCGTTGCTTGATTTAACGTCTTTTCACTATAAATGATATTAGTGTGTGTGTGTGTGTGTGGGTCTGGGTGTGAAGTAAAGCAATGAAAAAAATTAGTTGCTTCTGGTGTCCTCTCGTTTCTGCTACAATGCTTGTGATGTTCATCGATTGATTAATTGTATTTTCCATTTCATATATACGTCGAACAACTCGTGATGCTAACTCAAAGCGGCAAACTACTTGAAATTTTGATGATATATCCTGCAAAATTCTAAGAGAGATGGGGGGAGACAGTACACGCGGGAAGGCAGGGTTTCCTGGTCAGACTCGGGTTACCACGCGATATAGGAGGCCCCACAGGGGGGTACATTCCACTGAGAAATACTAGAAAAGTAGAAAGTATTACTATTAGACTCACTTGACACTAAATGCATTGTTTATCCCCTGCACAGCCTCTCACAGCGGGAAAGAAAAACAAACCACAGGAAATGAAGCTGCAAGGTCGCCGTCTGTCTTCTGCTGCCAGTTAGGCCTGTGTTACCGCGCTCAAACTTTCTTGCAGAGAATGTAGATGTGTGCTTATTTTGTGTTGTATTAAATGAAAGAAATCGTTGTAGTTCTCACAGTGTTGGATATAAACATAGAAGAGAAAGAACTAGTTGGACAAATGTGGGGTAATCGTGACTGGAATGGCAGTGTGCACGTGATATAGTACTATCTTATGTGACAGTATGTTGTACTGACACTAGTGACTATGTTGATGACAGCAGGTCTGTGTCACTGACATATCTTGATACATCATCATAGTTATGCCCGATACTTCTAGACCCACTTCATGTCGTCCTTTTATCCTGTTGGGCTTTTTCACATTTGGCAGGTGTAGGATTTCACAGGGCAGTATGTACATTAGGCCTACAGACGTTCTCACATCTGGTACCAGTGAGTTTCAGTGTTGATATCAGTAGATAGGCAGACAGGGCAAGCCAGACAGAACAGATGCCTCATTGTTTTGGAGCCCTGATGCTTTACAGTAGCCTAAATCCTCAGCAGTGGACTGGCAGTGGATATGCTCATGTTTTAACACTCAGGCTCTAGGCTATATCCAATTTATTTATAAAAGAAATAAGTATATGGTGTTTTTGACAGAAGCGTAGTAGTGGTTGTGCTGAGTTTGTGAAATCATTCAGACTGTGTGTGCTGTTGCTGGTGTGAAATTTGAACCCCCCAGCCCTATCCATAAACCAGTCTTCGGTAAAGGCTGTTATCACCAGAGGTCAGTGTTGCTTTTATTTACTGCTCAGATGTGTGTGTGTGTGTGTGTTCAGGCAGCATGACTGTTTTGCTTTGCAATTTCCTTCCACGTGCTTTTCTATTTTCGATGGATGTGCCAGTCAAGTTACCATAGCTCCGCCCCTATTCCTTCAATTCGGATTTTATTTTCCAAATAAAAGACACAACCACACTTTTTGTTACAAAGATTATAACTAACTAAAAGCAATGTTTGATAATTAAGTCTGTGCCAAAATGAGCGATGTAGATTCCCTCTAGTTCGAGTAATCTGCGTTTAATTGAGAGCAGACAGCGCGTGTTCCCTCGCCGACGGTTTGAATTCAAGTGACTTCGCTGCAGCCTCCCGCCTTATATACTCCTGTTGTGTCTTTAAGAGGTGTGTGGGAGGAACACATCATTAGAACTCTGAAGGACCGCCAAAAATGAAAGATGAAATTAGAGCAGCAGTGAAAAAGATGAAACGGGGGAAAATCCCAGGAGCAGACAGTATTACTGACTAGAAATGATTCAGGCTGGAGATGAATTTAGTGTTGAAAAGGAAATTTATGACAGAAAAAATCCACAGGGCTATGTCGCTTTTTATCACACTTCCAAAGAAAGCAGGGGCCACAGAGAGTGAACTCAACCACACAGTTGGCTCGATGAATCATGTGACAAAGATTCTGTTAAGAATAATCATAATGATAAGGAATAGAATCAATAACCAGAACTAGCAGAAAAAAAATGGATTTGTTGAAGTATGAGGAACTGGTAATGCTATCTTAATTCCAAAGAAAGATTTCTTGAATTGAGTAAGGATTTGTTATGTGTGTTTTGTTGATTATACCAAGGCTTTTGATTGGGTCAGAACAACAAATTGATCAACTTAGTGAACAGCTCCATATTGGTGGGAAAGATATAAGAATAATAAGGAATATGTATCAGAAACAAAAAGCAGCAATAAGAGTAGAAAATTATGTAAGCTCTTTTCAAAATATCAATAGGGGCTTAGACAGCATGTGTTCTGTCATCAGATTTGTTTTCGTTTTACAGCAAAACCATCACCAGAAACCTAGAAGAATGCCCTGGGATAAAAGTTGGAGGAATATGGTAACCAGTCTTTGTTGTGCATATAACATTGTTCATATTGCAGAAAATGAAAAAGACCCACAAAATTTTGTGAATAAAATAGAGATAAAAAGCAGAAAGTAAAGGCCAAGAGCTATGTACTGAAATAGAAGACTGAAGTCATGGTAATCAGTAAATCAGTATAGTGCATTGTAAGCCATGTTAGCAAAGCAAAAACTTAACCCTTTGACTCCTCACCCTATCCACCAGCTTCCCACAGGAAGTCAAAGGGTTATGTTTTTGCAGTTAGTGGATAGGGGCAGGAGTCAGTCAAAGGGTTATGTTTTTGCAGTTAGTGGATAGGGGCAGGAGTCAAAGGATTAAATATCTGGAAAGTCATCTCACCAGACAGATGCACGTTAGAAATAGCAGCAGAATTTTTCAGTATTATGTAGAATCAGTACTGTGGTTTAAGGCAGTTGCCTGAAACATGCCCAGGCATATGCACGTGTACATTCACCAGCTCAGATGAAAAGATAGAACAGTTTTATAACGACCTTCAAACTGCAAAGGACAAAATACCCAAAAGAGAAGTTTGCATAATAATGGGCGAAAGTGAAGACAGAGTGTGGAATAGGACCTTATGGGCTGGGAAAATGCAATGAAAGAGGTGACATGTTGGCATCTTTCTATGGGGCCAATGAATTGGACATCACTGATACCCTTTTAAACAGCATATATCATCACAGACAATATACCTGAAAACTTGAAAAAACAGAAATGATAATAAAGAAAATCGAAAATCAGATATGTAGATTACATCATATTAGACAGGACATGGAGAACTACTGTTCTAAATTCCAAAACAAAACCAAGAGCTGATTGCAATAGTGGTCACCATTTAGTTGCAGCAAAAAATAGACTCAAAGCCTATAAACAAAACAAAGTCAAGCCGGCCCCAAAATTCGATCTAGAGGAACTAAAAAATCAAGACATTGCATCTGATTTTGAGATCAAAGTCAGCAGTCATTTTGAGGCTTTACTTCAGGACTGGACATTCAGTGATTGTTATCCAGAAGAAAGTTGGGCAGATATGAAGAAGACTTACATTGAAGTTGCAAAAGAAACAAGTCATGAGAGATACTGATATAGAAGACATGGGCATATAGATAGAAGGAAAAAAAACCTTTACAAACCCGTGCTATGCCAATGATACTGCGCATTTAGCAGACAATATTACCAGTATGAAAAGAACTCTATACAGGGTGGATGCAGCGGGCAAAAAGGCTGGTCTAAACTGGAATGCCAAGAAAACAAAAGTGCTACACGTCAGTGGCAAAGACACTGAAAACAAGACATCTTAATTAATAAAGTTCCTTTAGAAAGCTTTGAAAGATTTTAAATATCTTGGTTCTGTAAAGACTGACGATGGAACCTGCTCTAAAGACATAAAAATGAGAATTGGAATGGCAAAGCATAAAATGGTCTAACTCAATATCTGGAAAGACAGAGGCATACCAAATAGTCTGAAATTAAACTTTTTAAATGTTAGATTTCGGCCAGTCTTGATTTATGGCTAGGAAGCCTGGACTGTCAGAAAAGGCTGATTACAGAAGAATTGAGGCAGCAGAGATGTGGTTTTATCGGAGAATACTACATGTCAAATGGACAGTAGAAGAACTAAGGTGTCCTGGAAGAACTTGATTCCACCAGAAAATTACTATTAGACATCAACAAGAGAAGAATGAAATACATTGGCCATGTGTCTCGAAGCAAGAACACACACATCATGGCAATAATAATAATAAATTACAATATTTATATAGCGCAAAATCTTGATAAAATCAAATCAAAGCGCTGAAGCAGACACGCACGCACACACACACGCACCACGCACGCACACACACACACACACAACACATGGCTATAAATGGGGAGAAAGAATAAAAGCAATAAAAGCAAGAATAAATGCAATGGAATATTATAGAGCATAGCATATACAATTATATATTATAACCATGTGATTCCCCTCCGAGCGGAGACAGGCTGCAGAGGGGGGGTTGAGTGAGGTTAGGATTTTATGCGGAGGAGAAAAGGTGAGTTTTGAGAGCGGACTTGAAGGAGACAAAAGTAGGTTGCTGACGGACTGAGAGAGGAAGTTTGTTCCAGGAGAGTGGACCAGAAACAGAGAAGGCTCGTGGACCATAGGTATTGAGCTTAGTGCGTGGAAAGCGAAAAGTCAGAGGATCGGAGGCAGAGCGGAGGGTACGTGAGGGAAGATAGATCTCAAGTAGGCTTGACAGGTAATCGGGGGCTGCGTTATTGAGGCTTTTGTAGCACATGGTGTCTAGTTTGTACTGTATGCGCTTTGATACAGGGAGCCGGTGAAGTTGTGCCAGGAGAGGAGATATGTGGTCAGCTTTTTTCTTTTTGAGTACAAGGCGTACAGCATTGTTTTGAATGCGCTGTAGGATGTGAATGGTGGAGGCAGGAAGACCAGACAGGAGTGAATTGCAATAGTCAATGCGAGACATTATGAAGGAGAGAACGAGTTTTGCAGTTGTTTCGACAGAGAGATACTTCCTGATCAGCCTTATACGATGGAGATGATAGTAGCAAGATCTGGCAGTTTGAGAAACAAAGTTGTTCATGGAGAGGGTAGAGTCATTAAGCTGAAGTTTGTTGAACGTCATCCAGTTCTTAATGTCCGAGTAACACTCAGTGGTGCGAGTCAACAGGCGCTGTATATTATCAGGTGAGTCACTGTCTTGAAGTTGGGTGTCATCAGCATAGAAGTGGTGTTTTATAGAGTGGGAGTTGATGATGGTGGACAGGGGGGAGGTGTAAAGAGTGAAAAGAACAGGGCCAAGGACAGATCCTTGTGGAACACAACAGGTCAGGTATGCAGGTTGAGAGTAAGTGCCATTGATGAGAACAGTTTGTTTTCTGTTTGATAAATACGAAGTGAAAAAGGAGAGAGCAATGTCAGAGATGCCAAAAGTATGATGAAGTCTAGAAAGGAGAATACCATGGTCAATGGTATCGAAGGCTGCAGACAGATCAAGGCAACCATTTTTAAAGAAAAAATGAAGACAAAGAAGAAGAAAGGCAGACTTCCAATCTCATACATCGAGAACATAACCAACATCAGTGGCCTAAGAAGTTGCCCACAAAACTCAAGTAAAAGCCATTTGGAGGTGGATGACTGTGTCACAGATTACAGCAGCCAACACTGAACCTGGTGACACCGACAGGTGAGACATGTGAGTACTATTGTATGGTCCATGGGAAGCCTGGACCATCAGCAAGCAAAGTCAGAAAAGATTGAGGCAGCTGGAATGTGGTTTCAAGGAAGAATGTTTCAGCAAAGAAAACAAACAGGATAGTCTTGAAAGAAGCAAAACACAAAAAGAACATTAATGAAGAAGATAGAAGACAAGCAACATTTAAAGGATATTTTGTGAGGCAAGAGAAATTTGAGCACCCAGTCATAACAGGAAAGCAAGAGGGAGAAAGAACACCAGATAGACCCAGGGAGAAAGTTATGACAGGATTTGAAATTGTGACAGTTTTGCAGAGTGGATAGGGACAGAAAGAGTAGGAGATATAAACAGTGACAAAAGAGAATCTTATGGAGGACCATGACCGCCAACACCATACGGAATGGCACGTGATGATAATGATGATGATGCATACATTTATTATGTCTGTGCATACATAGTGTACTGTTTCAAAGTCAGTTTAGTCTGTTTTAGTCCTTTTTTTTCAGACTAGTGTGAAAACAAACAAACAAACAGAATCCTAGGCATTACATCAATTAGGCTATAGACAGGAGACTTTTGATGATTTTTCTCCTGCACACTTTTTTTAGTTTTACTGTTGGTTGCTCAGGTGTCACATTGGGGTTGAGCCAGGCTGTAGCTGAAATGCATATAGTGGGCAAGTAGGGTTTATTAAGAGCGAGGTTTTTTTTTGTTGTTGTTGAAATTGTGAACAGCTCAGGTCAGGGGTACATAAAGTGTTACACACATGGCCAAAATTAAAATACAAGATATTGCACTCTAAGTGATATAGTCTTGTTGTTTAGTGTCTGTAGCATGCAACTTGCAAGAAGGTGAAATAGCGAAAAGGAAAAATTGATTCCAGACTTTGATGGGCTTCCTCTGTTGGTGACTACAAATTCTGCTGCTCATAACATTGTGTCCCATTACTGTGTTTTTAAAGCACTTATTAAACTTGTTTGAAAGAAACAAGTTTACAATAAGAATCTAGAGACCTGTATCAGTGTATGGATATATCATTAACTTTTGACTTTGGTAAAATTAAGGAATTATAAATGTTTATTGAAGGGGACACCGTTATGCGCAGAAGAGTAGTTGTACTTGTTTTCATTTTTGACAAATTCACTAAGACGTTTCTAGCAACTAGTTTGCACTGAAAAGCATTAGCTGTGGCAATGTAAATTGTCTTAAAAATTTTTACCAGTAATTCAACAAGAACCCTGTACAACTAAATATTGAATTTTATCTTTTGCGCATAATGGGGACACCAAGACAGTTCAATATATCCACAAAAACTCAGACCACACTGTATTACAGTTTCATCATATTTTATTGAACATTCATGTTGGCAGCATATTTTCTATAATTAATAAAATGTCTGCCTCATGAATCCATTCTTGGAACAGACATATTTTGACAATTTATTTGTGGAACACAACTCCAAGTCATCAAGTCCAGAGAACACGTAGTGCCTCCCAACACGCTTCAGAAATTGGATCACGACACCTTCATCCTCCAGCTTGTCAATCTGGAACAAATACATAGAACACTAGCTCAAACCTTAACCTGTTATAGTGTTGCTTGGGAATAGAGATCAGATATATCAAATTCCAATATTGCCAACAGATAAATTGCTATTGACCCACAAGTAAGATGTAGAAGAGTTTAAATGTAGACGGTACAAGCAGTGTTGTTAAAAATAAAGACTTGTTAATGGAAATGCATGTAATGACTGAGGAAGAATGAATTAGGAGCAAATAAAATGAAAGAAGTGTTCTCTCTGTGTACATAGTTATGCAATATCAGGGACTGCGTGCGACAGTTGTCTGAAATTTAGGTAGTGTTAACTGGAAAAGCTCTTTGTGAAGTGATCCATCTTTACACAAACAAATTACAGTGTTGTACTGCGCATTAATCAGCTTAAATTGAAACTTACCACTGCAACCAAAATCTTTCTTTTAGCTGCAGCTACAGGCAGGATGTTAAACTGGGAAGGATGTGGTGTCTTCGTTATGCGCATCAGAAATTTTAGATGATTGACTTTACACATGATTTCTAGAACCAGCATATGAACATTCTAAGTACAATAAACTACAATAGTTTAAAAATGTTATCAGACCATGCCATATATATATTAAAGTTGAAAAGGTTACACGAAAATGTAAACAAACAGACCCTGTTGCTTTGTCAGCCACTGGTTTGGCGGATCACACATTACAAATCATGTAATCTCCTGAGCTAAAATGTATTTCACCGAATTCAGCCCCAATAAATGCCTTCGTATATCACAGAAGAAACATTTCTTACCTTTGTGATGTTCTAGCTGGACAGGCAGTAGCATAGAAGTCTAAAATTTGAGTGTCGCTCGCAAAATCTTCTGCTCATAATGCACCTGTCACACGGGCGAAGACTTTTCCAAGACTTCTAAAATTAGGCACATCTCTAAGACTTTTTCTCCCGTGTGACTGCACGACCAAGACCCCAGGCGTCTGGGAAAATCCGATTCTTCAGTCTTGGGCCTAGTCGTGGGTTATTGGTCTGGACCAATAACTTTTTCAAGTCTTGGCGACTAAAATTCGAAAAAACATCGGCGAAACGTCCTGTCGGGTCCTGTACAGTCCTGGCCAGTGCTGCCCAGTCTTAGTCAGTGCCGCGCGGTGTTGAAAACGTCCGCGAGACGTTTTGGGTGACGCAATGGGGGCGTAGCTGCCACGCGCGGGAAAAAAAATAGGTCGATGCGCGCGCAGCACTGTTGCAGGTTTGGCATCGGTCTTGGCTAGTCCTGACCGGTTTTGAAAACGTTCCCTCGAGTCTTCTCGTGTTTTACGGGACCCGCCAGGACTGAGGAAAACTGCGTGAGTCTTGTGTGTGACTGCTATGGAAGTAGGGCCTATCTCGCATAACTTTTATTCTACACTCGACTGCTGCTGGAAGCTCTGCTGGGTTGCTGCGCGATTTCGAGACAATTCAAGTCAAATCAACACAAGTCAAGATGTCTGGTTCTGAGTCCGACTGCGCTTCAAACCAGTCGATGGAGCAGGAGCTCTTGGATCAAGTTCCTGATGAGGGGGAGCAGTCTCACGCTGATCCTGCTCCAGCACTGGATAAAGAACCAAGTGGTGGCTCTGGTGTTGCTGCCAAGGGCAAGGCCAAGAAGCAGAGGCTCACAGAAATTCAGAAGTTGGATGTGTGCGACTTCCTGAGAGAGAGGCCTTACATTTATAACAAGAGCCATTGCGATTTCAAGAACAAGTCCTTGAAAGACCGTGAATGGAGTCTGTTGGCCCAGCGGTTGAAGGTGGATGTCAATTGCATCACTACCTGGTACCAGTCAATGAGGACGATCCTTGCCAGGACCAAGAAGCAAAAGGCAAAGTCAGGGTCAGGAACCGGCAAGTTGACTCATGTCCAACAATGGATCTGGGACCACATGACGTTCTTGCTGACTCATATCGAGACAGTAGTCCCACAAACATTGGGGGGCAAGAGGAGGTTGGTGGTGGACCCTGATACAGACCTTGGCCCTGATCAGCCTGGGCCAAGTTGGAGGGAACCTAGGTCCGTGGGCATTGCATCCACCTCAACCCTCCGAAAGGCAGCTGCTACACCCTCTTCATCTGATTGCTGTGAGCAAATGCGGCAAGAGCTCTACAAGTACATCCAAAGAGCCGAGCACCCACGCAGCCACTACTGGGGCTACATCGAGTGGCGCACCTCCACCATGACTCCTTCGCAGAGATTGGCCTTCCATGACGAGGTCTACCAGGTCATGCTGCGGCACACGGCTTGCATACCCGTTCCGGATCAGCCGCCGTATCCTCAGGCAGGACCAATCTATGTGGCGGATTCAGGCCGAGAGCCACAAGCTCCCACTCAGCAGGCCGGTTCGACACAGCCGGAATCAGGGCCAGCAGCAAGCCCTCTTGCGACCAGCACGCCAGATCGCCCTCTGCCAAGGGTGTCTCCCCGCAAAACCCGCACTCCAAAGCGTGTGCCACAGCCTCCTCCAGAGGATCTGTCGGATCTCACGACTGTGGACTTCACAGACCTCCTGAACTGCTGAACCAGCGGGAGGGAGTACACCCGTCCCTTTTCAGGGCCACAATTGTTCACAAGACAGTTCATTTGTCAGCATTATTCTCGTTTGTCTTGTTTTCTTTGTCTTTGTTCGTTTTGGAGTGTTGTTTTTTAAGGTAATTATGGCTATGTTAAAATATCAAATGCTTGACGGAAATACCTAAAAAACATAAAAATACCATAAACCCCCAAACTTGTTTCGCTCGATTTGTGAAGAGATATTATGTTAAACTACACATTATTATGTGATTTTGAGATGCATGTAAGTATAGGCTGAAGTAGAAAATAATTTATGTTTTCATCTACATTATTACTTCTTTCTAATTAAAGAATGGACATTGGGAATGTACCTGGACACACAAAGACAAATACAAATTGAATGCAACAAAAGCAACTGTCTTTTGAGTTTTTTTGGCCCTGAAAAGGGCCTAGAATGAGTTCCTTGGAAAGGGAGACTCAGGGGGAGGCAGCAGGCGCAGGATAGCTTGGAGCAGCAGGTGGTTAGCGGGCAGCAGCAAGGACATGCTCCAGTTGTTCGGGTGGGTTGACATGGGCCCTCTCCCATTGCCATGGGACCATGCCGTGAGGGCTGCCAAAGAAGTCTGCCATGATCTCACGGGTCCTCTTCCCAGCAGTGTCAGCACGTGCAGGTGGGGGCTGTGGTTGTTCATCCCAGACGAGAACGTCTCTCCAGGCTCCAGGGGTGATGTTCCCTCTTTCATCCTCTCTGTCTACAACATGGGCGGGGATGGGCTGTCTGTCCAGGGCGATGTTGTGGAGGACGAGGGCAGCCTTGATGACGGGGATGTAGTTTCTGGGTTGCAGCTCCACAGTCTTGAGGAAGATCCTGAAGCGATGAGCCAAGATGCCAAAGGCATTCTCCACCACCCTCCTAGCCCTTGACAGCCTGTAGTTGAAGACCAGTTGTCGTCTGTCCATAGTCTTCCTGGAGTAAGGCTTGAGGCAGAAGTCCCTGAGGGCGAAGGCATCGTCACTGACAATGAAGTATGGAACGTTGACAGTGTCCTCAGGATCTTGAGTGAGGGGGCATGCTGGTGGCCTGTTGGCGTCGTTGGTCTCCAAGGCATCTCTGAGGTCAGTCTCCAAGAAGATCTGAGCATCCGACATGCTCCCAAAGCCACCCAGCTCCGCCCACAGGAACTTGTAGCCTGCATCTACCAGTGCCAGCAGGGGGATCGAGAAGAATCCCTTGTAGTTGTAGTAGACACTCCCACTGTTCTTGGGTTTCTTCAGGGGACTGTGCTTCCCATCCAGAGCCCCCATGCAGTGAGGCATGTTCCATCTCTCCTGGAAACCATGTGCTACAGCCCTCCAACCCTCCTCAGTCCACACTCCAGGAAAGGCTTCCTGCTGGTACACTTGGATGATGGCCCGGCAGACCTCAGGGATGAAGAGAGAGATGGTGTTGTGGCCACACCTGAATGCATACTTCAAGGACATGTAGCTGTCCCCAGTGGCCAGGTACCTCAACGTGACAGCCAGTTTGAAGCCAGGCTCCAAAGACCGTCGCATGTTGGTGTCCTGCTTGGAGATGATGGGCTCAATCCGATTGCAAATTTCAATGAAGGTCTGCGGGGTGAACCTGGTATAGTTCCGGAACATCTGTATGCTTGCATCATCCTGAAGGTCGATGTGGAGCAGGGTGTAGTAATGTCCCAGATTCCTCCTTTGCTGCTCAGTCAGGATCTCCCTGACCCAGACGGCCCTCCTGCGCCTGCCACGCCTGTCTTGATCTTCATCTTGACCTTGATGATGGTGGGCTTGTTCATGATGAACATGGTGCCGGTGCATAGCCAAAAGAAGAGGAGCAGGTCCAGCCATGATGATGTCCCTCCAACAAGTGACAGAGCTACTATCTCAAACTGGGCCTTTTATACCTTTTCAACAAAGTAAAAAATAAATTCCCAAAACATGAAGTTAAAGTCATGCGAGATCCTGACAAGTCATACATGAATCTTCGAGATTGGCAAACACTAGTTTCCCAACCCCAAAAAACAAGGAGGGACCCCCCAGGAACCCCAACAGGCCAAAAATGTATCCAAAATATGCCCAAGTTTCGAAACGCCGAAATAGCACAAAACTTGAGCCAAGACTCGAAGAAGACCTGCACAAGTTTTCCAGACTTCAGACTTGGTCTTGGCAAAACCAAATACAGCGTCACAGCCAGCCAGCGTCTCGCCACAGCCAGCAGGCAGCGCGAGATTATAAGAAAGGGGCGGTGCCTCTAAGTCTTGGAAACGTCGTGGCCCGTGTGACAGCGGAGCCGAGACTAAAAAAACAACAAAACTTTTCTAAGACTTGGGGCCGTTCTATTTATGGAAGTCTTGGAAAAGTCTTCGCCCGTGTGACAGGTGCATAACTGATTTGTTTTGGTGGGGACGCAAGCGGGAAATGAGATCATGCTCCCTTTCATGTGGTTTTCTAAAGCAAAACCTGCTGTGTCAGTGCTCTATGAGCACAAATGATGACGTAGACAGCAACTTTTCAACCAAAAGTGCGTCTGCTACAGCGTGCGAACACAGTCTTCCGAACATAACGCAGTGGACACGAACTTCATCTGACTTAACTAGAGTCCTGTTTTGCCGACAGTCGCCATTTCCTGCCAGGTTTTGTGTAAAACACGTATTAACAACCCACAAACACAAAACGATGTTGTTGGTTCTATCCATTTCTTTATTGTTCATTCCAAGTTCTGCACTGTAGAGTGCATTGTTTTATTTAAAATTGAATAGATGGCCAAAAAAATAAGCATATTAATCTGGAGGTGCCAACTGTAACCATGATCTGAGCCGTTCACAATTGTATTTTTATTTTGTCTTCTCTTTTGTTTGAAGGCTGGAATTCCCACTTACTCTTGAAGTAGGAGTGGGCGTTTACATGTATGGCCTCTTTTTTTTTTAACTCTGCCATTCAGGCTGTCTTAATTGAAGTTAAAGCCAGCATTTAAGCAAATAGGAAAATTATAGAAACACACAAAACTAGAATTGATAACATGTACTTCATATTATATTAATAAAACAGATGAATATCTGCCATTTTCTGCTGCTTTATGAAAAATCAACGAAGTCTTGCTATTGTTTGGTCCAAGACATTTAGTGGTTTTTCTTTTTTGTGTATGCTTGACAAAGGCCAGCTGGCTGAAAATTTGCGCCTATTGATTTGTCGTATTAGATAGATGTTCTGAGTAAGGTTGTCAGTGTTTTCAGGGTTGTACATGCTGGATGTTTTCATGTTTCCATAAAAACTGTCGAACTCTGACATAGCTTTTGGGATTTTTAACATATATATATATACATGTATGTATTTGATGTTCAGTGTTTGTATACATGGGAATGGGTTTCAGGCAATAACAGGTTTGCTGTCGTTTTGAGCCAAGAAATTAGAAAAATCTCCACCTTTGCTGTGTTTAATAAGCATCTTGTCTGATGAGTACTGATCAACACCTGTTAGCTAGGCTTATTCCAGGACAGAGTAATACACTTCAGGGGAAAATGGAAGCAAATTATGATGTTCGGTATGTTCAGTAGTGCCCTTTATGAGAGTCTGGTGGTATCTTCAGCCATGTTTCACAAGAGCTAATTATCTCCTCGTCCTTTAGGCTGAGAGCAGCTGCTGAATGCGGAAAGAGCTCTTTGTAAAGTGGGGAGTAGGGTAGGAATTTGGGTAAGACATAGTATGATTATAAAACACAATTTTAATATACACACACTCAAAGAAATTTAATTGCACATATATTCCACCGAGTCTTCTGAATGCAGTCCCTCTACTACTTTACTAGTATTATGTATTAGTAAGGAAGGTTTACCTTTGATAGATTCAGAAGAAAGTTGGGGCCTAAATGCAGGAAAATTAGGGGCTGTTTGGCTTCGCAGCAGGTGGAATTCACGAGTTACATGTGACATCTGCGCATGGAATGGAATCCATCTTTTAAGATTTTGGGAATATGGTTCACAAATGATCTAGAGGCTGAAAATAACAATGGGAGCTTTCAGAAATGAAATCACTTCATAAAGCATAAATCAAGAGACAAATTACACCACTTGGAAAATTGGCAGTACTGAAATCTTTTATAATGTACAAAATTATTCATGTATCAGGCCTGGATTTTAAGATCTACTAGCCCGCAGATGTTTTCACTAGCCCGACATGATGCCCCAAAAAAGTGAAATTCTTTTTATGATGATGACCAAAAATATTCAGCAGAATAAGCTATAATAAAGGTAGTCAAACTTTCTTCTGGAGACTTTCATCGGGTGGGGGGAGGTGAACAATGGGAGATTTAGTGATAACACGTAGACGTAAAGGGCAGATAGATTGATCTCAAAGTTTACATAGCTACTCTGTGTAAGCTAGAGTTCTTCAGTTTATTTTAGTCCAACTGATCATTTGTTATGTTTTGCAAATTACTTCATCGTCGTCCTGCAATATTTATCCCCTTTCATAACTTTAATCACTTACTTTTAAAGTGTTAATGTGTATGAGGGAGAGAAAGAGACAGAATATGAAACTATTAATTCTTTCAAGATGGCCAGTGCGCACCCCGGCGAGTTCCCAGCTTATAGGCGCCGCTACGACAAGAACAACGTAGGTCACAGAGTATAACCCAGACGCAAGCTCATGTCCCAGTAGTAACTGTACTGTGCTGTACTGAAGTCTTAAGGAACCTTTGAAACATCTCTCTCTCTCTCTCTCCTCCTCTCTCTCTCTCTCCTCTCCTCTCTCTCTTTCCTCTCTCTCAGTCAACTTAGATGGTAAAGTTCATAATAATTCCTGAATTCCCACACCCGGTACCCAGCAAACCGAAGAAAGTGCAGACCTAACACATGGCACTGGAATTTCCTGGTCAGGGGGGTCACTTTATTCCATTATCAGTCAAAGCATCAACTGTAAAGCTACACCAACTAAACAGACTCTGTCCTTTTGCTAAAACCTTCTGCTAAACAGTACTGTTAGTTGTTTTGGATATTCTTTACAGTGAAAGCTGCCAGAATTTTTCAAAACTTGACCGGCACTGTATGGTCGGTGCTTCTGTGGGGAACAGACGCCTTACCGGCTCTGGGGGTACGGTGCATCATCGGGAGGGAACTTTTTTGGCAGCGGCTCCGGGCAACTACTGAACTAGTGCGTCGCGAAAAGGTTAACTCACTCGGTACGGAGAGTTTTTCCCTTTGCGTTTCCCCAGGGACGGCCCATTTTGAAGGGTTAGGGAAAAAATCACAAAAAATACAAAAAAAGGAACAAAATGAAACTTTCAGATCTGAATATTTACATGCTGGGTTAGTTCATGCCAAAATATAGAAGTTCTTCCTTGAATATTTCTTCTTCATGTGCCACGTTGAAAATACCCCAAATTTTGTGGTAAGGATCACCGTACAGTCACACACTTTGATCAGCTCCATGAACACACAAAGGTGAGAAGGTCTTTGTATGAACAAAACAACATGAATAAAGGTAAAGTAGACTTTACTCATGGTAAGAATAAAGGTAAAGTAGACTTTACTCAGGGTAAAAAATAAATTATTAGTGATATTATATGAATAAATGTTACAAATTGTTACACATGGGAGTTATGGGGGCATGGCACTCAAATGAGACATGCAGGCCACAAGAGCCAGAGAACGGAGGCAAAGTGGGAGAAAAACTAAAATCTTCGTGCCAGTCATGCATAGGAAAGTGAATGAAACCTCCATCAGACGTGCGACTCAACTGTACTTGGCCCACTGACTGCTCGCCTCTCATGACATGTACGCCCATCTCCCTCTCCCACTTCACTGTCGTCTGAAACTGGGTCACTGTCAGTACCTTCTTGCTGGCAGCTTCCATCACTTGATACACTTTCACCATTATTCTCGATGTCCAATCCTTCAGTCTGAAGCACTTCAATCACTTCAGCAGCAGTAAAACGCCGCCGTCGCAATCTTACTTTGTTCGAAAACTCGTACTCGCCTGCGACGCCATTTTCGACACGAATGCAGATTACCAGTCGTGTAGGGTGCCGAAGTCAATCTTTCACGAGTGTATAGCTACAGAATCTCACGAAGTAACTTTCCCCTTGACCGTTGACACGTTTGCAGTGACCAGTGTGGCTATGGTAGGCGTGCAAGGTCTAAAGGGGAGCGTCGAAAAAATTTTATTTATCGAAACCGCTATCACGTTCCGTCGTACGCAACCGTGCCTTTCATCACGACTGCTATAGCGTTCCGTCGTACCGAGTGAGTTAGAGAGAGAGAAAGAGAGAGAGAGAATGTGTATACATACGTAATGTGTGTAGCACATGCATACCACGAATAGTGAGAAATTTTGGCATGGTAGGACTTGGTAAGTATGTTCATTAAAAGCAAGTCTAGCAGAACAATTGGCAGTTTTATACACAAAGATGGTTAGTTTGCAGCTTTTTAAAGAAAATCAGTTTGTTTCCATTGGATCACTGGCTACACCTACCTGTTTGGCCAGGTCTGTAGTGGTACTGAACTGTTGGCTTTTGTTGACTGGTTGATATGTGTGTGTGTTTTGTTTTGTTTTGTTGTATTTTTAATTCTATTTGTTTTTTGTTTTCTAATTTTATTTGGTTTTTGTTTTAAAAAAAAAAATCTATTTGTTGTTGTGTATAAGTATTATGTCTCTTTCGTGTGTGTGTGTGTGTGTGTGTGTGTGTGTGTGTGTGTGTGTGTGTGTGTGTGTGTGTGTGTGTGTGGGTGCCTTCTAAAGTAGTTTCTTTGATGGAATCATCTTATCAAATGACGCATCAAATGTGCGCTTGTCTCTCGAATTTCCATGCCCCATCCCTTAATCTCAATAAGATATATGTTGAGGTATTTTCTCCGGTTTCCGTACTTAATAAGAAACTTCTCACCGTTCGACCAAAACTGACAGATTGGGCGAAAGGTCACTGAATGTTGGCGGACTCGGTCATTACAGATGAAATCAGTCGGCTGGCAGATCGGAAAGTTTGAAAAATCGAAATAAATTATAACTGCAGGGGTCAGAATTGTCACTCGCCATTGGACTAGTAGTTTTTGATTTTGACTCACCCGACAGGATTTTTTTACTCGCCTCAGGTGACCGGGCAAGTGGATTTTGCCAGCCCTGATGTATGATCTTATTATCAAACCCAGCAGACAACTTGACAAGTGGAAAAAAAAATCAGTAGTTGCATTGGTAATGAGCAGGAAAAAGAGATCTATACAGTTCAAAGGAAAACTAGCGCTAAATGAATAATATGGAGGCCTTGGAATACCTGATTTAAAGAAATACATGAACCCCATTGAAACTGTTTCAGATAAGAAGATTGCAGCCTCCTAATGCATCAAAAATTGTTACGGGTTGGTTGGTTCATTTTATAGAACTTTGGACTAGAGATTTGATATTTTGAGTTCAGTCCCAGCTGTAACATTTAAAATTGGCGTGTTTGGTGCCCATCTTAACGGTTCCATCATTCTGGTGGTGTCAGCATAGTGTTTTCTAAGTCCCCGTCCCCTCTGAACATTTCAGGGCTTGCCAGTGCATAGGGTTTTGCGCAGATTGACTGGGTCTTGTTGTTTTCGACACTGATTTAGCTAATTCAGTATGAGCCAGTCAGGTTATGAGTCAGGTCCATGCATGTAAACAAGGCTGGAATCATTGCAAAGTATGGTTGATCCATTCAGAACATGATCATGTTTACGCAAAAAGATTGAAAATCCCTGTGGATTAAAAAAAAAAAAGTAACAAAATGATGAGAATACCTGAACTTTGAAACGTGGAAATCAGTGCAGAAGGTTTGGGAGGAATATATACAGAAGTATCCTCGCATTGTCTGTTCATCTATTGGTATCGGTTGTGCATGATGCATGGTGTACTATTTCAACTTGTAACAGTTTTGAAATTGAGATCATTATGTTTGTGTGAATTTCTTTAAAAAAGTTTAAGCAGATGTGTTGTTGCTATTCAGAACTTGTTGGCAGCTCTACATTTTTAATGATAATCAAATCAATGTGCAGATTCTGGACAAGGTAGTTAAAGGAGCAGAGAAAGAGGACTTTGAAAATCTGGTGGTTGGCATCTGGATTATTTTCAGTTCTGTTAATGATCTACTGCCACAACTAATAGATGGACCATTGCTGACTGAGCTTGCTGAAAAGCTTTTCAGGTGAGTGGCTTTTTTCCCTCTTGTGTCAGAACTGTTTTTATTTGTTTCATAGTTGTTTATTTAACATATTCTGCTTTTTCTTAACAGTGTTCTTCATTTATCTGAAATTGAGGGTCTAAATGAGGGTTGAGGGTTTTTTGACAGAATCAGAGGTACAGCTCATCATCATCATCATGTTGAGCTTGTTCGGCTATCCATGACACGTTTCTTCCATCCTTCTCCGTCAGACATTGCAGTAGGTAGTTCATCATACTGACAGCCCGTATCATTGATCAGTTGGTCAATGAAGATCTTTGGACGTCCTGGTCTTTGTTTGCCGTGGCTGGGCCTCCATAGTAGAACATCCCCCACCAGTTCTTCTTTGCTATGCCAGCAGTGTCCCGCGCGGTCTTTGTTAGCGTATTGATTTACTGATTGGTGGGGTCTTACTATATAACTCTTTGTTGGTTGGATGTTCTCTCCAGGATTTGTTCAGGGCTGCACACAGCATTTTGTGTATGCTCTATCAATCTTCCTCTCCAATGTCGTTGTTAGGGTCCAAGAGATTGAGCCATATGTAAAAACGGACTCTACTGCTGCTCGGAAGGTACAGCTAGACTCCACATAAACTCATTACAGCTAGCTAGACTCCACATAAACTCATTACTTTAGAAACATCACTCATTGAGTCAGTAAGTCAGTCATTTTGCAGTAGCTGTGTCTAAATAAATGCTAGTGACTGACAGTGTTGCTTTGTTTTATTTGAAATTAGTAAAGTGCAATTTCGATGGCAGCAGTATTACAGCTTAATCAAGCAAAGAACTGTTGTTAAAGCTGAGGTGTTGTCCAGAATCGGAGCCAGATTTGTATTGAAGGTGAATGTGTTGAAACCTTTTCTTGAATTTCAAAAACTTACAGATGACTGTAAATCTGTCATTATCTGGCTTAAAATTTGTGTATTTTTGTATGAAATGGACCTCCTGTTGTACCTTACAGGGAACATGACCCAAAATTGTCCCTGTGTGCCTTTCAGGGAACACTACCCTAGGTTGTATGCCCCTGCATGTTGGTACAGAATAAACACTGAAACAGACAGTCATTTAAATTATTAACCAAATGCAAATTTAATGAAGAAAGTGATAATAAGTTTTTCATTTTCAAGTGTGATTATTTTGATTTATTATAACATCATCATGTGCCCTGCCACATGGCATTGGCAATCATGGCTCTCCATACCAATCTATCCATTGTCACTGCAAGTAAATCTCCCACCCTCTCTGTCCTAGCCACCCTACAAGTCTGTCCAGTATTTTCTCCCTGGGTCTACCTGGTGTTCTCTTTCCCTCCAGCTTTCCTGTTGTGGCCAGGTGCTCTAATTTATCTTTCCTCATAAAATGTCCTATAAATGTTGCTTGTCTTTTTCTAATCTTCTTTATTAACCCTTTCAGTGCCAAAGTGTAAATAAAAAGGTGAATCGCCTGTGCTATGGACTTTTAAACGTCTTGACTTAAAATAAATTTTTTTTATATCTCTTCATCAAGCCCAGAAAACCCCACAACACTATATATTTTCTTGTTCAGTATACTTTACAACACACCAGGAGCAACAGTACTTTTGTCTTTATGATCGCCAGTGCTAGTAATGTCACTCCGACTCTTGTCTAAGTCAATTCCGTTTTCGGAATATCGCCTGCATTCGTCAAATTATCATCATTTTCACTCTTATCGACAGACTTCAATCAGAATCAGCTCCACAAGTAATGATTTCTGCAATTTCTTTTGCTGCATAAGTTGTTTTTCGGGTCCGCCATTGTTTGCAGTCGCTGAATAGTAATCAGCTGTAGGGGTCACCCTTTGAACCCCATGGACAGAAAAGACCGTAAAACGTCACACATACATAAATAGCATCTATTTATAGAGGGAATCCTGAAGTTTCCATTGATATCTCATACGACACTGAAAGTGTTGGGGTTTTCTGGCTAAAAATAGGAAAAGTATTTGGTCGGCCACTCTGGAGATGTATGTTTCTTTTGACCGAATATATGATCGGAAGGAGTGAACAGGTTAATGATCTTCTTGTGTCTGCCTCCCTCAAGACTTTCTCACTTGTTTTCTTTGCTGTCCATGGAACTCCTAACATTCTTGTAAGAAACCACATTTCAGTTGCCTCAATTTTGTTCTGACTTTGCGTGTTGACTGTCCACACCTCACAACCACCTGATGTTAATTGATAGGCATTTGTTAGTAAGAATTCTTTTCATCTTCTTGAATGCTGTTTTGGCTTGGCCGATTCTGCTGGCTATTTCTGATGTGCATCTGCCGTCTGTTGAGATGACCATTCCAAGATATTTAAACTTATCAACCTGTCTCAGAGTTGTGCCATTTGCTGTTATTTTGCAAGAGGGGAATTTCGTGTTTTTTTTGTTTTTTTTAAATTTTTTAATTTTATTTTATTTTTTATACTGATAGCTATGACTTCAGGCTTCTTTCTGTTTTGCTCCAGCCCTTTATTTTCGCTTTCTATTTCTACTATATTCACGAGGTTTTGTAGGTCTTATTCATTTTCTGCAATTAGCACAGTATCATCTGCGTAACGAATGTTGTTTATCATTTTTCCTCCATCCTTTATCCCAGGGCATTCTTCTACTTTTAGGTTTCTCATGACGGTTTCACTGTACAGTGAAAACAAATCTGGTGACAGAACACAACCCTGCCGGAACCCTCTTTTGATATTTTGGAAAGGGCTTATATAGTTTCTATTCTCATTGCTGCTGTTTGTCCCCAATACATACTTCTGATTATTCTTGGATCTTTTCCATCAATTTTGAGCCTTTCTAGTTGGTTGATCAATTCTTCGTCTCTTGCCTGATCGAAAGCCTTGTATAATCGACAAAGCATAAATTTATAAATCATTATTCAACTCGACTGACCTCTCTATGGTAGTTCTTAGGATGTATATAGCGTTTGAAGACACATACGAACCAGCAGCAGCGCACTGCGATAGCAGGTGAGACGTTGGATGACCAAGGCCAGGAATTAAACCATAGTGCCAAGGACATCCACGCTGACGGTTCTGATGCGGATTTTGCACAAGCTCTTAACGCCAAACGTGGAAAACTCAATTTGCCGCCTGCCGGTGCAAAAGAACAATGGGAGAAATTAGATGAGGAACTTGTCCTTAAGCTGAATGTGCTAATAGGGAACAGTACGCTGGAACACAAACTTGACACATACGGAGACATCATATACTCTATCTGCAGGGACACTTATGGAGTGAAGCAGCCAAAGACAAAAACGCCTCCCCAAAAATCCAGAAGACAGCAACAGATGGAGAGCATCCGGAGGGAGAAAAGGAAGCTTAAAAAGCGAATGAAAACTGCCTCAGAATTCGAGAAGCAAGGGCTCCTGGAACTCTGGAAAGATCTGAAGGCCAAACACAATGCTCTCAGCAAAGTGGAATCAGCAAGGCGAAGAAAGAGCAAAAAGAAGAAGACTCAAGATCGTTTCTTCAAAGATCCCTTTGACTTTGCAAGAAAGCTGTTTGAACAACCCAAATCAGGGACTCTCACAGTGGGCAAGGAAACCCTAGAGCAGCATCTCAGGGAAACATATTCCGATTCTCAGCGCGAGGCACCACTTGAAATCCAAAATCTGGTTTGGCCTGCAGCGCCAGAAGGAAAATTCAATAACAAACCACCAACACTGGATGAAGTGAAGAACGTAGTAAAGAAAGCCAGAGCCAAGTCAGCACCTGGACCAAACGGAATACCATACCTGCTCTACAAGAAATGCCCAAAAGTGCTCGAGTGGCTCCACAAGATGATTCGATCAGCATGGAGGAACCAGAAGATCAGCGACCAATGGATGAGAGCTGAAGGAGTGTACATTCCGAAGGAGCAGAACTCCAGCAGCATCAATCAGTTCAGGCCAATATCACTTCTGAACGTCGAGGGGAAAATCTTCTTCTCTGTTATGGCAGCAAGATTGACAAAATACCTGACTGAAAACAAGTATCTGGATATGTCAGTCCAAAAGGGAGGCATACCAGGAATGCCTGGATGCTTGGAACATGCCACGTTGATTTGGGATGCCATCCAAAAAGCAAGAACAGAGAAGAGAGACATTGACGTAGTTTGGCTTGATCTGGCGAATGCATATGGATCAGTTCCACACGATATGATCCAGCTGGCTCTTGAAATGTATCACATCCCAGAAAACATCCGAACAATGCTGAGGAAGTATTTCCAAGGGTTCTCAATGCGGTTCTCTACCAAAGAATACACCACGGACTGGATAGACCTAGAGGTGGGCATTGCAATGGGCTGTGCAATCTCTCCCATACTGTTCGTGTTGGCAATGGAAGTCATCTTGAAAGCTGCAATGAAGAGTTCAGGTCCAGTGAATCTGGGAGATGGATACCAGATGCCTCCTCTGAAAGCTTTCATGGATGACACAACAGTCTTGTCCACGGATGAGGAAGAGACACACCAAATCTTAAAGCAGCTGGATGAGCTGGTGGCCTCTTCAAGAATGAGGTTCAAACCTAAGAAATCCCGAAGTCTCTCACTGCGAAAAGGAAAAGTGGCAGATTCAGTCAAATTCATGGTAGCCAACCAAGCCATCCCCACTGTCACAGAAGAGCCAGTAAAAAGTCTCGGAAGATGGTATGATGACTCCCTGAAAGACACACAAAGGGGATGTGAAACCAAGCAAACAGCAGAAGAAGGCCTGAAGAAAATAGATAACTGCGGACTGCCAGGCAAATACAAAGTCTGGTGTCTACAGTTCATGCTGATACCAAAGCTGCTGTGGCCACTGCTAATCTATGACATTTGCACCAGCACAGTCGAAGCAATGGAAGCCAAAATCAACAAATACACAAGAAAATGGCTCGGTGTCCCACCTGGTCTCACTGATGTTGCATTCTACTGTCGTCAAGCAATGCTGAAGCTACCTCTGAAATCCATAGTGGAGGAATACAAAGTTGGAAAAGCAAGACTGTTGAGCATGCTGGAGGAATCGGAGGACAATATCGTGAGAGCAGTTCATCCAAAGCTGAGAACTGGCAGAAAGTGGAAAGTCCAAGAGGCTGTAAACAATGCCAAGAGAAACCTCAGCATCAAAGAAATAATTGGACACACGCAAACCAACAGACAGGGACTGGGAGCAACAAAAATGCAGTGGTGGTCCAAAGCCAAAGGGAAGGAAAAAAGAGACATGATCATACAGGAGTTGAAGGAAGAAGAAGATGTCAAAAGAGTGCAGAAGGCAGTCCAGCAAGGTCAACAGGGGCAATGGACAACATGGGACAGTGCACTCCAAAGAAGTCTCAGCTGGAACGATATGTGGCACATGGCTCCTCTAAGGATAAGCTTCCTCCTCAGATCTGTATATGACCTGCTCCCCTCGAATGCAAACTTAGTGAAATGGGGGAAAGCAGACGACCCAGCATGTCCGCTCTGTCAGAAGAAACAAACAGTGGAACATGTCCTAAGCTCTTGCAAAGTAGCGCTAGCCCAAGGAAGGTATACATGGAGGCACAACCAAGTTCTGAAAGTGATCACAGATGTGGTTAGCGAAAAAACCATGACCCCAAACGCACCAATTGCTATGACAACGTTCTACAAAGCAGGAGGGAAACAGGTCTGGCCCGAAAGGGCTATGACAACCAGCACATTGCCAAAGGGTCTTCTGGATGGAGCAGTCGACTGGGAGTGTACAGCAGACCTCCCAGAGTGGAGAAATTACCCAGATGTCATCAGCAAGACAGGCATGAGACCAGACATCGCTCTCCACTCTGACTCCTCGAAACAAGTGATTCTGATAGAACTCACTGTGCCATACGAAAGCAGAATGGAAGAAGCACATATCTACAAGACCGAAAAATACGCCGGTCTTGCCAGCACCCTGAAGAAAGCAGGTCTGCGGGTCAAAATCTTCGCCATAGAGGTCGGGGCAAGAGGGTTTGTGGGCACCTCCGCTTATGATCTCATGAAACAACTCGCCATTTCTGGGAAGAAGAGGACTAGAGCCCTTAAAGCGATGGCAGAGGCAGCAGAAAGGAGCTCAAGCTGGATCTGGGCAAGGAGGAACCAAAAAAGTGAACTTCATAAGGATTAAATTCCCTACAGATGATGTGTGCCCCGTTAGCACATTGGTAAAACCGCGTACCGCAGTTCTGAAGCGCAGAATCGCCCAGGTTCGATCCCCGGCGTGGGAAAAAAAAAAAAAAGACAACAGCAGAAGGGCATCCAGGAGTCATGACCTGGATGTGGCCCGGCCCCCGAGAGTGTAAGGAATTCAGGGCCGAAACACTTGTCTAAAGGGGGTTACTTCTCTGAAGACCTTCTGTTGTCTAGCTCTCCCTAGAGTTTCTTTCTACCCGTTAATAGTTCCTTTCCCTTCGTCATCTTTCATTATGGGTGGTTCTTCAGTGTTCTTTCTTGTAATGTATTCTTTGTTTCTGTCATTGATAAAAAGGTCTTTAATGTTCTGTCCCCATCTATATGTTGTCGTTTTCCATGATAAGCATACCATCTTTTGATTGTAAGCAACAAGTTGATGTGCATGTCTTTTTCCTGTGGGCAGTTTGTTGAATGTTTCTGCACATAAACTTAGGGTCTGTTTTGTGTTGGTCTTCTGTTTCTTTACAGTTTGTTTCCCGCCAACTTCCTTAGCTTCATTGCACCTATTCCAGATTTCCTTGTTTATATTTTTATTACTAGTGTATATGTGGATATGTTTGTTACAGCCAATGTGCTCGAGTTGTTTTGGACATCAAGTGGCAGCAGCTTGAAGCAAACGAACTGTGCAGACAGAATTTGGAAAATGCACTTACATTGAGCCACCAGTATATGTCACCACGGGGCTTCACTCGCTTTGGAGTGGTGCATGCACTTACAGCAGAACCCTGGACAGACCAAACCCTTACTATGGTGATGGGTAGTGAAGAGGACAACGTAGAAGGAGAAGGTCAGTTGGTATTTTTAAGAATTGAAAAAGCATTGTTTAAGTGACATATTTGGTTAAAGTGAGTTCAGATGTTGGTGGAGTTAAATTGTTAGAGTTTTCAAGCATCAGGCTTGAGAAATGTTTGGCTCATTTGAAGAAATGCAACTCTTAATCAGTAAGATTTTTATTTAGTTACATATGTATTTCATGTGATAGACTGATGGTGGATTAAGATGGATTGTTTGTTGTGATGATGTTTATGCATATATGCCAGAAGATCATAAGCAGGTGTTATGTTCACAAATCTTCCTTAAAAAGTGATGATTTTAGGTGCTTTTTTGATCCATTTGACCTTGATCCTGCATTTGTTTTGAATTTTAGCTTTATTACATCTCTTCAGAGGTCAACATCTTTGACCAAAATTAGGTAAAGATCCATGCATAAAGAGCTGAGAAACTCATTTTTGTTGCATGCACACACACACACGTGTACAAACACACACACGAACACACACACAAACACACACACACACACACGCACGCACGCACACATGCACATACACACACATGTGCGCGTGCACGCGCAATTGATACGAGATAATCTTTATAATTTTGTTTTTGTTCTACTTAAGGAAAACTAGGAAAGAGCTCTTTGTTTTTTAATTGTAGGTGGGAATTTGTATTTTTGTTGTAATCTGTTTCGACTTTATAAATTGTAATCTGTTTTGATGTATTAACTATGATGTTTTCTTGTCTCTTTATATTATATATTGTTATTTTGCTGCTATAATCTGTTTTGATTATATGCATATTTTCAATTATCTTTTTTTGTGACAGGATTAGCATACATCCGTGCTCAAGATCCTGAAATCCTGAAGTTGCGTGTAGAGATGATGTACCAGGAAAACTGTGATGAGTTTGCTTTGAACCTGTGCACCTGGTGTCTCAAACATCCCGGACTGGCTGCTGACTTTACCTTGCACAAGACAAAGTTTGTCTTGCTTCACCGCTTGGGTTACATCGACCGGCTGCAGGAAGAGGTACAGACAAAAGATGAGATTTGATAAAGTATTGTTGAAAGTTGTTGCACAGTTACTATGGCTTTCTTTTATGGTCCTGCAATCCTGCCTACTCTGTGATTTTTGTTCCCCATGTTTTTGTGAAATACTGACAATGTGAAAATCTTTCTTGTGATGAATATGAAAAAAATAGGAAAAGAAAAAATGTGCTTGCATCAAATAGTCGTATGAGGTAATTCTTCTCTTTTAATAAGTGCACATGAGCTGCACATGATACCCAAGACTTATTATTTTGATGTGCACCATTTTCATTGTATCTGTCATAAGAACAGTGAGAATGTTAGACTGCCATAGGAAACAGCCGGACTCTTTGGACCTTTTTACAGCATTGCAGTGCTCACCGTTCCCCAGTAGTGCTCTCCTTTAATGCATCTTTTCAAGTACAGAGCAACAAAGTAGTCTTGCTGATGAAATCTGGAGGCTCTGTTGATGCTGAAGAATCAGCTTGAGTCTCGGTGCAACTGTCATGTGAACGTAAACATGAAGTGTGCATTTTGTAGATCACTGAAGAAGATGTGAAATTAGTGAAATTGTAATGTGCGGTCTGTTTTTTTTTCCATCCTTTGTTCATGGGAGATAGTTTACTTGTTGCATAGGTTAAAAAAAAGGCTGAACTGCACTCTAAAACACATCCAGAACTATTCTCCATATATTGTAAAGTACCTTGCATCCATTCCCTCTCTCCCATTGTAGCAACTTGTTTTATAAGTGGGTGTTGAGCGCATATTTGGTATGTCATCCTGTACATAGTTTTTGTGATAAGATGGGTGGTGTCCATATATGGGATATGTGTGAACATGAGCTTGTATTTTGTTTCTTCTTTCCTTGTTTTTCTTTGCATTGTTTGGTTAATTTGAAAGACCCTATTTCTCTCCGTCTTCTGTCCCTCTCACTTTCTCCCCCTCCCCCCCAACCAAACATCTTCCATCCCCCTCACCCTGTGGGGATGTTGGGAGATCTTTCGGTATAAATAGTATCCCCACCTTCTGGAAATTCTGTGCTAGAAATTTCCTCTTTTCTGTCATTCTCTTTGTTTCTACTGTGCTTCTTTGCTTTCTGTTGTCTCTTCCAATCACTTTCTGCCTTGATGGTTCATTCACCTGCATATTTTCCATAAAGCTTTCCATACTGTTTCTTAGGATTGCTAATTGGGCTCATGTATTAACCACATATTTGCTGTAAGGAAGTGTGATGTGCAGGAGCAATTTTTAGTAACTTAGGCTAGTTTTTATATATGTTTTAATGTATTTAGTCATGTTTATATATTTACATTCAGGTTTGCTTTTTAAACCCCCTTGATGATAAATTGGAGAAAGTGGTCAGCGCCAGAGTTGTGTCTTTAGATTAAGTGTACAGATGCATTGATATGTGTACCTAATTTTCTTTTCCAGATTTTCTTTTCAAAGAAGCGTTGAGATGGTTATAGCCCTGATACGGCTGTATGCAGTTGGTTTGGCTATAAATGATAATGAGGATGATAATGATCTCTGTCTGTCGGTGTTTTTGTTTGTATATGAGGGAGTTCCATGTTACCAGGCCAAAAACAGTGAAGGATTTCTTTCCACAAATAGTTTGAACAAAGTATAGTTAAGAGAAAAGCAGTTCATTGAGACCTGAGAGCTTTGGAAGGTTTGTAGGGCAAGAGGGATTCGGATATCATGTTGGCATGGTATTCAAATGTAGACTCTGAAGTTAGTGAGGCAATATTATTTTCAGTACTTGCTTTGATCGAAAGCTAATGTACTTATCACATGAGTGCTTTTGTTCTGCTCTGTTTGCACTCCCATAGGAAGAACTGCACTATTTTGGATTCATAGGAATTTGGATAGCTTGTCATCAGAAAGCCAAAAATGAGTTATAGTTGTCTAGTCTAATGATGATGGTGCTGTGTGTCTGATAAGACAATGGATGTGCTCTGTTAATGACTTATTTGAATGTGGAATAGCATCAGCTGTGATTGAACAAGCTGATTCTTGAGTGGCAGTCCTTTGCACAGCCGCTGTGCAAGAAGGCTCTGGCCAGGTGGTCACTGCTACAGCTTTCATTCTGTCTTTTCTGTGTGAACACAGGTTCGTTTGTTCTCAGCAGTGGTGATGCCTGCATGTACAGCCTGTTGCCTGGCACTGTGATTTGTATCTGTCTCTTCACAAGTTTTCACATTGAAAACAGCAGACTGCAGGTCGAGTGAGTGTCTGTGAGCTGGGATCCTGTGGTGAGCTTTCTGTACCAGACAGCTTTTTGGATGCAGCTATCCTGCATGTGGATGACGTGGCCAAGCCAGCTTAGTATTGTGTGAAGAGCATACATGCATGGCATGATGGCCTGGTAATTGCAGAAAATACCCAGAATCGGGCGCAAAGACCACAGATGGATGTGATTGAGATGATGCACTTGGCACATATAGGTTGTCCAGCTCTCACTGCAGTAGAGAAGGGTACTCAGTATGCAGACTGTATGTGCTGTAGTCTTGGTGATCGTGGTGAGCTTGTGATTTTTCTACTCTCCCTTGGACAGCTTGGCCATGGCAGTGGCAGTATTCCCAGTAAGTGCTTACAGAATCCTGTATCAAGGGACAGATTGCTTAAGACACATGCGCGCGCACACACACACACACTTACACTTTAATTGACATTATGTAATATTAAACAAATATATCCAGTTAGAAAATATTAACTAAATATCGTGGAGACTTTTTTTTCCCCACATTCTTGTAAACTGTTAGATGACTACAGATAGGCCAATTGTTGTCACTGTCATTATATGCAATTCAGCAATGCCCATTTCTATAGAAAATGCATATTCGGTAATGTCCATTTCTATAGAAAGTGCATAAGCATCCTTTTGATGTTGACTACACTGTACAAATTCACTCGTTACATTCTTTCATTACAAGCCAGAGGAGTAAAAAGACAAATTGATCACAGAAATCAGAAAACAATTGAGATAGATGAAGTTGTGCAAGAGCAATCATTGTGATTTTCTAAATTAAAAAAAAAATTTGTTTGTTTGTCAATGATTGAGGCCTGGTTGGCATAGAGGTAGAGCTCCTGCCTTCAAATCTGACTGCACAGGCTTGATTCTGGTCCAAGGAAAACTTAATGTTTCCACCAGCCCAATAGGTTGTGAAAGGGTACCAAAAGTAAACACAGCAAGGGAGAGAGGGCGGGCATTGTTCTTATAATGTTAGTCTCGAATCGGCCAAGCCAAAACAACATTCAAGAAGATGAAAAGCATTCATACCAACAAATGCCTATCAGTTAGCATCAGAAAGAGAGTTCTTGAATGTTATATAGAACCAATACTGTTGTATGGTTGCAAGGCATGGACTGTCAACAAGCAAAGCCAGAACAAGATTGAGGCAGCCAAGATGTGGTTTCTTAGAAGGATGTTGAGAGTTCCATAGACAGCAAAGAAAACAAACGAGACAGTCTTGATGGAGGGAGACACAAGCAGATCATAAGGAAGATTAGGAAAAGACAGGCAACATTCAAAGGCCATTTTATGAGGAAAGGGGAATTGGAACACCTGGTCACAACGGGAAAGCTGGAGGGAAAGAGAGCACCGGGTAGACCCAGGGAGAAGATACTAGATGGACTTGCAGAGTGGCTGAAGACAAGGAGGGTGAAAGAGATGCTTGAGGCAACAAGAGATAGAGACAAATGGAAGTCCATAATCGTCAACGCCATGCAGCAAGGCACCTGATAATGATGATGATGATGAATGTTAGTCTTGAGACACTTCACTTTCAACAACCTCAGGCTCATGGGACAACTATTACATTTTCTTGCCTATCATTGCAGTGCCAGAACATGGGTCTAGTGGACAGTATTAGATTGGTCAACAGTCTTCATGGCAAGGGGGAACACAAAGAGCTCTGCACCATGTTGGCACAGACTTTTCTTGTGCAGAACTGGATCAAGCCATCAGACAGCAACTCAAAAATGGTGAGTTTTTGTTTGAATATTGGTTTGATATTTTGCTAGAGTGGAGAGTGTGTGTGTGTGTGTGTGTGTGTGTGCGTGCGTGCGTGCGTGTGTGCGTGCGTGCGTGCGTGCGTGCGATATGGAGAGAGAAATGGGGATCCCTCCCACGGATGGCATGTTGTGGTAGTATGTCATCACCTATTTTTGTCTCTTTATATAGCCTGCATATTGAGGAGAGTGTGTTGCTGTAGTAAGTGCCACCCAGTTAAAGACTAGCTGTGGCCTGTCAGAGGTTTGAACTTTCTACCATTGCAATACCAGCAGTGTGCTTTAACCAACTGAGCAAACAGGGCCAAAATTGAATGGCCCATTTGAGTTTTGACCAGTTGAGTGAACAGGGTCTTACTCAAGTGGGCCGTTGAGCCTTACCAACTGAGCTAACAGGGCCTTACTCAAGTTGCTTTTTGAGATTTAACCAACTGAACTAACAGGGCTTTACTTGGGTGGCCCTTGAGCTTTTACCAACTGAGCTTACGGAACCTAAATCAAGTAGACAGCTGAGCTGTAACCAGCTGAGCTAACAGAGCCTAAACCGAGGGATCTGTTCAGTTTTGACCAACTGAGCTGACAGGGTCTTACTCAAGTGGCCTGTTGAGCTTTAACAACTGAGCTAACAGGGCCTGAATCAAGTGGCCCATTGAGCTTTAACCAATTGAAAAATGAGCTTACACGGCCTAAATCAAGTGGCCTGTTCAGCTTTAACTGAGCTTACAGAAGCTAAATCAAGTGGACTGCTGAGCTGTAACCAGCTGAACTAACAGGGCCTTAATCAAATGGCCCATTGAATTTTAACCAATCTAGCTAACAGAGCCTTAATCAAGTAATCAAGTGGCCTGTTCGACTTCAACCGAGCATACAGAACCTTAGTCAAGTGGACAGCTGAGTCGTAACCAACTGAATTAACAGAGCCTAAATCAAGTGGCCCATTGAGTTGTAACCTACTGAGCTAAGAGGGCCTTAAGCATGTGGATTGACAGAGTACCACCTCAGCCAATAGAGCCATTGATTTTTTTTTTCAGGGATTAGCTTGCTTTTTTGATAGAGCTGGGGACTCAAGATCTCGTCTTGAGATCACTCCCAACCCACAACATAAAAAGTGGCTTGCATGGTGCCTGTCTTAAGTCAGCGCAGTTGCAGTGGAAGGGGTACAACTTTTTCCCTAAATCATAAAAACTGACCAAAGTTTAGATTAAAGAGTTGCCAAAGATCGACCACAAATAGCACAGAGATGAAAGGAACATCACTGGAAAATAGAGGAAATGACTTTTTAAAATGATTTTATTTAAACTGTTTGAAGTGAATATTCTTGACAGCTTTCTTGTTATGAATAATGAAAACAGTATGCATAAGCCAAAAAACAATCTTCCCTGGCACACTGTAATTTACTTCCATAATATACTCCATCTTTCCTCACAAGTTCATTACCACAATTTTTGTTGTTGTGCTCCACTCTAATACTAATACTCGGGAAAAACAAAAACCGCCACAAATCCACACTGCATTGTTAAACTTACTCCTGTCAGTTGTTGAAATGCATATGATATTGGGAACTTTCTAATGGTGGGTCAATTCAAATTCAAATAAAAGTGCTGTTAAATGATAGCGTAATATTCAGTGGGAAAGAACTTCCTCAAAACTGAGGGTCCCACCAACAGGACTGATTCCTTTTGATTTCATTAAATATTGAAAAAAAATTGAAATCTTTCTGCTGTCCAGCCCTATCAGGTGTTTCTTACTTCTGACACATAGCTATACCATTAGTGTCCAAGAACAGTCTGGAGGATGTGCAGGAAAGACGGAATGACATTGGGAAAGACTAGAATAATAATAGAATGTGAATTTGGGCTGGCTTCCCATCTTGCCTTATCCAACTTGACTCTAGCTCCATGAACAAAAGATGCTTCTGGGATTCATGGAAAGGGAGAGAGAGTGTAATGAATCCATTGGTACTAACCCAATCATGACTGGAATTTTACAACGGAATGTGTTCATAGAACAATGGAATTCCTGCGTGTCTGTGATAGGAAATTCTTTACTAAGTGCTAAGCATAGCTTGAAAATTCACAGGATGAAAAAGGGCTGTATAAAAATGATGAATGAGAATTAATGCTCTGCAATAATAGGTAGCACATCACAGAAACCAAGGCCGGGAATCAAATCATAGTGCCAAGGATCTCCATGCTGAACATTTCAGACAGGTTTTTGTACAGCATCATAACACCCAACTCAGGAACTTAAGTTGCCACCTACATGTGCAAAAGAGGAATGGAAGAGACTAGATGAAGAACTAGTACACAAACTAAATAGGTGACAGGAAAGAGCACCCTGGAACATGAACTTGCCATCTTTTGAAAATATTGTATATGCAACATCTAGTATGACTGGAGTAAAATGGCCAAGGGTGGAAACACCCGTCATAAATCTAGATGTGAATCAGAGGCTGAGGTCATGCAGAGGATAAAAATAAATTTGAAGAAATAAATGAAGATGCCTCAGAACTTGAGAAGCAAGGGGGTTAGAGAAAGTACAGAAAAACCTGAAACACAGTGCTCTTAGTATAGTAGCAGTAGCAAGAAGACCCAAGATTGCTTCTTCAGAATTCAGAAAACCCTTTAAGTTTGCCAGGAAACTATTCGAGCAACCACGGTCCAGGACACTTGGTGGATAGAGAAGTTCAGGAACACCATCTCAAGAAAATATATGAATTTCTATCTGCAGAGCTAGGCACTACCTGAAATTTGGAAGTTGGCATAGCATGGGATAGTGCTGTTTATCCAGTACTGTTCGTGTTGGCAATGGAGGTCATCTTGAAGCAGCAGCGAGCAGTCCAGTTGCAGCAGACCTCAGAAATGGATACTAGATGTCCCTTTTGAAAGCCTTTATGGATGACAAAGTCCTTTACACAGAAGATGAAAAAACGTGCAAAACAATGAAGCAGTTAAGGAGTTAGTTGCCTCTTCCAAGACTACTTTCAAAGCAAAGAAATCATGGAGCCTCTCACTGCAGAATTGAAGAATAGCCAAAACAGTTAAGTTTAGTGCCGCCAACAGGCTGTTCCAACAGTGAAAGAAAAACCTACCAACAGACTTGGAAGATGATATCATCATTCCCTTAAAGATACATCAAAAATGATAACTGAAATAAATAAATGGCAGAAAAAAGCTTGCGCAAGTAATAGACCAGTTTGGCCTCCTTGGCAAATACAAAATCTGGTAGTTGCAGTTCATGCTGACCTCCAAAGCCCCTCTGGTCTCTGCTTGTACATGATATCATAGTGGAATCAGTGGAGGCCAGAATCAAGAGATACTTAAGGAAATGATGTAGTGTCCCTCCTGATGTCACTGATGTTGCACTCTGTTGTCACGAGACAAGGTGAAACTACCCCTAAAATCCATCCTTGAGGGCTACAAGTGGGAAAGGTCAGGCTTGTAAGCATTCTTGAGGACACACACACACACACACACTCACACTCACACACTCACACTCACACTCACACTCACACTCACACTCACTCATTAACACACTGTCTCCCTCTGTCTCTCTCTCTCTCCTCTCTGTCTGTCTGTCTCTCTCTCTCTGTCTGGACCTGTGATATGTTTGTGTGGGAAAACCACTCTCAATCCATGAGGCAGTACCCTACAGGTTTGAACTGTTATTATCTTTCAGTTGAAAGTCCATTGCATTTACTGTTTGTCAGTTATGTCTTATGTCCTTACTGTTTGGTAGTAATGTCTGTTGTCCTCCCTGTGAGATGAAATTAACAGAGAATATTCCTGTCAAACTAGAAATTGTTTGTAAAATGTGTTGTATCGCAATTTTGCATGTGTGCAGGAATTACTGCGATTGTGGATTAGGCTTCAGTACCATGCAAATGAGGATCAGGATAATTTCATCAGCAGTCTCTGGGCAGTTGCCAAGGTGTCACGCTCAACAGAACAGCTCCTCTTCATCATTGATGCTGTGAGAGAAAAGGTTAGTAACTGTTCCACTGATAGTTATCTGGGTGCATTTTGCATACTTGCTCAGTTTTGCTGATATATCTTTTCTTTCTCAGTTTCTCTCCCTGTCTGTCTGTGTCTCTGTCTCTGTTTCTCTCTCTCTCGTTCCCTCTCCCCATCTCTCTCTCTCGCTCGCATGTACACACACACACGCACGCATACACGAACGCACAGCAAGCTGGTTCTTCAAAATATTTGTAATTGGGTGTATGTCTATCTATCTATCTGTCTCTTTTTCTGTCGATCTGTCTGTCTGTCTATTGTTGTTGTCAGTATTTTTTGTCCTGTGTGAAATGTGGGTTGTTCATGTATGGGAAGGCATGTCCTAAAATAGTATGGTGGCACACGTCTTGCCTACCCTCACCCATTTTCCTTGTATGTATTTTTGTTTACCTGTGGGAGTGCATTTCTGTAAGCAGTTTTGCCAGGGACAGCTGGCATTGTCATAGGATTGTTTACTTTGGTAGATGCTACACATGTGACATAGGTAAACATCTTCAAAATGCTTTCTCTTTATCTTTTTTCCCCAGTGTGGAGACACATACCTGCAGTTTTACCTGGACCTGTGTATATTTGCCATCAATGTGGACAAAGGCTGCTGGGAGAAACTGAAAGAATCTGCATCGACAGGACCCAATGAAGAATTGATTGCCCGCAAGAGAGACATGGCACAGGTAGGACCGCTGTCTTGTGCTGCATGTTCAACTGTCTTGAAAAAATAGTTATTGTATTGATACATACTGGAGTAATTTGTAATAGTACTAAAACTCTGACTATTATCTATTCCTGCCATTTGATAAAGATAACAGCTGTACTGTCAACATTATGAAAACATTAACTGACTGGGTTTCTCCTGTTTGTCATAGGTGACGATTGCGTGTGCATGTCCAGATGATTGTCACATTTGTCTCTAGGCGCAAAGTCACAGTATATGGCTACAAATGGTGAAAACTGGATTTTGTGGTGCACAAACAGCTCAGTGGTCCCACTTAACCCACCGACATCCAGATTGCTTGTTTCCTCACTCAGCTTCTCTCTGATCAGATCTTAGCTGCCACTATGATCCATGGTGACTGTATAGCCATATGTATCCCTGTCTGGCAGGTAGGCTTCCAGGGGTTGTCTGATAGCTCATGATAGGGATTTCTCACAAGGTCTAGCCTCCGTGCAGTCCTACCAATCAAATCAGATCCCCATCTGGACTGCTTTCTTGTCATAGACTCTTTGATGGTGCTTCCTTATGAGCCCCTATACAAGGCTTCCCTCTCCTTGCTCTCAGATGGTTTTCTAGCTGGCTTTAGCCACAAGATGGCACGTGAGTGAACTGCACAAGCACAGCTGCGTAAGGGACAGCATCGCCTTTCATCCAGACGTTTCTCTGTCCATATTCTCACCAGAGTTCAAGAATAAGACCAAGTCTCTGAAAGACCTTCCTCCCCGCATTAAAAATGTGAAAATTTACTGACGACTTTAATGACACGAACACTCGCTCACACTTACTTGTCTCTGTATGCATTCATAGCAGGTCTTGCATGTATGCACACATCTGCAGGTGAAGTGCAGTATCATAGTCGTGTTGGTGAGAATGTTGCATGTGTTGGTTGATCATGCAATGGGATTGGATGACTTCATATAACGAGTTGTTCTTTTGGGTGGAGTTTTGAGCTTAAGATTTCTGTCCGACTATATACTAAAGTTTTCCTGTAATTGAAGTGTTTCATTTGTCAAAATTCTCATGAGTCTCTTAGTAATTTTTCTCATGTCCATGTCACTGAAAGTGTCTTGTCATTTACCCATCACCCCTTCTGCTTTCTTAATGACATTTCCAAACGTGTTTTTGTCATGTTTGGTCAAGTTTCCACCCAACACACAGCATCATAGATTGAAATACTGCAGACAAAAGATGTGTTAAACATTTGGAACATCGGTTAGCCAACATTAAAACACTTTAGTTTTCTTAACTCAGTGAAGGCGTGGCTAAATGGACCCTGGAAATTTCCTGTGATGCACTATTTTTAGCAGTTTTACAATAATTCTGAGCCCCTTCTATTTGCAATAAAGACATAAAATTATACATTTTTAGAAAGCTCATTATGTGTACTTTTTAAAAATGAAACCAACTTGTATGAGTAATGCAGATAAAATTTCCAAAATGTCAGGTCAAAATGCCATGTAAATGCAAAAAATAAAAAAGTTCTGAAGTCATATTTACACACATGCAACAAATCATTTCATTGTCAAATAATTTCCTATGTTTAGTGTCTTTTTGGGTCAAATGATGGCAGTAGAAGCTTTGAACAGCAAAATTTCAGTCAGTTTGATACTTTTCACAGTCACTTATGCCACAAAGTAAAAAAGATAATCAGTCAGTCGCTTACAGTATGGCGAAAACAAGCCAGATTCAGACAAAGAAAAGTGTTGGCAGATAGTCTAAGGGAAAGAACTGTGTAGTGGAAGGTTTCAACTTGATGACCGGTTGAATTCCCATGAACAGGGAGGGCCCCTTTTCACAGTGAAAAATTAATAACGTCCACTGCTTCCCTGGAAGCGGCACGTCGTTCATGACATCACAGACGGCCGCTTCCTCGGAAGTGGCACGGCATCATTGAGTTAAACAGTACATTTGACTTTAAGTCTTCCTGGAGACTGCAGTAGAATTATCATTCCATGACAGTTTATTGTCAGTTATTATGCTGAGATATTTGTATCCACCTGTGAACCACTTTGTCTTTTATAACCCTTTTACCTGAACATGATCTCTTTTTTTCTGAAGTTAATTACAAGTTCCTTTGTTTTTCCAACATTTGGGTAGGTTTTCTCACACCAGTTCACAAACTTGTCATTTTCTCTTTTTTAATCAAGTTCATGGTCATCAGTAAATAGTCCTAATATTTGGGAATCAGCTGTATAATCTGTGGACACAGTTCTGTCCAGCTTCTGCGTTCAGTTGTGTACAGTGTCAACAGGAACAGTGAGAACACTGTACCTTGTAGTGCACCCATGTTTGGAAAGATGAAAGCGGACAATCATTTAATTTTGCATGCATAGGTCTTTTAGAAAGATGGTCCAAAACCCATAAAATGGAAAGAAAAACCAATCCTATATGCTTGAGTTTCTTTGCTAAAAGGTCAGGTTGAATAGTATCAAAAACACTTTTAAAAAAAATTTAAAAAACACCATAAGGTTATCTGCAGACAATTTGTCATTTTGACTTGTAAGGATTTTCCCCCACTCATATGAGCAGTTATTTTGTGGATGTGGGGCTCCAGTACACATCTACAAAGGAAGGTTTCCTGTGTCACATAATCAAGCAAAGTGATTGTATCTGTGCAGTGCCGCACGCTGTCTTCCTGTCCATCTAATGGAAGAATCTCATTTGCAATTTCAGCTACTGCTGTCCGAGTTTGTGATGGCACACTGCATGCAAACAGTTTTCAAGTTGCCCAATGTGCGTTTCCAGGAAGTTGTCGTCAAATCTTCACATTGAGAAAAGAACTATGAGCGCTAGGCAGTTTGCAGACCTTTTCCTCACTTGTATTTTTTTCAGGAAATTTTCATCCCCAAGCTTGTTCATAAATCTGCTGTACGTAAGTTTGGCTGGATCCTCTCTGAAATTTTCTCCAACTTATTCTTTCTCATTAAAATCATGCTCTAGATCTTTAAGTAGATCTTTTTCATCATTTTTGACAGTGGTGGAAACGCACAGCCTATCTTTTTTGTCATCTATCTCTCCATCCTCATAGGTGTTCAGTTTATCATCTTCCTTAGATTTATCCCCCACAGCATTCCATTGTTCAGTTCATAGTTTCTTTGAACTAAATGCCCCCTCTGCTACATCTACATAATTTGTTTCCTGCTGTCTTGCAGGTTATTTAACTCACTCTGCCCTGGGCGATTGTGTCAGTCAACAACCTTTCTGCCCTGGCTGTTTGGAAGGGTTACTAATAAAATTGTAAAAAAAAATGTTTTGGAGTTAAAGACTTGAAACTTTCTGGTATTGCTAACATAAGAACAAACTAACTTTTGTGCAAGTATAAAGGTGATCTTTTGTTGATTTTTATTTTAATTGAATTTTGAAAAAAATGACACATTTTCAAAAGTTTGCACGGGGGGGTACCAATACATGCTAAGAATAAAAAACCCACAAATTTAGACTTTTTATATAAAAAACACTTCTAGACAGTTGCAATATGACTGGGCATTATGTTTACCAAGTATCATGAACTAGCTGCAAGTCTTTCTTTGTCAACAAACAATTTGAAGTATGCAAATTTTAAATTGTACACACACACACAGACAACAATGGCCATTCATACTAAATATACAAAAAAAATCATAAAAAATCAGAGGAAAGATAGACAGATTTGAAAGTTTCTGATGATACTAACATGGTTACAAACCAGCTTTTGTGTAAGTATGAAAGAGTTGATTTGTTTGGTACTATTTTTTTAAATTTTGAGATGAATTATTTTGTTTTAAAAGTTTCCGCGGGAGGGGGTACCAATATGCAAAGAATAAAAAACTCACAAATTCAGCTTTCTGATATCAAAAACACTTTAGGCAGTTGCAATATGATCAGGTATTATGTGTACTAAGTATCTTTGTGATCAAGCAATGTTTATTATGTCAATATCATAATGTGCACACACGTACAGACAATAATAGCCATTCACATTACATAAACAAAAAAATCATAAAAAATCATAGGAAAGATATATAAAGTTGAAAGTTTCTGGAGATACTAACGTAATTACAAACCAATGTTTGTGCAAGTATGAAGGTGTTGAGTTGTCTCCTGCCATTTTTTTTTTATTTATTGATTTTTTTAAAAATTGCGCGGCAGGGGGGTGGGGGATACCATATATGAAAAGAATATAAAACCCACAATTTAAGATTATTGAAATCAAAAACACATCTAGACAGTTGTAATATGATTGGATATTATGGGCACCAAGTTTCAGAAACCAGCTGTAAGTCTTTCTATGTAAACAAGCAATGTTCATTATATCAATATTATAATGTACACACACACCCACAGACGACAATGGCAATTCAGACACATAAACAAAAAAAATCATAAAAAATCATAGGAGAAACAGACAGACTTGAAAGTTCCTGATGATACTAACATGGTTATAAACTGACTTCTGAGCAAGAATGAAATTGTTCACTTGTTTGGTACTATTTTTTTTAAATTTTGAAGTAAATTATTTTGTTTTTAAAGTTTGCGCAGGGGGGGTACCAATACATGCAAAGAATAAAAAAAAACCTACATTTAGCTTTTTGATATCAAAAACACTTCAAGACAGTTGTAATATGATTCAGTATTATGTGAACAAAATTTCAGAATCCAGCTGCAAGTCTTTCTATGTAAACAAGCAATGTTCCTTATGTCACGCACAGACACAGCTATGGCCATTCACACTTCATGAACAAAAAAAAATCATAAAAAGTCATAGGAAAGACAGACAGACTTGAAAGTTTCTAGTGATACTTACATGGTTACAAACTGAATTTTGTGCAAGAATGAAACAGTTGACATGTTTGATACAGTTTTTAGAAATTTTACTGTAAATTATTTTGTCAAAAGTTTGTGTTGGGGGTACCAATATATGCAAAGAATAAAAAAAACACAATTTTAGCTCTATGATATCAAAACACTTCTAGACAGTTGCAGTATGATTGGGCATAATGTGTACCAAGTTTCAGAAACCAGCAGTAAGTCTTTCAATGAAAACAAGCAATGATTATTAGGTCAATGTTGTAATGTACACACATGCCCAAAGACAACAACAGCAATTCAGACTACATCATAAAAAAAAATTCATAGGAAAGACAGATAGACTTGAAAGTTTCTGGTGATACTAACATGGTTATAAACTTTTGAGCAAGTATGAAAGTGTTCATATGCCTTCTACTATTTTTTTTAAATTTTGAAGCAAATTATTTTGTTTCAAAACTTTGCGCAGGGGGTACCAATATATCCAAAGAATAATAATATAAAAAAAAGTTAGCTTTTTGAAATCAAAAACACTTCTACACAGTTGATATATAACTGGGCATTATGTGTACCAAGTATAAGAACCTAGCAGTAACTCTTTCTTTGTCAAAAGGCAATGTGTAGTATATGTTATACTTTACAAACACACACACACTGACAACAAATTACAATGGTCATTTGCATTAGGTAAAGAAAAAAAATCATACATAATCACAAGAAATATTGAGACTAGAAAGTTTGCAATCATGTACACAATAAAAGTGTACAAGAGCAAATAAGCAAGCTTGAAATCATGTTTCAGTGATTCATTCTGAATTGAAAATAAGAAAACAAACGTTTTGGGGGGTAGTTTGAGCTTAAATCAAGTTATCAGACAGTCATTATATATTCTGGTCCATGCAGTATTCTCTGCACATGTTTTGTAACACAGATTTACTCCTGTTCCTGAATCCAACATCAGTCCTGAATCCAACAAGGGGGGTGGGGGTGGGGGGCGTGGTTCTGCACATGCTCGACATGCAGACCACTCTCTTTGTCCTCAGTGAAATTGCTGATAACAGGGAAGAATGTGAAGTTCTCGTTCCATGGTTTTAGAAAAATGTCCAGAAACGCTTCAGTGTTCTCTTCACCACCCACTTCCATCTCCTCAGCACTGTCGTCGTCAGCAGGCATCACTTCGTCCGACTCTGTGTCATACTGGGTACTGAGTCGAAAGACCGAGTCTTGGTCACTGGAAGTGTCACTGAGTTGAGGGCCGACATCCGAGTCTATCACAACAAACTCACTACACATCGAGTCATCTTCTTCTTCAACGTCTGAGCCTTCAGATGCACTCATAAATGAATAAACTAGAGGCCTGTAGTGCTTAGTTTCGTACTCAGTCCAGCTCCGGCGAATGAAAAATGCAGAAAGCAAAAGTACCGAACTTGGTACGTTCGGGCTGAAACGTTGTGCGAGCAGGATACCGATATCGGTACGTTCGGGCTCTAAGAGTTAAAGGACTTTTGCTTATTAACATCCAGTTCCTGGAGTAGCTAATGAAGCAGATTTGTTGTTTCATTACCTCTTTTTTCTTGTCAGATCTGACAGGCTGCATTCCCGATGTAATAAAGTAAACACAACTGCACAAATCTTTAATGTCAAACACAAACAACCTGAAAGGAATACAATACAATAAGTAAATTGCAGTGAAACAAAATCAAGACAATATACTACAAAATCAACAGTCAACTATAACTGTCATTTACAAGCGACAAAGCAGGAAGGGATACAGCAGTTGAGATCTGGACAAATAGATTTCTAATCTAAAAATGAACTAAATTCTGTTGTGCTTGAGATTTCTTGGATTGGCGCATAGAGTAGGAGAATAAATGAAACAAGTAGGCAAAACAGGCTGACATTCATATCCACTGAAACTTTTCCCTCTTTCATTGTGGCTGGTCAGTGGCACCAACTTACTGGTTTCCCATGCACTTTGGTTTCCCATGCACTTTGGTTTCCCATGCACCAGTATAATGTTGCCTAATTACTGTCTGACCAATAATAATAATAATAATAATAATTACAATATTTATATAGCGCAAAATCTTGATAAAATCAAATCTAAGCGCTGAAGCAGACACACACGCAAGCACGCACGCACGCGCACGCACGCACACACACTCGCACACACACACACACCACACACACACACACACACACACACACACACACACACACACACACACACACACACACACACACACACACACACACAAAACACGCATGGCTATAAATGGGGACAAAGAATAAAAGCAATAAAAGCAAGAATAAAAGCAATGGAAAATTATAGAGAGCATAGCATATACAATTATATATTATAACCATGTGATTCCCCTCCGAGCGGAGACAGGCTGCAGAGGGGGGGGGGGGGGTTGAGTGAGGTTAGGATTTTATGCGGAGGAGAAAAGGTGAGTTTTGAGAGCGAACTTGAAGGAGACAAAAGTAGGTTGCTGACGGACTGAGAGAGGAAGTTTGTTCCAGGAGAGTGGACCAGAAACAGAGAAGGCTCGTGGACCATAGGTATTGAGCTTAGTCAATGCGAGACATTATGAAGGAGAGAACGAGTTTTGCAGTTGTTTCGACAGAGAGATACTTCCTGATCAGCCTTATACGATGAGATGATAGTAGCAAGATCTGGCAGTTTGAGAAACAAAGTTGTTCAGGCAAGAGCTATCTCCTAATTGTTCCTAAACCTGTGGTGTCAATGAAATAGTGAATATTAAAGTGCAAAACTTTAGTTGCCAAGTCCTGCATTTGTGTTTACATTTGTTTTACTTCTTGAAAACTGTGTTCAAAAGTACAAATCTTGGATGATCTTGTCTTTTGTTTCTGACATAGATCACATCACACACCATGTTTATTGTAAATGTTCAGAAATGTATGTTATGTGTTCTAATATCTGTCTCTTCTTTGCATGGCAGGTTTGTGACAAGCTGGCCCACATTGTGTCTCACGTATCTCCCAAGGTGGCCTTTTGCTGTGCACTCACATCCTTTGCCATGATGCCATCAGAACAGTCCCTACAGGCTGTACGTGATGCCCACCAGAGAAAAAGCTGCGCTGATGTCACCAGCAAGTCTCAGTGTTGCAGCAACTGTGCCGCTGACAGAGGCAAGTGTCTGAAAAACGAGATGGGAGACCAAGCCAGTCGAGATGTGAACGTAGCCACATTGTACGAAGTAGAGCGACTGTGTAGCATGCTGCGTCCCACCTACCTCAGCTGTGACAGCGATCTGCCCTCCCTCCTCTCCCTCTGCAAACAATACCACATGAAGGAGAGGGGAGAGCCAGTCAAGTCAGCCCTCTTGCATCGCAAAGCTCTTGTCCCACCTCAGGAATCTTCCTGTGCAGCTCCTGAAGACAGGATACCAGAACAGGAGGTCAGGCCTACACGTGTCCAACTGACATCTACACCTGTCCGCAAGACTGTTGATGCCTCGTCTCATGTCAGTAATGTGGCCATTCCATCCAGCACAAGTTTCACTCATAATGTTGGCCGGATTCCAGTAGAAGCACAGACACTGACACACCAACCAGATAGATCTATGACAGGCGCCAACAGTATTATCCAGCAGTTGGTGTTGAAGCAGCTGCCTTCAGACACTGTACAGACCCTCCTATATCTCATCCAGTCAAAGCAGATCTCACCTGTACATTTGAGCCACATTATGACGAAAAACCCGGAGAAATCTGTAGAGATTTTAGAGCGTCTTATTAGTCAGTTTCAGCAGGGCGTATTAAAACTAACCTGTCCTCCACAGAATCTGCAACAAAGCAGTCGTCAGAATCAGCAACGGGAAGCTGTGCATCCATCACCAGTGCAGCAGCAGGTTGAACCAGCATGCCAATTGAAACAAGTGGCTGTACAGCAACATCCACAGTCACGATTGGGCATGCCTGCAGTCCCACAGTCTGCCAGTGTAGCTTCAGGTGGACATGTCATTGTGCGGCAGCAGGCAGTCGATACACAGCAGTCTCAGCAGCAAACTCTTATTCCCAAACCGCCAGTATCTACATGTCAAACTAAGGTTGCCACAGGTCTGATGATAGCTCAAGAACAGGAGAGTGTCTTGCATCAACAGCCCATCCAGCTTCACCCCCAACAACAGATAGGGGCTACCCCACAAGTTCAGCGTTCGCATATAGTACGGGGATTGCGGCAAATCCGTCCCTACTTACCAGCATTGTCTCATCTGCGTTTGTCTGGTTCTAATGAAGTAACAGTTACTGGCCCTGTACATATCATGGCTTTCAAACAGTCTGCCCCTCTGCAAAGCTTACCATTAGGGACGCAGAGCCCCAGGCTGGTTCATTCCAGCTCACAGATGTTGACCCATGTGTCTGGTGGGAGTGTGGCATCATTGCAAAAGACACCACAGATTGTGCAGCTCCAGTCTACCCCTGGATCTCTGCGCAGCCCAATTCCCAGCAGCCTCTCCCAGGTGTCACATGATTTAATCCCCAGAGTGCCAGAGCAGGGTGCGGCTGCTGAAAAGGTGGGCATTGCAGACAGACAGATTTCTGTAGTTAGCAGTGGAGACGCTGGCAATCGACACTATTCAATCAACAATCTGTTGTTTACCGGGGAGCAACAGAACAGTGCCATGTCCATTACACTCCCCGACACATTGCCAGAAATTTCTGTGGACAGCATTTCTGATACTTTACGGGCTCTGAGTGGTCCTGTGTGTAGTGGTAGCCAGGTGACATCAGGAGAGCCCACCAAACCATCGGATACCTCTACCTCTAAAGTGATTTCATATATGCAGTTTCCTAGCAGTGAGGTGCATACTGCTTCCACACCATCTATATCCAGGCAGCCTAGACAGCTGGTGGTGCACAAGGTTCCCATTAGTGCTGCACAGATGCCCATGACATTGGAGCAGAATGTAGCCCCAGTCACCAACATGTGTTCCATTGCCCAGGCTGGTCAAAATGCTAAGCCCCATGGACAGCCCTTACCTTCTTTCTCCTCGCTGTTTGTATCAAATCCACCTGCGCTTCCTGTATTGGTGGCTGAGGCTTCAGTGGGAACATCTACTGTTGCTGTCTCCTCTCCATTGAAAACATCTGTGGGACAAAATTTTGGGCAGAAAGCAACTGATAACAAGGGGATCAGAAAGAACAAGGAATTGATGGTTGCAGACAATGAAAAGATGATGCAACTCTTAAAGCAGGCAATGACAATTAAAATTTGTAAGGAGGACAGCAAACCCGGATCTGGAACAGCAGCAGCCTGTGTGCACCCTTCTAGTCAGCATTTAGTGTCAACAAGTTCAAATTCTTTGGGAGGAGCTAAGAGTGGTCCAGTGCTCAACCTGTCACCCACCCTGGCTAGATCCCTCTTGTCAAAGTCTGTGCACCCATCATCAGTCATGTCCGACAAACCCGCCTCTGTACCACGCTTCACCTCTATTTCTGATGTGTCTATACCTGTCAAGGCAACCATTACTGGTGTACATACAGAAGCCTGTGTGTCAAGTGGTGCTGCTTTGCCTACTACTTCATTTATTTCCCTTCAGAACACTCAAGCTGCAGTCAGATTTCCATCCTATGTCCCTTCTGGCTACTCAAATCCAAGCCAAAACATTGTCCATCATCCTAAGCAGACTGCTTGTGAAAACACTCGGCCGACTGTAATATCAAATGCGCAGAAGTTTTCCATGCTTTCAGCCCCTGTTGCTGTCCCTTCCGTGCAGTTTTCCTCACAGCCAAGTGGACATGGTGCTGTCAATGACAGTCCTGGTGTCACACCCAGAAATTCTTTGTGCAGCGATTTTGGTGACACAGTGTGTACTACTTCCACCGTTGATGCAACTGTCAGTTCCTTGAAAACTTATTCCAGAACAGACGTGAGCAAACAGCAGTCTCACAGGAAAACCACAATGGAGCCGGTTACATCAGAGCCTATTCCTCCAAGCATTTTACCTGAAGGAGGAGGGGTCATTGAAAGGGCTGTGAATGGGGATCAGTCTATTGCAACATACCGCTGCATCATTTGTGCCAAAGCTTTCATGACTCTGGACGCTTTGCGGTTCCATGTGAAGCAGGTCTGTAGACCAATCTTGAGTCAGGCAGAAAACTTGGGAAACCGCATGGCTGCAAATAAAGCCCAGGCTAATGAAGCTGGTGTTGAAACCAGCACTGTCTTCCAGTGCATGCGTTGCTTTGAACTTTGCATCAGTGAAACAGGTATTCGTGAACACAAGCTTGTGTGCAGACCTAGGGCCAAGCCCAAGCCAAAAGCCAAACCCAGGGAGTTGAATCCTGAAGAGGAGCAGGCCACCCAGGCTAAAGTGATGGAGCTGCTAAACAAATGTTTGGGAGAGAACAGAGAAAAGCTGCAACAGGAAGCAGAGGCCGTGACAGCTAAGCAAGCAGGTGCAAAGAAAAAGTCACCCAAAAAGCGACCTTCCCTAGATGTAGAAACTCCTCCAGTACTTGGAACGATCTTCATTGATAACATGTCCAGTGCAAAGAAACCCAGACTAGAAGAAACGTCATTCTCACCAGGTGTCGCACAAGGTGCAGTTTCTGGATCTGCAGGGATCAGAGTGACAGGATGTGTAGACACTCCAGCCAGAGTCATCTTCCCCAATACAACAGGATATGTAAACACTGCAGCAGGCACTAGCTGCCAGAACACAGCAGGATTTGTGAACACTCTAGCAAGTGCTAGTTTCCCCATCAAGGTTGAAACCACATACAGTACAGCCTCAGTTAAATCAGCCGCAGGTATCACTTCCCTAGAAAATGCAATGGGAACATCAGCATCTGTTGCTGCAACTCTTGGAATGGCCAAATCTTCAACTGTAGCAGCTCTGCAAACATACACACAATGTTCAGCTGCTGTAACAATGAGATACACCCAGACAACTAGTAATACTTGGACTAATCTTGTATATGCCAAAGGAGGCAGTAATGAACTCAAACCAAAGATAAGCTGTGATCCGAAAGAAGGTTTAGTGGGGGTTACTGTTGACAAAGGCTTGCAGACAGATAGTGTAGATTTCTTTGACGGTTCAGTTGGACTGACCATTTCTGCAGCTCAGCCAGTCAGTACCATAAAGTCTGAAAACAGAAGTGTTGAGATGTCTGAAAATATCAGCTCTGAGAAGTCGGAAAGTAGTAGCACAGAGACATTTGAAAATACTAGTCATGCTGAGATATCAGAAAAGGTAAGTGGCACTGAGGCATCTAAAGATATTAATACTGAGATGTTGGAAGACACTGAGAGTGAATCTGTTCAAGAGGAACCAACAAAGGAGGTTGCTCCTCCTCAATACAAGGAGCTGAGTGGTTCTTGTGGCCGTAGCTTTTTCAAGTGCCTGAACTGTGGACAAACTTTGTGCTCATTGCAAAGCTTTAGTGAGCATTGGACTGAATGCATCACTAAAAAGCCTCTCATGCATGAATCAGATGAAAAGAATCCAAAAGCAAGTAGCTTTTTTGAGCCTGATAATGATTCTGAAATGGCAAGCACAGCCCCGGCCAATAAATATTTAGAACATGTTAAAACAGATGAACAAGCAGGGACTTTGACATCGAATTCAGCATCATCTGTGAGGATGCAAGATATGCTTGACAGAGATAAGTTATCTGTAAAACGGCAGGGTGAAAACGGGTCTGCAGCAGTTGATGGAAGACTTCAGGTAAAAAACACACCTGAAGACCATGCCTTGTCAGCATCACTGGTCAAACAGTCAGTGGTTTTACTGGAAAAAATTGTTTTACCTGAGAAATCAGGTGCTGAAGCTTTTAAGATAGCAGGAGATGCAGAAAAGGACATAATCTATACAGAAACTAGTGAATTGTCGCAGATGGGCAGTAGCAATGAAAGTTCAACTGATTCTTTTCCTGCAACATCCATTAAAAAGCGTGTGTCTAAGAAGGAAGGAGGACTTTACAGAAGGCAACAGCATAGTAGAGCTGTTGTTAGGAAACGCGCTGTGAAAAGGAGAAGACCCACTAACAGGAGATACTGTAGAATTTGTAAGCGTTTATTCAGTCAACCTCTCTTCTTCATCCAGCATTTAGCAAGCTCTCATCTAAAGCTATTTACATCGCACAAAGAAGGTAATGAAACCTCTTACATGTGCCATTTGTGTGAGGAGAAATTTGCTGTGTACGATCGTTGTATGGCTCATGTCACTGATCACACCAGGACATTAATCCACAAGTATGATAAGATGAATTCTATAGGTAAAGTGACATTACAAGAATCTGGTTCCAGAATATCTGACCAGGAAGTATCTGCAGATCATTCAAAGAAAAGTGGGCAGAATAGTGCCACAGATTCTTCTGAAGACAGTGACACAGGAGAAGTTGAAGCACACAGCACAGATTGTGCAGTGAAGTTGACCACCGCAACTACCAGAATGAAAACTACATCACTAGTTAATGACAGGAGAAGTTCTGGGAGGGCTGCTCAGAAACAGGCACTGAATAAAATTTTCATCAGCTCTCTTGGAATTAGTAATTTCACTGAGCCTTTCAAAGAGAGCAATAGACGAAAAAGTTCAAGTGATGAAAAGAGCATTGCCACAAGCAGACCAAAGCGCTCCAGTTTTAGCAGATCAAGTGTGGAGTTTGTAGATGTGGAGGATGAAGAAAACTCTGAAGAAAGTTGTGGTGAATCAGATGAAACAAGAACCTCTGTGCAGAAAGACCCTGCCAGTGCTGCAGTGCAGTTTTCGGAAATCAGTGAGTGCAATTCAAAGGATGCAGAACAGACAAGTACAGTGGACACTAGTGAAGTCAGACATGGAAGTGATATATCCCCTCAGGATGGTTCCATGCCTGTTTCGTCCCCTTTCCTTACAGCTCCCAAAAAGCCTTCATTCATGGATTCTTTCTTAAATTTTGTGAATAACAGGTCACCAGAAGCGCCGTTGCCTCTCAACCAGACGAAGCGACGCTTTTCGTATTTGCGTACGAGTCTGGAGAGTACCTCACCAACTCTGACACCGTGGAGACGCAACAGTTGGGATGAACTACGCTCTCTGCAAAATAAGGCCTCTCATCACATTCAGCAGTCAACATCCCTGTCATCTGTACCTTCCTTAATGTCATCACTGCAGTCTCAATCTAAATCGGATGGTGTCACTGAGGTTCACAGGACAAGTCCCAAATCTCCTCAAGCCAGTTGTGCATCCAAGGTGAAAACCAGTGACTACAAAAACGTATATTTTTATGGGGAGTTTGAAGAACAGCTAACACAACAGTGCAAAGTTAATCTTGGCCATCGAGTCAAGGCAGAAGAAGTGCAGCCCAAACAGATGGGGGTCCAGCAAAATACTTCAAAGGCAGCATTGATTAGCATGAAAAAGTGCATTGTGAACTTAGGTCCAAAGGTAAACCCTGCAGCCTATATCACTGGCTCTGTAAAAAGCACCACTGGTCAAAATGGGAATGAACAAGATACAGAGATACTGCATTTAGAAGTTGAGACTGTGTCTGAACCAGGTGTGGGAGAGTCGAGTGATGTTGATGTTGAAAGTGACTCTGACACTCTGGTGGCTTCAACCAGTGCTCCATCTCCTGTTGGAGATACAGAGGATACCATCTCTTTGGATGGAATACCTCTGTCCTCAGACAGACATCCAACCTCTGCATCAGACGAGGTGTGTGGGGAGGTCAGCCAGCCTATGTTCCTTCTGCCACCCAGTGTAGACATAGCAGTCACTGTTGATTCAGTTGTGTCTAAAGTTGCGGAGGAGAGCCTGGAAGCATCTGTTGTTCAGTCGACAGCAAGCTCTTGTCCTGCTGTGGAAACTGAGACTCTGTCATTGATTGGTTCCCCAGAAAACAAGCAAGTTGATGGAGATGATGTGCAGTGTGTCATTGTCAGTCGTGGTGAGTGTGAGGATAGTAGTGATGATACTGTGACAACAGGCGACATAATAAGCACTAGCGTGACTGCCTGTAACGTGACAGACGATGACACCACAACTGACAGTAATCAGAAGGAAAATCCAGCTAACAGTGTAACTCCAGCTGACAGTGCAACTCTGCCAGAAGTCGACCGTTTCCAGTTAGTAGAAGATCCTTGCGTTGGAAAAGATTTTGTTGAAAAAGAGGACAAAATTGAAAAGACTGGACCTGTTGAAAAAGAGAATATGTTTGAAAATACTGATACAGTGGGAAAGGAGATGGATATTATTGAAGTGGAGGATTCAGTTGGAGTGAGGGTCTCAGTGGCAAAAGAGAATTCAGAGATTCAAGTAGAATCATGGGACACAGAAGCTGGTGATATGGCGAGTGGTAAACCAAAAATGTTGGGTGAAGAATGTTGTGCTGGTGTAACTGATATAGAATGTACATCACAGACAACACAGGATGAGCAGAAGAAGGATGGAGAAACAGATGGTAATGAAATTGTGATCATCCCATGTAGACTGGAGAAGGATGAAGAAACCTTTAAAAGTGATGAGGAAATTGTAATTAGCCCAAAAATTACTTCACAGAAATCTCCTGCTAAACAGGATGAAACCAGAAAATCTAGTTCTGACAATCAGCAACTTTCTGTCAGTACGGAGACTGTATTATGGGCAGTAAATATAGCAGAGGATAATCAGCAAAATTGTTTGAAAGACAGCGAAGTAGCTGAGACACTCACAGATCTTGCGCTTACTTCAATTCCAGAAGAATCCATAAAAAAATGTTCTGATAATCAGGCAGGTATTGTAGTTAACCAAAAGACAGAAGAGTTTGACATGAACAGTCTGGGAGTTGTGACACAAGGCCCCTGTGGAAACCAGCAGAATCAGGTGATGGACCACAGACCGACAGACCGGATCTTCAAAAAAGAGGACATAGAAGGTTGTGATGTAGAATCTGACAAAACACAAGATGGTAGTTGTATTAAAAAAGGAGACATTTCGTCAGAAGATAAGACAATTGATGTTTTTGGTTTACAAGAACCACAAGCAAAAACAATTGCAGCGGAAACAAAAGACATTGTTGAGAGAGATGTTGCTATCTTATGTGATGCCATACCAACAGAAGAGCCTCTTCCAGAGCACAACTTTGATCTTTTGGAATCAAAACCTACAGACAGAAAAGAAAGCTATGGTGCATTTAAAAACACAAAGGACATAGATCAGAGTCTATGTTCTCCAGTTTTGAGCAGTTTAGCAAGTGAATGTTTGGCTAATTGTGCTGACAAACCATCTGTTACAGAACCTTTAGATCATCATTCAACAACTAGATACAGTGATGAAACCAGTCTAAGTGACTTGAAAGCTGCTTCAGCCAATTCGTTACTGCATTCAGGACAAAGTGAGGAAAGCAGTTCCACTGAAGTCAGTCATGATAATTCACAAGTTGTTTCAACCACCCCTGCAACACAGACAGCACAAATCATGCTAGAAGAGTTAAGCACAACTTCAGTGGATCCAGAGATTGCTTTATCAGAAAATGAAGAAGGTACAACAGAGGAACTGAAGGAAACTAAATATGATTATCCTCATGTTGAGACTAGTAGAGATGGAATGTCAAAAACTGTACAGACTGAACAGTTGTCATTCTTTTCCAGCTCTGATTGTGAGAGATTAGAGATACAGCTTCATTGCAAAGAAGCTGCTGTTGACTCACAAGCTGAACATACAGAAACAAATAATGAGCCTCTGACAGAGAGTGTAATACTCTTGGAGAATCAGCATATGGCTGGTGTCGGACTGATAACTGAAGAAGGGCTGTTGCATGAAGAAGACGCTCAAACATTGGAGATTACATCAAACCAGGACTTGAATGATAAGGTTTTGATGGAAAAGACCAGCTTTGACCAGTCCTGTTCTTCATTTCTGACAAAGAAATCCTGCTTTAATGACTCCACACAGTCTGTGAATGTGAACAAAGACATGCCACAAAATACAAACTTCATGGGCCAATCTGAAGTAATGTCTGAGGCATCAGAAGCTGAGTATGATCACAGTATGGAGTCAAAGAGGACTTCAAGTGAAGGTGAACTGTCAGTGGAGGCTGCAGTTGGTGACATGGAAGAGAGGCAGTGTGGGGGTACAGGTGTATTGCAGATGGAAGCCAGCCAGTGTGTGCCAGTCAGTTTGGTGGTGTTGGGTACAGCAACTGTCATGGACCACCAGCTGACAGAAACTTTCCATACAAATGAAAATTTGATTTCCTGTGGTAGAGAGAAAAGTGGGGAGACAAAAACGAATGATGAGAATCAGTTCATGGAACAGGAAGAACCTCAACTAAAGAAAACTAGTGAGAAATACAGGAAGTCACTGCTGGAAGGTCCTTCGGCATTGCATAATGATGAATGTAGTTCTCTAGAAGTGACTGACAGTACTTCATCTGCACATCTTCATAAGGAGGTTATTTGTGAACTTCCTTTTCAAAATCGTGGACTACATGGATTAACAGAAGAGGAACAGTGTTTAGATGAAGAGAAATCAGATGATGATGTGATAGACAAAGCAGAACAAGGTTCAGAAGACGGAAAGAAAAGACAAGTTGAAAAGACTACACCAGTGATCAAAGAAGTTACACATGAAGACTTTGCAAATAAAGAGCCATCATCAGTTGAATGTTCTCAGGTATATGATGAGGGTGCAGGCCAAGTCTGTACCCAGCATGATAATGTCTGTCATCCTGATGCAAACCACGAAAATGGTCCAGAAAGTCAGTGTTTTCCAGGTTCCACAATGAAGGACAAAGAGATGTGTGCAGGGTCTGGCCAGTCAGCTAGTGAAGAAGATCTGTCTTCCATGTCCATGTTGGAATTCTTGCAAAAATCAGCATTTTCTGTCATTAAAAATTCACCACCACCACCTCAAGCACTGCAGACTGATGAAATGTCACTTGTCACCATGGACAGTGCTGGGGAAATGATGCCTGCTGACAGTAACAGTGATTGTGAAGACTGGGACACCTGTGAGGACAAAATTGACACCATTTCTCTGTCAGATGAATCACTGTCTGCAGCACCACCTCTGGCATCTGAAGCAACTAGACCAGTTTGTGACACAGAATCTGCAGACATTGGTAGATGTATACAGTCTGATAAAACCAATCCCAGCCCAGAAGGGGATCAAGTCACCAAAACGGATGTTGATTCTTGTAAGTTGGAACTACTGCCGGCTTCCACTCAGGCTAAAACATTATCAGTTCCACCAACAGTAGGACCTGACAGTCCTACACCATGTCCTAATGAAATACTGAAGGAACAGGATCAGTTTTCTGATCTGCTGGTTCATTCTCACAAGTGTACAGCCAGTTTAACAGGTAGGGAGTCTGCAAATTTGTTGGAAGAGGCTGAAATGACACTGAATAATGGATGTGAGTCAGCAAATCAGTCTCATGTAAATCACTTGCCCATTGGTCGGTGCCGTGCTAGCCCTGAGTCCAACCATCAGGTGCAGAGTAATGTTACTGAACCTGTTGATTCATTATCATGTCATGCTTACAAGTGTGAAGATCTGATAGCAAATAAGTGTCACAGCACTGTTGACCAGTCTGCAGATTGTCACGCACTGAATCATTCTCAGCAGCAGATGGATACTTGCCTTGACATCAGCCACACAATGAAGGTTCAAGATCAGGCTCAAGGGTTGAGTAATTCTCATATGCCTGTTGTTTCATCTACACACTGTCATGAAGCTGAAGCAGGCAAGCAACCCATTTGTGATGTTCAGAATGAGAAGTTGGACAAAACACAGCTTTATCAACTCAGTTATCAGCCGGCGTGTAACGTCCAGGAGATACCAGATCAGTCAGTCGATTGCCAAGTTGATCAACTTTCTAGTTGTCTTCAGGAGCAAGAACAAGCCATGCCCAGTGTTGATGAAAAGGTTGAAACATTGAACGAACTTGAGCATCCAGATCAAAAGCAGAGTGATATACCAAGACAGTTCTCACTAGGCCGTTCTTTGCTTGTGGGTGTGGGCAGTACTACCTCAAATTCTGCACCTCTGGAAGTATCAGATTGCGTCTCGGAGTCTTCGTTTGTATCTTTTTCTGCCCACAACTCTGTTTTTTCTCAGTGTGAACATGATGGATCTGATAACACTAAAACCTCAAGTGTTTTGAACAAATGTGTAACTGAAATACTTGTAGAAAGCAGTTCACCTGCCACAAATTTGCCAAGTACAGAAGGCATGGAAGATTCAGATTGTTTTCATGCTGAGATGGCTGTGCCATTGAAATCTGCAGATGACGCTGATCCAGAAAATGACCTTCCGGATTTGTGTATTATTCCTGACCCCCAAGGTACAGTCATAAAACCTAACACAGCTGACACTTGTGCAGACAGAAAACTTGATGACTATACATCCAATGATGAAATCATGCAGAATGAAATTATTGCTTCAGTGGACTCCTGTGAAGCGAGAATTTGGCCTTTAAAACCATTAAAAGTAGCTAGCATAAAAATGAAAGCTCAGTCAACTTACCATGCTGTCAAAATGGAGAAAGCTGACAGACCAGAAGAGGAAAATCTTAGAGCAGATGAGGACGACCAAGAAGGCTTGATGGAATCCCCATTCACAACTAGAAAGCCACTGTTGGCTATGAAGACCCTGCGCCGTATGCACAAACCACAACCTTTCGTTTGGGAAATTGAAGGAGAAGAAGACAGGAGAAAGAGGGTCCGCAATGAACGATCATTGAAAGCGTTCAGATCCAAAGCCCATGTTCCTCCATTTTCCTGGGATTGTGATGAGGCCAGTCAAGACCAAAGCAGTGCCTGTGGTGAGAATCCAGCAGTCTGTCAGAATTCAAGAACAGCAGCTGAGATTCGTTGCATGCGACCGTTACAAGCTTTCAGGCAGAAAGTGGGATCTACTCCTTTCTCATGGGATTTTAATGATGAGGGGAATAAAATTGTGAAGGCTAACTCCGAAATCACCAGTTCGCAGGTTACAGCTGACAGTAATACAATGCCAAAGGACAGATCAGACTTGTCTCTGAATCTAGATACGGTAAAGAGTACAGAATCCATTCACAGTCAAGAAAAATGCATCAAAGTAAAGACTTTGACCACTTCAGGGCAAGGAAGGTTGTTGCCTCGCCTTAGGGAGGCTATTCGATCAGGTTCGTGTGATAAAATTATGTTGGGAGTATCAAGACAGAACTCTTCAGCTTATGCTAGAAACAAATTATGTAGAAAAGAAAAACCTCTGCGAAAGTCACGTAGTTGTGATATTGAGTGCAGGGGAACATCTTCAGAGCGTCCTCTTGACTCTGTAAAATCAGGCACTGGTGAGGAACTGGGTACAACTGACAAGCAGAAAATAGATTCTGTGAACAAAAATGTGTCTAGTACAAAATTAAAGTACTCTGTGAAATCAAATCAGCAGCATAAAAGATTGTGTGACACAATCAGTACAGGCAGTACAAAGTCAGCAGAAACTGTTACACTGTCAACTTGTAGAAAATGGAGATGTCAGCAGCAGGAATCTGCTTCAGGAGACAAGACTGATTCTGAAACGAAGGAACTTGAACGCAATGTCTATAGATCCCAGATTAAACGACGGCTAGATGTTTGCAGGCCTCAAATTAAATCTCAGACGGGTACTGAGAAACGAAAGACGAGATTACAGCAGCATACTGACCTTGTCACAAATGCAAAATTGTTTCAGAGCAAAGCTACAAGTGTGAACAGGGTTGAACTCCCTCATGGCAGCCCAGTGCCTTCCAGGACAAAATCAGTTAGCCGGCATAATTCCCCTTTCAGTGACTGTACAGAATCTCCAAGGTCTGTTATGATCCCCTCCAGAATGTGTTGTAGCCGAGACAGTTCTCCAGTTACAGGTGTGAAACAAGGTGGTGAACCCAACCTTAAAGACTGTGTGAGATCTTTGCGTAAGAAACTGTTAGACATCCGTAAGGCCAAAAAGGGCAGTGTATTCACTCATCCCCTTGGTGGAGGAGACAAATTAGTGAAAAAAGAATCTTTATGTCACAAATCCAACATGTCATCTGCCCAAGAAATAATACCATGTGCATCCACAGGACCTACTACTGAAATGACTGCAGGTAATAGAAGACCTCACAAAGAATTGAAAGTTAACAGGTCCATACGATCAAAGTCAAAAAATGTGCCATTATCTAAAACAATTACAGACTCTGACAGTGTTTTAGAAACTGATAAAATAGATTCACCAGCACATTCCATGGAAGACTCTGCCACAGCTAAAGAAAATCCATTGGACTCCAATCAGCAACCCCTAACAGCAATGGTGCGACGAAGAAAAAGACCTGCCAACTGGAGCTCTGTGCACCAGTCTCCCAAGAAACCTTGCATAGCCACCAGTGAAACACCACAGTATGAGATCATTCGTGTGGAGCCTGTGATAAGTGAAGCCTCTATGGATCTGCACAAAACACGATCCATTGAAAAAGAACTAGACCAAGGCCCTCGCACAGTGCACACTCGTGTGGCTGTTGATGACGTGAAACCTCTCTTGCAACCACCAGCAAAAACAGGAAGTGCTCAGAAGTGGCAGATAAATCGACACATTGCTCCATCAGACAAAAAGAAGAAAAATTTAGATCTTCATTATCCATTCACTTTTGAACGAGCCAGATCAACAGCTAAGAAAAAATGAGGTGGTTTTATTTGTTGTTGGGTAGGACATATATATGTGTATATGTGCGTGCATGTATGTGCTTGTGATAAGCCTGAAGGCCAGTTTCGTGGGGTGGGGTATTTTATTCACTAACTGGTATTATTTATTTAGGAAAAGAAAAGCAAGTGTGAAGCTTAAGAAGTGCCCATTTATGGGCTTTCTTCTTGGTTTTGTTTAGTTTGGATTTTGCATCATTTGCTGATATTTTGGGCAGGGGTGGTTAAGCAAAACCAGAATCCAGTGAAACCTGCAGCTGGTGGAAGGAAGTATTTTACTCGGTACAGTGTTCAGTCAGTAACTTATTCAGACTTCTGAAAAATTTATGTATCTTTGAATCTTTTTTGTTGTTGTTTGGTTTGTATTATCCAAACTGGGGTAATGCATCCAGGGCATAGTGAGGATGTATTACATCATTGATGAGCTGTTTTTCTGCTTACTGTAGTAAGGAATGTGTGCATTAGTGACAGATGAAGAGGATGAATACTGCAGAACAGTTGTCTGTAGTGCACACATCGGTTTTTGACTAAAACAGCCTCCTACGAGTCAGCTCAAATTCCGACTGTAACACACAATGATGCATGATGATTTAGTCTGTGGGATGGGAAGGGAAGGGGAATGTACAAGCATAACTAGCAATCCCCTCCTACAACAGCTTCTCTATAGTTAAAAATCTAAAATTGCCATTAAATGAAAAATGTGTGTGTATGTTACAGTATGTAGCCTATAATTGTTTGAGAGAGAGTGAGAGAGAGAGAGAGGAGTGTACAACTTGTTTTTGTTTTTACTTTTAATGCAAATTTGATTTTTTTTTTATTCCTACATGGTGGAATGCGATGCTTTTAACATTATTTTTTGTTAAATTTTTTATCAGTTTGTTGTGCTATTGTGATGAACGTGTCATTACTGTTTTGTGTATATGATAAATTAACAGGAATGTGTTATGTTGATAGTGAAAAAAACAGAACAAAAACAAGCATAACAGCTTGTTTTGCTGTGTTTTTGTTTAATTGAAATCTTTCCATCTTTCTTTTTTACAGCGTCAAAATCATTATGCAAATCAAAACTGTCAAAACATTTATAATAATTCATTCATTTATTGTTTCAATTTTTGTTTAGTTTCATGTACAGTTACTGTTTCTAATATATGCCATCCTAGCTTGTTCACTTCTCTGTCTTAACCAGAATGTCATTCAGTGACATTGCTGGGCCCCGTTTTGATACTGCCAATCAGTGCCCTTCCCACTTGGCAAGTCCCTTTTAGCTTGCTTTATTTCGTTCCTGGCCGTGCTCTTATCCTGTGCAGAGGCTGCTCGTGTCTCAGCTGTCCCTTTTGACACATACTGTTGGTTTGTTGGTTGATCCTTTCAGTATGCTGTTTACCTCTATCCCAGCCAGCCTTTCCACATACTGGAGATGAGTCGAGCTGTCTCTATGTTCCTTTTTACAATTCCTGCCCAAATGGACAAAGGACCCTCCTTGTGTCTCACCTACAGTTGGAGAAGGCATCGGTGAGAACCGTCAGCGCCTAGAAGTATGTCGTCCCTTGAGATTTGTCCCAAGCACCCTGGTCAGAAGGCATTCAGAGAATATTGGTACTATTCTTCACGTGTGCCGCACTGATCCTTGGCCAATGTTTCAGGATACCGTGGCCACGTAGACCATGGCAGCTTCACTGAGGACCAGCACCCCCTTCTGATAGTATTACGGGAGGAGAACCTGATAGATAAGACACACAACAGGGAAACTGATCATCCTGATGGACCAGATCAACAGATTGCGCTGCATCCTTCACGCAAAGTGGACCCTACACAAGGGGACCCTGGAGTGGCTCTGGAGTCTCTGGTTCCAGAGTATGATAAACCTGTAACGTGTATAATCAATAAACTCCCACTATACATACCTCCAGTCTACATCCTGGAGATTTGTACTATCAACAACCTGTCGATAGACTGGGGCCTTGTCCCGAGTTACATTTCCCCTCTTTTTCCCCATCCTTTCAAAAGTGATCAGGAGTCAGCAGGACTCAAGACCACAAGTATGATCCCAATACTAGATGTTTGGTCTCTGCCCCAGAAGATGGAACTCTCCCCACATCAGACAGCCGCAATCAGGAGTGATATGCTCTAATCATCAGCTGTTGCACCTTCCATATTGCTGTTTAATGAAAGTTCCAAAGCCACAGCAGGACTATATAAAGCACCATGTGCCTGAGATGTCATTTCATTTTTAACCCTTGTAACAGCAGACATCACATCTCTGCAACATTTTCTCAAGTAGTTCAATGCAGAAGCAATAATACAGCTTCATATTTGGTAGAATGGTAGCTATTTTTACCTCCTAATACTTCGTTAAATATAATGTTGCATTAATGGAAAATCAAAATGACAGATGGATAGAAACATTTCAGATCAGGGCTGATTTGAACTATGGTGCGCAGAGCTATGTCTGGCATGCATGTCTCACCTTGCACCACAGGCCTAGAAGTAAATCTGTGGCACTGTTTCTGGGGGCACAGTAGGGCTGCAGGCATATATATATATTTTTTTTTCAGTTTTAGCTTGACCAGACTGTAACTTTAGGGCTTACCCAATTTCTCTGTGCACACGTGGAACCCTTATAGTGCCCTATTCTGCTGTCACATGAGCACATTGCACATTTGGGAATGAAAATATGTGAACTAGCTGTATTCACCTGATCTGTCAGATCAACTGCAAGGCCTTTAAATGGCAGAACCCACCATCCCCTCAACCAGAAATTCATAAATTAAGCCAGATTGCAACACATTTGTTTGATCAACTCACCTGAAAGTTGTTATTCATTCAAAACCATACAAATTGCTTCTATTTCCAGGCACAAAGGTTCAAATCACTTACTTCACTATCACAAATGAAATGATGGGTATCTCGGTACAACAAGGAATTGATGAATTCACCATTCCAACACTGAGTTGGCCACTTTTATGGCCTACCTCCATGTTTAATGAGACTATCATTCCACTACAGTATAACATTTAAACAGATAAGACCCATACTTTTCTTATAGTTGTCCCAGGCTGAGATATCTTGCTAGTCTTTTATGCTCTGGGGAAAACGGCATACAAGCCTTCAGACAAAGCTTCCCTTTACAATAGTATCGAGTAACAATATACTAACATGTCCTTTCTAACCGCAGCTGCATGAGCAAACTACACAGCCTTAGCATTAGGCCTACTAAACAGGACATCGCCTTCCACCAGGACAGTTCCATCCATATCTCTGGCTTCCCTTCTAGAGATCAGAACAAAACCAAGCCTCCAGAATAACCTTCACGTTGACTAACTATCCATCCTTTATCAAGCATTATAGGAAAATCAGGAAAGTTGCTCCCATCTGTTATACTATTTCACATAGATCAATGAGGGATATTACCTCTAACCGGGTATACTGTTTCATATAACACAGGAATTACCGGGTACACCAAAACAAACACGCAATGCACAAAGTGTCTTTTCTTCTCAATTGGTGAGAACCATGAAAAAGACATTACTATGCGACAATATCTTAATGGATCTTCCAAGTGATCAGTAATCTCCTAAGCTGCCACTCACCCAATAAGTCGTGAGCAGTTGTATCCCAGGGTCCACAAACTCTAGGCCCTGGCAACATTTTCAGGCTTCCGTCATTCTCTCCCTCTGATGGACATTTTAGCAGCAGTATATTGGCACTCAGAGAATGCTTCATAAATCACTATCTTTGGGATCTGTACTTATGTCAGATGGCCACTGTGGAATCCCATTTTTGACTGCTCATTCTACCATCTCTTTTCATGGGCCATCAGTTTGAATCTCAAAGGAGACACACCCCTCCTTCATTCTTTAAATTCACATATATTCTGGAAATGGTTATTACGCATGAAGTTAAAATTGGGTTTTTCTTTAACTCTCTGGCTCTATGCACCTACCAATTCTAACAGAAACTTCTACCATACCATCCCAGCTGATACCACTCTGGTTCTCACAGATAAACATCAGTAAGAGGCCAGTGATGAAACAAAACAAATTGAACAAGTGCTCACTTAGTGGGAAGGGTATTGATCAGCTATTTGAGATGGCTCTAGTAGTCGGCAGGGCTATAAGCAATATGAACTTGAACTAGAAGGCAGCCCAGGGACAACACTTACCAAATTCTGGCCAAGATAGGGAATTTAGGTGGCTGGATAGCGCATGATGGTAAGTGCTTAAATAGCTAAACAAGCATTTGTCAAAAATCCCCGTTTCGTCTGTTTATGTTCAAAATTATGTACAGTCTTCCTTTTGAAACAAAAAAAGGAAAATGGTTTATTTCTGCCCACAATGTTTCTTGACAGCATAAATGTTAACAGATTATCAATTGTGTATGCTGGACTGAATACATTTGATTTAGCTTGTCAGAGGAAGATCATTACCAGATTTGTCAGGAAAAAAAAGGGAGAGGGGGAAGATGAAAGAGTCACTTAAAAAAATTACTTTTTTGATTGGGATCAATCAGAGAGTACAAGTCTGTGACAAAAAAGAGAAAGCAAAATATTTGTGTCAACCATAGAGAGATGTGCATCTTTGTCAGAAATGTGTTGGTATCATTGACAAAAATGGATAGGCAAAACGTTTATATATCAACCAGAGAGAGGAGTGTATACGTGTCAGAAACGTGTTAGTAAAATATTTTCAACAATTTCTGGATATGTCTTGATCAGAATTGGGTCAAAGGTATAGACCATTAAGGAGTCATAGTTGTCTACGTTCAAAAGTCATGGTACATGTAAATTGGCTTAAAGGTACAGACCATTAAGGAGTCATGGTTGCCTAAGTTCAGGAGTCATGGTGGCAATGTCAAGGTTACATGGGCCCAAAAAGTGCCAAAAAGCTGTCTTTTTGATGACAGTGTGTGAACTGGAGACTTTTCTCAGGAACTTCTGGCAATAGTTACATTCTGTTTTCACTGTTTTGACAGTCTCCATTTGCCTCGCTTCACATCAAGTTTTATCTCATGCTTTCTCAAGATCGCTGTAATAGGTTTTTCCACTATGGGTTTTATATGTTTAAAGAAGATTATGAGAATGGCTTGACTTTTTCTTTGCTCTTGCCCCCCCCCCCCCCCCCCGATTTTGTCTGCAGTATTTTAGTATATGTATGGTTCATTGCGTAAGTTTTAAAATGCTGCCCAAATGCATGGTCACGTCTTTTTAAAAAAAAAAGTAATTCTGACCATGAAAAGTTCTGTCAAGATTTAAAAAGAATTTGCTAGTCATGAAATTTGATTCAGGAAAGATCGTGTGTTGGCATACCATGTGTGAAGAGGAGGTACATGTTGTGTATAATTATTCATATAGTTTTCTTTTTTTTTTTTTTTAAGTTGTTCAGAAACTCCACAAGGGTGTGGTTGGGACCTGGGGCACCAATACCTCACCGTGCGTTGCATGAACCATTCGGACCCAGTATAACAATAATGTAGGCCTATTTAGAATTACACCCATCAGCAATGTAATATAACAATGCTGCCGATTTTGTGCTAAAGCATAACGGGGGGAATAAAAATGTATATGACTGAAATGGCTGTAATGTAGGCCTACATGGCACTGGGCATGAATCTCCATTACCTTTGTTCATACACAGCACATGTAATAAGCCTACAGAGTATTTGCAGCATGATTCATCTTTAAATGATGCATGCTCTGATGTATATTAACCCTTTGATTCCTGTACCATATCCACCAACTGCAAAAACAACCTTTTGACTCCCTCACCCTGTCCACCATTTTCCTGCAGGAAGCTGGTGGATAGGGTGAGGAAATCAAAGGGTTCAGTTTTTTGTTTGCTAGCATGGTTGACAGTGCATGACGCTGGTGGACAGGGTGCGGGAATCAAAGAGTTAAATATGTCCATACTTCAGTGCACATGTGCATTCTCAGTTGCCAGGAGCTCTTCCAGTCTAGATACTATCTCTGCCTTCTGGAAATTCTGTACTAGAAATTTCCTCTTTTCTTTCACTGTCTGTTTCTCCCTTGCTCTTTTGCGTTCTGTCATCTCTTCCTATCATTTTCTGCCTTGCTGACCTGTTCATCTGTATGTTTTCCATTAAACCTTCCAGTTCCATGATTTGTCTTAGGATTGATAATTGGGCACATGTAGGGCCTATTAACTGCAGTTTTTGGTTCAAAGGCGATGTGATATGCAGAAGCAATTTTAGGTAATTTAGGCCAGTTTTCTTATGTGTTTTAGCATACTTAGTTATGTTTGTGTATAGGTTTAGTTGTTTATATATTCAAGTTTGTACTTTTAAACCCTCTAAATTTGACAGTGGTCATTGCCAAAGATATATCAGTAAATTGTATACACAACAGCTTTGATATGTCCGCCTAATTTTCTTTTCCAGGTTGTTTTGTTTTTTTGGGTTCAAAGAGGTGTTGTGATGATTATAGCCCTGATATGCTCTGCACAGTCAGCTGGATTTAGCCTTTTGACTCCTGCACCCTGTCCTTTAGCATCCAGCTGGATTTAGCCTTTTGACTCCTGCACCCTGTCCTTTAGCATCCAGCTGGATTTAGCCTTTGACTCCTGACCCTGTCCTTAGCATCCTGTACTGTTAACACGTTATCAAGCAAAAACTTAATCCTTTGATTCCTCACCTTATCCACCAGCTTCAAAGGGTCATGTTTTTGCTATTGATGGATAGGTCAAAGGGTAAAGCAACAATGATAAGTTGCTTGTTATTATTCATCATTATTTTGCTTTGTGTTTATTTATCATGACCACTTTCAGAGGGTTTTTTTTCTTTTTGTTTCATATCTTTTTTTTTCTTTCTTTCTTCTTTTTTGTTTGTTTGCATCATATTGATATTTGTACATTTTTATGATATTGTAAATCCTATTTAGAGCTTCTGTGTGTGTGTGTGTGTGTGTGTGTGTGTGTGTGTGTGTGTGTATGTGTATGTGTGTGTGTGTGTGTGTGTGTGTGTGTGTGCGTGCGCATTGTGAAATGAATCAGCCAGGATTTCATGGTTGTTTCTGTACAGATTTTTTTTAACCTGTTCTAACTGTATGCATTTAACTCAGTGGAGTCAAAGTGGCCCATCTTTTTCCTCAAATCGCAGTTTTGACCAAAGTTTAAGAAATGACCAAAAATCAAACACGATCAGCTTAGACATGAAGTAAACGCCGCTAGGAAAATAGAAGAAATGATTTTTTAAAAATAATTTACGTCAGGTGAATATGTATTTGTATCACTTTTTTGTTATAAGTAATCAAAAACTTATACATAGGCCAAAAAACAAAAGCTTTCCTGATATATTCCATCCTTCCACAAAAGTTCACTACCAGATGTATTAAATTTCTTCCGTGATTCACCGTGTTGAAACGCATGCTATTCTGGGAACTCGGTGGCAGGGGTTCAAGTCAAACTGCAATAGAATAATAGAATAAAGGTCAAAGGGGAAGAACTACAAAGCTGTCTGAGGGTCCCAGGAACAGCTTTGACTGATTTTGGTGCACACAAGAAAATCATTAAAATCTGCTGGACACATGTACATCCAGTAGGCTATCAAGCAAAAATTACAGTGTTGGAAATCTGTATCCGATAATATTCTATTCAGTTAGAAGTATACAACTAATCAGTATAGAACTGTTTACAGTAAGGATGGGAGTTCTCAGATCCATGACAGGAAGAATCAGTTGCTTCAGATTGCACAGGCCTTTTCCAGGAAAATACATGCCCATTTTCTTTTTTTTTAATGTAAAGTAAATATGATGAGCATTTGTGTTTGAATATGACGTATAGAAATCACAATGCCTTTTTTAAAGGACTCTGAATGGTGTACTGGATGCCTGAAAATGTGCCAGATTTGCACACACACACACGAAAAAAAACAACCAAACAAACAAAAATCTGGGGGAGCATTCTTTCAGACATCCCAAAATTTCCTCTTTCTTTTTCTTTTTAGGAGTTTTTGCTCCTGATACAAAGTAGGCCCTATACAACTAAGTGGCTGGTTGAATCATGAGACGTGACATTTGATTTTTTTGAGGTGTCTTCCTTTTTTTCATTCAGATTTTTACAAGGATGTGTATAGGCTTGTTGTTTTTGCTGACACTTTGCAGGCAGTATATTACTGTTCAGTCTATATTTTCTTGTTTTCAGTGGGCAACTAGAGTTTACAGGAAAATTTAGCCTCATGCACAATTAGTTTCTAACATTTGATATTCTTGCTGACTTATTTTGCTGCCTTGGCCAGAATTTCAGTCAAATGACATCCCTAGGCCTTGTTCTGGTATATAGCTGGTCAGTTCACCCTTGAGCTTGTCCTCCCACACAAGTGATCAGTTCCCTGCTCATTCATTGATTTAATGAAAAAGCATTCAGCACAGTCCTTGACTTAAACAACCCCACAAATCTCTGATGAAAATTCTTGAACATTCGAGCAGGATCAGTCTGACCAATTCAGCCACTCCATCCACAATCACTTCCAGTCTGATTCCATCAGCCCTCGATGTCACAGAGTTGACCAGTCCCATCTAGCCATAGATGAACTTTCTGGCTTAGTTTCTCAGAAATTTGACATGGCTTTCCCCCTCATGGGACTGCCCACAGCTTCAGGACCAGGGGCACATTGTTTCCTGAGTGCAGGAGACAAGAGATCCATATAACCCTGCATAGTCTGGATATACAAATTTCATTTCCCCTCTAAAGGGGTAAGCCCTTTCCTGCAAAAGCACCTCTTCTGGTCCCCTTTCCCTCCACAGGGAAGGGACTTTCTTCAGATGGTCTCCCATACACCTACAAAGGAAATAGGTGGAGCTGTCTGCAGGTGCTTTTTCCATGGGAGAGTGTCTATATTCATCTGTGGTCTTGCCAGGGTTACCATGAACTCCCAGTAAGGGAATGGACTGGGAGCCTTCCTGAGTGCCCCATGTGAGAGGGATATGGGGAAATCTGCTGGAGACACTTAGCAAACAACTGGGTGTCATATCTGCTATTCTAAATGGGCGTGTCTCTGCTTAAGGCCTCCTCTAAATAACAGGCATCTTGTACCAACCTCATAGGCTGAGGACCTCGGCTCAGGTCTGGTCTCGGTCCTTTACAGAACTCCCCCAGCATGGGAGTACTTCCACTCTTCTCTCATGCCTTGCAACAGCACATGCATCCTGTGGCCAGGGATGACATTCTCCATTGGAGAGGTTCAAAGACCCTCTCCTTCGTGGTCAATCCCATTTTACCACCCCTGTTGATCTAGTCCTCCAGATCTCCACAGTGGACTGAGGCCCCCTCCCCCTCGAGGATCGAGATACTGAGATCCAGCTGAAGAAGGCTCACCCATGGGAAATGTACCACTACTTCACAGAGGCCTCTTCCTCCATTGGACTTCATTATTCATGGAGCTTCATTCCATGCTAATGAGCATGGAAATTGGGGCCACAGACAGTGTGGAGGCCCAATGACATTGCTCCCCTGGACTAGACGCCATGTTTGCCTCAGGTGCATATTCAGTGCAGATTCATTAAACCAGTCTCATCGATATATCTGTGAAATTTCATTCAGGAAGAAATCTTCCCTTGGACAGATAGGTCATCTTTCTGTCTTTCTTTCCTTTTTTTTTTCTCTTTTCTTTTTTTAATACCGTCTATCAACTTGTAACAACACCAAGGATGTCATGAGACCAAAGAGTCGATGATCAGCAGTGAGCTGGAAAGCCTGGAGTAGACAAATGCTGCTCTGAACAAAATGACTCTAGAATGGCTTTGGAACCTCTGGTTCCTACCCTGGATAGACTTGTTTGCAGCCAAGTTCAACAATTATATATATTTCCAGTCCATGACATAGAAACCTACACCACTGACACCCTGTTGACAGACCGGAGCCCACTCATGAGTCATGTCTTCCCTCCTTACTCCATCTTGTTGAAAGTGATCAGAAAAATGAGACTTAAGACAGCAAGGATGATACTGATCGCCTCATTGTGGCCAGCTGAACGATGTCTTAACACATTGGCATCGTCAGCTGGCTATTTGACCTACTTCCCTGCAGACGTGCCAGCTGCCACTGACTCCTTTCCCTGGAAACGTGCATTTTTAGGCCACTTTGAATTAATTTTCACAGGTGCCCCAAATGACTAACATCAACATGTAGGGTATGGTTAGAAAGGTAATTTAATCCTCTTTTAGGATATCTACAGTATAAGGTTTGTTCTGACATGCTTTGAAGTTATTTGTGCAATGAAATATGATTGAGGAGCATTTCAGACAAGCATTTCATCCATTCAGCAGATGTAAACAAAACAGAAAAAAGAGGCTCACCAATTCTCCATGACTTGTATCATCTGATCAGAATCACAGATAAGTACACACACACACACACAAATTCCACAATCCTGAGTGAACAGCGATATCGCGCATTTGCAGGGCGCTCTATATTTACCTTTGTTTCAGTGAAGCACGCGGTTCGGGTGACGTTGTTCTCGCGCCCTAAAAATTCTTCAAATAGACTTTTTACTCACAGTATTTAGAAATGGTTACTTGATACTATAATAGAGGTTGTTTCCCTAGACCTTAACTGGCTTCACAGTAGGAATTTTCTAACGCAAGATGCTAGAATCCTAGTGTTACGTTGTCAGCGGCAAGCTTGCTGAACGCTATACCCCTAGCGTTCCAGCTCCTGCGGTTCTCCACGTGAACGCTAGTGGGCTAGCGTTACGATGTGAAAAAGTTAACAGCAGCATATCAGAGAAACCTTTTACAAGTCACTACCTTAGGGATCTATGCTTATGTCGGGCTGTTGGTTCTACGAAATCTCTTTTGTGGCTTCTAATTCTACCATCAACTTCATTGGGCTCCCAGTTCAAAGCTCAGAGGTGACATGACCCTCCTCCATTAATTAGGTTTGCACATGTTAGAAACGGTCATTTTGCATGAGGCTAAAATGAGGATTTTTCTTATATCACTGATTACTTACATGCAGTTGTCATTTCAAACAGTAACTTCTGCCCAGCCATCCCTTCTTGTATCACTGATTATCATGAGGGACTTTCTTTTTATGAGGCTACTGAATTAAAGAAAAGAAGTTGGCTTCCCTGGCAGAAATGACTCTGATTTGCTGTACTAGAATGAGGTCTTGGTAAGTCACTTGACAGAAATTTTGGTTGAGGCAGAGCCAGGATAGCACATGTTAGAAATGGTAAGTGCTTATAGCTTGACAGGGATTTGAGAAAAAGTCCCCATTCAAGTGTTATATAATAAGTCATAGTGTAAAATTAGGTGGCAGATACACTTCACTCAGATTGGTGGTGGAGACATAGTTACTCTCAGTGATGGAGACACTACACTCAGCTTGATTGATGGTTGGTTTTTTTCCCATTTTCCCCCTATTGTTTTATCTCATTGAAACTTGGGCAGTGTCAATTTTAAATTCACATAAATCCAGAGGCAACACTTTCAATCTTTTTTTGTTCAAAGTCCATTAGGATTTTTTCCCTTATGCATAAAGTCTGTGCCTACGCAGTGGGCTCAGGAAGAGCCTGTGCAGTGGGCCCTTAGAGATTTCTGATAGATCATACCCTTCAATAGACTATCTTTAAAGGTATTGCTCAAAGTATTTGACAATTACCTCATATTGCCGATGTACATTTCATCTGACACAGCTTCGTCTTTGCATGCGATACTTTGTATTATGTATTATTTAGTATGTCACTGTATTATGTAGTATGTGACTGTATCAAATTGATTGTTACTTTTCTATGCAGGAGTTGTATGCCTTTTTTTTAATTTAAAAAAAAAAAATTTTTTTATTCAGTAAAGTTGTTCATCATCATGTGATTATGGTTTAGAGTCCAAAAAACGGTTATTTCGTAGAAACCTCATTGTTCACACACAGTCTTTTTAACAAGAAATAAATGTGCTAATTATGCACAGCTAGGTTTTTTTTTATTTTTTAATTTGGTTGCACTGTCAGATTTAAAATGGATCTGTGTTGGGTGTGTATATGTGCGTGTGGGAGAAAGGTGAGTTCAACTGTTCACATCAGATGTCAGTTAGAAGTCTTGTTTTAGCCTGTGAAAATAATGTTTAATGGATATGGGTTATATGGCAGTCTGCATGCATTGTGTGTGCCATATCCGTCCTGAGCTTTCCACATTTCTTGTGTCTGTTCATTAATCTGTTGGGAGATGTAGGCATACATTTTTCATTTAGTACTGATTTATCATAATGATAACAGTATTACATTTGAACATGGCCATTGTATTCTTTTTCAGTCTTTCTTCTTATAGATCCTTACACCTTTATTTCCCCCTTGTTGACAAATTCTACCTTGATCAGAATGCAACCTCCCCAGCTGGTTCAAAAAGCATATTTTATAAATATAAAAAATAACCGTGATTTAAAGTGAGATCCACATTGAAGAAGAAATGGATCACTGGGGTGAAAGAGACCTCAACATCACGCTGCATTTGTCCACTTTGGGCTTTCCAGGTCACTGCTGACCATTGACTCTTTCATCCCTCGACGTCTTGGTGATGTTTCAGACTGGTTGGGGGGGGGGGGGGGGGTACAAATTCTTCCTTAGCAATCAGTGCTCTTCTCTGCCACATAGATTGTAATGTAAACATTTGGACAAGCATTTGCTGTCCATTGTGCTATGTTGCTTACCTTTGTGTGGTCTTTGTTCTTTGAATGATTTGTCATAGCAGGTAGGCCCCTATATAGTGCGTGTATTGCTTTTTCCCCTTTGATCTGGAAGTGCAGAATGAAATGTAATATGGTTGGCATCCCTAATAACAGCCTTTTATGTATTCTAATGAGTGTGGAAGGGATTGGTTTCAGTTATTTTTCTTTGGTTTTAAACTCTGAAATGGTATTATGCTTCCTTGCTATTCACGTTATTAGTAGTATTTATGTTACTTTTATTACTACGTACATTCTGAATGTGGTTGCTTTGGAAATGTACGTGTGATAACCTTTCCTGTATGTCGCCATTTTACTTGCGTGCCGTATATCGCAAATGTCAGTAACCCATAATTAAAGAGTAGTTTCACTAGATACTCCTCGCCATTTGTCATGGTGTCCAGTAACCAACCCATGGTTTTTAAAGAGCAGTTTCATTATTCCTTGCCATACAATGATACATTGTGGGTGTCCAGTAACCCAATTTTATGTAAGCATTGGCCTTAAATTTTCATACATTCACTGATTTCATGGATTAATTTGTGACTGTTAATGCATATAGTGTGTGTGTGTGTGGTGTGTAAGTTTGTGTATATTCATGTGTGTGTGTGTGTGTGTGTGTATGCACACATAACGCATATTTTTCTGCATATGCTTACTTTCGTGTGTGCCTAAATGTTTGTGCATGCATGCAATGCCTGCATTCAGTATGTTTGCATGTTTGAAAGAGACAGATGCAAAAAAAAAAGAAAAAAAGTTTACTCCAATGATTAATCTAAACCAAATAAAATACCACCACCACCACCAACAGAAACAGTTACTTTGGTAATTTTTTAGAGACCTCTGACATGTTCCACCTCTATCAGCACACATGCACACGCGCGCGTGTACACACACACACACAGTCATACACACAAAGAGAGCGAGAGGGAATGTCCCTCAAGAAAGTCAACTTGTACAGTCCATTGTTGTCTGCCTCAGAATCTGTTGCTCCTCATTGTCGCAGTCCAAGTGTTGATTGTCAGCATTGAGCAACTGGGCTGCAATATCACCTGGAAATCATTGCAGGGTCTGGTCATGCTCTGGCCCATCCAGCATACTGGAGATTGCGTCTCTGATAAAGATGTTGACAGTGATGTCTGGATTCACCCTTTTCCATACTTGGGCAACCTATCTGATTAATCTTGTCACTTTTGCTGTCTGAAATTGCCAGCTACAGTCAGGAGTCTTGGTTGTGCCATCCATTCCACCCAACTATCTCAGATGCCATCTTTGAATGGTTTTCCCATGCCGATGTCAGATGGTTGTGCCAGAAAAGTGCAGTCACTAGATATAAAAACTAGGTTGACATCCTGTACACACAAAGCATCCCTGACTGGAGCTGTTCTACAGCGCTATAGTTGTCAAGGACCAGCAAGTGATGTTGATTTGAGCAGCAAAGGAGTGGCTGGATCTATTGAGGGCTTCTCTTGTCATTCAGCCTGTCTGGGTTGCCGTCACTTGCACATTGTCTGGTCCTTGAAGCTGCAGACGAGCATGCTGAGAGAGTTGTCCTTTTCGTTCTCAGAGTGTGATGAAAAATGGAAACTTCACACCATGAGCAGCAGCAAGCACAGCAGCACTGAATCTACATTTTTCAGCCTTTGTTGTCTTTGTTTTGATGTATTTATTGTCGTAGGTGCATGTTCTGATGTGTTTGCTGTGGTAATACAGCTGGGCACCATATCAAATCTAAAAATAGTCTGATCCCCATTTAAGATAATCCTCAAAGGATATGTATGGTGGTGGCTCAGTCTCAAAATGTTTTGTCAAGACTCAAACAATAGCTCTTCAAGATTGGTAGGCACCATCTGGTCTGCAGGCATATTGCACCTTATGGACACATGATGTCACATTTTCATTGCTTGAGCCATTTTGGTGAAGACATGAAATAGTCCTGTTCAAGGCCATTAGCTAGGTACAAGGCTGTTCTCAGAAAGTCTGTTTCTCGCAACTTGGCCTGTTCATCATTGAAGAAATCTAGAACTCTGAGGTCCACTTCCAGAGATCGAACCACCATGATAAAGTTTTTGATTTGTTCTTGGTGCTACGTGTGTTGTGTTGAACTAACTGGTCCCATTGTGCTCTCCATTCCATAGTTTGTTTTTTGTTTACTCCAAACTCCTGTGCTGCTTAAGAAAATTTGCCTTCCACATCATTCAACAGATATTCAAGTGCTGAGAATTTCCATTTGATTGTGGCATGGTTTCAAACTTTTCACCCTCCTTGTGTTGGGAGGGAGGAACTATAATGTCATTAGTTTCAGAAACTGTACTGGGATTTTCCAAAGTGGGGGGTGGGTGTTTACTAGAATTTTTTATCCAAACTGGGAAGTGGGCATTAACTAATACTTACCATACTTTACGGTACTTGTTGTTGATTAATTGGACAATTTTTTTAAAACTTTGTGCATGCTTTAGTTTTTCATTCCTTTCGATCATCGTGATGAGCTTGTCAAAAATTTCTGTGTTCATCATTATACTATTGGGACTTTGTTCAGGTCCTTGATGTGAATACGGGAAATGATATTAAAATGTAAATATGCTAGATGTGAAATGTTTTATGCAGTCTTTTCTGCTGGATACTTATGAAATTTCGTCATAACCAACAAGTTTGATGTGATTGAATGCATAGGACTTGGCGCAAGATTGTCTGCTCAACAGGCAGCCAGTTCATGGTTTACAGGTAGGCCTATATGCATATAGGCAACCTCCATGAATGTACACCCCCCCCCCCCCCCCTTTATATATAGTTGAGAGTTCATGTCAGGATATGGTTTCCATTTATACCATGTTTCATAAATTAAGAAAAAAATAAATTTATTTCTTGTTTGTTTGTGTATGTGGTTTTTGCTTATATGCCACATTTCATAACTTGAATGAAAAATAAAATTCCTAGTTTGACATGGTCTTTTGTGTATTTGGATGAACGTTTGCAAATGTGAACAATTATTAACGTATTTTTTGTGCTTTTATCATTTCTGACTGCTTTGACTTTCAAAATGGGTCATGTCAATATCTCTTAACTCTTTGAGTACTGAAAATCTAAAACCATCCTCTACCCTTCATTACCGGCGGTGAGTTTAGCGGGAGGTAGAGCGTCTATCCTTCCTACTGGCTTCCCGCTTTCCTCGCGGTAAATATGCAGTGAGCAGATACGACCCTTGTGTTTATATTCTGCATTCCTGGATCTGATTGCCTTTGGCGGGTTTCCCTGTTCTACTCAGCGTGGTCACCCAGGCATGTTTATGAAAAAATAAACATTTTCCTCCTGTTCCCATGGGACAGCAGTGAGGCTGTTGTTTAGGTAGGCCCTACTGTTTCCTGTTTGTCAGACCTACTACAGCTGCTTCCTGCTGTGGTTGTCAATGTCATTATAACTCAGTCCAGTCTCCAAGACTACCCCCTCTCCATACACCAATCGTCTCCCACCCCCTTTGGAAAGTCGCTGTTGATTTAGAACAAGCAAGAGAGAGAGAAGTGCGCCTGTTCACACACACACACACACACACACACACAGGTGAGCGCGCAAGCAGACACACGCCACCCAGGAACCAGATATGCTGACAACCCCTTCAAACTCAGGAAAACAACCATGATGTGCGAAAAGTGCTCAGTATACCTTTGCTGCAATCAGCACGATTGCTTCAAAGTGTATCACACCCGTGTTACCTTTGTGTGACATTTTGTGACAATCTGGTGACAATGACACCAATAGCCTCTACATGTAAATAACTCATAGCGTAGCATTTATAATCTTACCGTCCTCTGTTTTATGTTAGTCACAACGTAATTTTGCAGCAAAACTGTTTAGAAAGAGACATTGTATTTGGAGCAACAGGCTCGTGCTTTGATGCTATTATGTGGTGGCAACAATGATACAGTGACATGTTGTGTGACTGGATAGGCCTACCTTGTTCACAATGAGACAGTGACATGACAGACAGATGAATCTGTAAGTAGGGCCTACCAGCATGTCGTTATTCCATTTCGGCTGTATATGTTGCTGTCTCTGTCCACGTAATCATTTTGTTTATCTTGTGATACAATATTGTCAACTGTTTTGTCTCCTGTGCGACACCACATGCACGCAGGTCTGTTAAATCATGCTATTTTTATTACGACTTCAGTTCTGTACACAACAGTATATCACATGTCATGTTTGTTATTCATCCACATTGAGTAGAGAAACAGTAACATAAGTACCCTCTTTTCAGTTTACTTTCTCAGGAAACCCAGGAAATGAAAGACAGCGTATGAACAAATTCAGTTCTTACAGTAAGAAAGTAGACCTACTCTCCCGCTAAAGCGGGAGTGAGTAACAAAAGACTTAAAAATGTTTTGTTTCCTCCACAACTACTGTAGATTGAAGGACCCCTTTGTCATTTGTAAGGAAGCAGAAAGCTTGAATCCAGTGCACTCTTAAAATAATCCTTGACTCCCTCACCCTATCCACCAGCTTCCTGCAGGGAATCAGAGGGTTAAGTTTTTGCTTTGCTAGCATGGTTCACAATGCAGGATGATGATAGGGTGCAGGAGTCAAAGGGTTAAACTGTGGTATGCAGTGAAGAATTCTGGTGTCTGCCCCCCTTCCCCTGAAGAAGAAATGTTTTTACAGTGTTCTCCCTCTGCTGTAAAGCAAAGTATTTTGGTGCTCATCAACTGTAGAGGGCAGCATTTTGACAGCACCACTCACTCCCCCCCCCCCCCCCCCAGGGGATTGGAGGTTTGCCTGTTCCATTTTGTCTTTAGGGTGAACCATTTTGAGGGGCTTGTTGAAATTTTGAATAGGCTAATATCTTCATTAGATTTTTTGTGAAGAACCTTACCCAAGTTTTTTTTAACTAAGTCATGAACATAAGGGTTTGGTAAGTTTCCTGACTAGGTCACAAACAGAAGGGATTGTTTGGGTGAATTTTTTTCTACACTGAGCTCTTCGATTTTGTTTTTTTGTTTTTTTTGAGGGGTTGAGGAGAGGGAACGATATACCATTTATACTGAAAGAGCCCCCAGCATCCCTACAGGGGGTGTAGCTGCAATGAAGTTATTGAAATGTGGTAAGACTGCAGGTATTGACAAATTCCCTGCAGAAGTATTGAAAAGTGGCGGAGAGGCAATAATTGATGTCCCAGTTGCCATCTGCAAGAAAATTTGGCACTTCCCAAGAAAGGAAATCTCCAACACTGCCATAATTACCACTTTATTGGTTACCAGGGACTCAGCCATTTATTATCACACTCTTCCCAAGAAAGAAAATCTCCAACACTGCCATAACGACTGCACTTGTCATTTTGATTGGCCATGCCAGCCAAGGAATGCTCAAAATCATTCTGATAGATAACAGCCGCAAGCAGATAACATTACTGAAACTTGTTGTGGGTATTGTGTCTTATGATGCAATACGATGTCATTAACTAATTTTGGATGAATTCTGATATAACTCGTAACAGCAGAACGTCACTCAGTGCTGAATTCTGAGCAAACTTGTGGCAGCAAACTCCCAATTCCAAAATTTGTCCTTATCCTATTTTTTCAATCCATACCATGTTTGACGAGCACTTTCTGTCACCAGTCTTCTGTTGTTCAATTTGTATTTTGCTGTCTTTATTTGAATTTCAACATTGAAGATGCTGAAAAATATCCGTGGTGTTTGTATTGAGAACTTCCTGTGGATTTGGCGAGTATAAGCTAATCATGTGGTAAATGTCTTCTTCGAGCACCTGTTTTCTTGTGTAGTTGTATTTATTGTAGTTGCATGACTATGGTGTTTTCATTCTATGTTGTTCACTATCAGAACAGTGCAAACCTGATTGATTACATCTAATTCACTGTCAAAACAGTGCTTTTTTTTTAATTAAATGTTGCCCGTTTACAATATGGCTGCCATATGGCAACATCTGTAATTCTGCCACATTTTAGACCAATCTGTCTACAGTCAAAATCACTGGGGGGATTTTCCCAGTTCCTATTTTCTAACTGAAATTTCTTCCCCCGTGGGGATGCCAGGGGTTCTTGCAGTATAAATAAGTATTCCCACCTTCTGGTAATTCTGTGCTGGAAATTTCCTCTTTTCTGTCACTCTTTGTTTCTGCCTTGCTCTTTGTTTTCTGTCATTTCTATCATTTTCTGCCTTGCTGGTCCATTCACCTGTATGTGTTTGATAAAGTCTTACATACTTTTTCTTAGGATTGTTAACTGGGTACATGTATTAAGTGCATTTTTGGCTCTAGGGAGGTGAGATACACGGAATCATGTTTTGGTGTCCTTAGGTTTGCTTAAGTTTGTATTCAGGCGTTTTTTAAATCCCTTGTGTGATAAATTGGATGAAGTGGTCAACGCCATGCATGTCCTTGGATTATGTGCGCGAGTGCATTGATATGTGCACTTAATTTTCTTTGTTTTTGTTTTTTTTCCTGTTGAAATTTTGTATGTTTTGAACGGTTATTAACCTTGACATGGCTCTATGCAATTGGCTGGGCTTTAAAACAACATTAACCACCAAAATTTCTAGGCAGCCCTCAGGCTGGAATATGCTGGGCTGAGGCAGTAGCGTCCTGAATACGTTAAAAAGAAAACTGCGATTGTGTGTGAACCAAGATCGGTTAAGGGGAGTAACCTTGTGTGCTGGGACACTTAGATGACTGTGGCAGTTCTTTTCCCTTTTGACCAATACATCATTACGGTAGCACTTGTACAAGTTTGAAATGACCTACTTAATGTTTCCAGAATCACAGGCGTTTTGGCATGTAGACTCCAGATGGATATTTCATAGTGTGGAAGTGATTTGCCTTTACTCGATACAAGACGTTTGCATGCCAGTTAGTAAACTCAAGGTTCCAGAGTTTGTTTCCTGTTGAGGCCCCAACCTTTCTCCTCAGTTTGACAGGAAAATCGAACTGAACATCTAATCCTATAGAAGGGACAAAAAATGAGTCAGACCTGTGTGCTTTCTGGCCTGCATATAGGCCTACCTGTAAGATCCCACAGCAGTTGAAAATTGTGAAGAGCAGGGCTTTTGCCCGACTGCCCTGGCATAAAACTCTTGTTGGGCTAGGCTGATTTCCCTGGTCCCTCCCCTTAAAGGCCAATTAGCCTTGCCTTTGTAAACTCTTGGTTTAATTTTAAAAAAAAAAAAGCGAGCAAGCAAGAAAGAAGTGGTGCCACAGTGCAAGGGGAGATTAGCCCAAATTTCACATAGTAAATCCACTGACTAAAGAAATAATAACAAGATTCAGTGAAGCAGAAAAATTGAATACATGTACTAAATCTATGTGGAAGGATGCAATATGTCAGGAAGTATCTCTCTGTGGAAACAACTGCAAAACTCGTTCTCTCCTTCATAATGTCTCGCATTGACTATTGCAATTCACTCCTGTCTGGTCTTCCTGCCTCCACCATTCACATCCTACAGCGCATTCAAAACAATGCTGTACGCCTTGTACTCAAAAAGAAAAAAGCTGACCACATATCTCCTCTCCTGGCACAACTTCACTGGCTCCCTGTATCAAAGCGCATACAGTACAAATTAGACACCATGTGCTACAAAAGCCTCAATAACGCAGTCCCCGATTACCTGTCAAGCCTACTTGAGATCTATGTTCCCTCACATACCCTCCGCTCTGCCTCCGATCCTCTGACTTTTCACTTTCCACGCACTAAGCTCAATACCTATGGTCCACGAGCCTTCTCTGTTTCTGGTCCACCCTCCTGGAACAAACTTCCTCTCTCAGTCCGTCAGCAACCTAATTTTGTCTCCAAGTCCGCTCTCAACTCACCTTTTCTCCTCTGCATAAAATCCTAACCTCACTCAACCTCCCCCCCTGCAGCCTGTCTCCGATCGGAGGGGAATCACATTGTTATAATATATAATTGTATGATATGCTCTCTATAATTTTCCATTGCTTTTATTCTTGCTTTTATTGTTTGTCCCCATTTATAGCCATGCGTGTGTGTGTGTGTGCGTGCGCGTACATGCGTGTCTGTTTCAGCGCTTAGATTTGATTTTATCAAGATTTTGCGCTGTATAAATATTGTAATTATTATTATTATTATGTCATGGAAATGAATTGCAGTGTGCCAGGAAAGTTGTTTTTTCGCCTATGCAAACCTTGGCCTGAGCACACTTTTAGATTACTACCTGTAACAAAAACACTGTCAGGAACATGTGCTTTGGCAAGATTGGGTAAGGTGTATTTAAAACATTAATTTCCTTGTGTTTTCCAACAGTCTGTTGTTTGCAGTTTATTTTTGGTAAATGTGGTCAAAATTGTGTGATTTTATTTTGAAGCTCTGCCTCTTTGATACTACATATTCTTGCTACCATAGGATGTTTTTGCCATCAAAACATCGTGCAGCAGTGAGAGAGATCCTCGTACCATAGCCAACCTCAATATGAAAAAATTTGAACAGGCACTTTAGTCTTGTCCATGGCTTTGAAGATAGTTTTACCACACTGACTGTAGATAAATTAATTCAGACGGATGACTTTAATCAAAGCACCGCCTATTACAAGTATGCTGTGGTCGGGATCACTTTCCACAGAGCTTCCACCATAAACATAAAAACAGAAGATAAAGGATATGAATCTAATTTAACATGTGATGTAAATCTTAAACTAAACCAATGGCCACAAGTAGGCCTATGTGGGTCTTTTTTCTAATCCCTCTACGGAAACTACACCTGGAGTTAGAAAATTTACCCCTGTCTACTTTAGTCCTGTCTGAGAAACTGATGAAGGCTGCAAATCAATTCATGTGTTCCAAAAGCCCTTCAACATCCTCAACAGAAATGAAAAAAAAAACTGTGCTGTGATTACCACGTTACCTATGGTGAGTGTGGCAGTGAAGACATGGAGAAACTGCCTGTGCTGGGCTTTACAGTCAAGAAGCAAAATACTTCATAAAATGGCCTCAATAAGTGGGAGAACACTGTATAGGAACCAGACCACTAATCCCCTCAGGAAAAAAAAAAAAAAAATTCTGGCTACTAAAAAACATTTCATTTGGAAAAAAAAAAAAAAAAAGTAACTGAAAATCGACTAATGCTCAACGGGAACGTCAGATTCGTGCCCTATAGAAAGAACGTTTTACACCAGATAACCAGTCTGGGGGGAAGGGATGTGTCTGAAGATAACAAAAATTTTGCAAAGAAACCAAGACAAGTCATCTTCGCACAGATAAAACAAATCACACTCTTTTTTCTTTCACTTTTTCATTTATTGTAAAATGTAACTCATAAGAACTGAAATATCTTTACCTATTATGTTATCATATAGACAGTGACCTTACGTTATCCACAAAATATGATGGCGAGTCATAGTAGAGTGGATAAGAAAACAACATTTTTATTACTATAACTTTATTTGAACGGCAACATGCATTTTGGGACATACATCACACATGTAGGCCTATAAGCGAACAAACATTCACAACAATCACTCGTCATTTCATTTATTTTTATGACATACCACAAACCCTTCCATCATCACCACAAGGCTCCCAAAAAATCATTTATTTTTTACTATACACCACAAAACCTTCCATCATCATCACAATCCTCCAAAACAAATTCAAGCATACCAAAAACATTTAATTAAATTTAATCTACAATTAATAATTGTTATTTTCCTCATAACTCAATCACATATGCAGCCCAAAACACACAAAAAGCAACAAAAGAATCTGAAGCTAACAGCTTTAAAATAATTAACAGTTTGAATTGCTTATCAAGCCAAGCTGAACACAGCTACTGCCTGACAGTTACAGCATAGCTCGGAGAGTCTCCATCTTCTGGTAGACGTCTTCCCGCTTGCTGTTGACGCCAGTTTCCGAGTCGAGGTATTGCTGGCGGTTGACCTTTCCAGCAACAAGTTTTTCAGCCATGGTGATGGCCAAGTTGATCTGATCTTTGTACTGACCATCCAGACGCTGCAGCTCAGCCACCTAGAACACACATGATCTCCCATTTTAATTTCACTGACACGTTTCCATCCAGGTAGGGAAGGAGGTGGTTGGTTGTTTTTCTTAAGTCATTCAAAAACATCACAAGGTCACACAACGAACACACAACTAACACACACACACACATATATATAGGCCTATATAAAATTACATCAGCGTTAAATACACCATTTTTTTGCTGTCATATTTTCTATGCCACACTAATGGCAGCAAAATCTCTTGACAATTTTTCACAATGCTATGATGATAAGGTCAATGACAATCAAGATGCCACCGAGTTCCATTCTGGATTGAGACTGCATGGCAAGGTTGTACTTTTACACTTAGTTCCATAATATATCCTGGCATCTACATGGCCCAAGAGTTACAGGCACCTGTGATGTTCACCAACAGAATTAACCCTTTCAGTGTCAACGTGTAAAGTAAGAAGTTACTCCCCCTGTGCCAAGGAATTTTGACCTTTAAAAAAAAACGTTTTCTGTAGATGCTCAACTTGGAAGTACCATCCTCAAAAACATGGTCCAGTGTCACAGAAAACAAGGTGTCCATTCTCCTTTACTTTAGCTGCGAACTGACAGTTTGGATACACTGATCTGAGGTGTTACTGTCATAATCATTTTGTTTGATAAAGGGATTATCACGTACACAAACATATCAATAATACTGTCAAAAGTGAGTACAAAATACATGAACACGAAACTGAAAACTTCACCTGACATAATGCTAACGCTTTGTGATCAGGACTCTTTTCTACACAGAACTCAAGATCACCAAAAAAATAGAAGCAGCAGACACAGAAGCCTTCCTTGGTCCAAAGGTTTAGTTAACAGAAGTAGGCCTACTGAACACACATCTTACTTCCTTGAAGATGGCACTTCCCAAGCTGTCTACAGAAAACCAATGGACAAAGGGCAGTATCCAAATTTTGAACCAACCACCATCTACAATGCAAATGTTTAGTGATCAGGACTTTTCTACAGAGTACTCAAGATCATCATAAAAACAGAGCAGACAAAAGGCTAACACTCTTGCATTCAGCTTTCTCTAAACAGAAACTGCCCTTAGTTTTCTTAGTTTTTTTTGTTTTAACGTTTTAACCTCAAAATGCGTGTATCTGATCTCACCTATATGACATTTTATCAAAGAAATTGAGCAAACATGTCAACAAGACTGTACTGTAATCTTTAATTGACATAATCTAAATGTGAAGATATGTCACCAAACTGTCACCATGTGTCACATTTTCATGTGACAATCAGATTATAACAGAAATGTATTTTCATCATGTAGGCCTACATGCATGGTAATACAAGCTGAAAGCTGAGGCCTTCCTGACATGATCCCCCAGCTGTTTGATAGTAAACCAGGTCACACTGAGTCCACTATTGCCACATAATTATATTGTTGTCAGGCTATTGACTGAAACCAAACTCCAAGCCCCTCTCCTCTTGCTATCCCAGGTAGGAGGTCTGACAAGTTCTGCACAGAACAAAATGTGCTACCTAATCTGGAAATTTAGGACCTTCCCTCTAAATGACTGAAATACTGACATAGTGCTTTACAAGTTTTCTGGACTGCTCCCCAGCAACCAGCATTTTCTTTTCTTTAGATATGGAGATCAGCTGCGAAATAAGCCAGGCTTGCCTGGACAAAAACATTCCTAGACTAACTGGCAATGGTTTCTATCAAGACAGAGTGGGATGGCACTTGGCTAGGCCACACCTAGACAACACCTGTTACGTCATCTAACACAGCAAACAGGCAGATAAATCCTAAATTCTTGCCCCTTGTGCTAATATGTAACAGGGTAGATCTTTTGGCCATGAGCAAAGGGGGGGGGGGGATCCCTAAAAAAAAAAAAAACGCACACACAAGACCCCCAAGAGAGCTGGTCACAGGTACCAGAACTGCAGGCATCTCTCAACGAACCGCAGTACCATGTGTTATACCACAAATGTCTATGCAGTCATCAATATCAGATGAGAATGGCGCTTGCCTACTACAGCCCTTACAGGAATGAAAACTGCTGGATCCTGCACATCAACAGGATCAAGTGAAGCAACAGAAAAACATGGCTGACTACAATTCCTCTGAACGCCAAGCTCCATGGCAGCTGGTGGGAACTGGAAAAAGTTGCATTCTCATCAGATGTGGCCTGATCATGTAGAAAACAAAGAATTATCTCGAGAATATTCTTTGATTTTGTCATGGAGTGACCATTTTGAAACAAAGTCAGACAATCACCACACAGAAGAGTGGCAGAATGGTTCAGACAATCGCCTGACAATAACTAAACTTGAGGTTCCAGGGTTTGTTTCCCTTTAGGCTTCAACTTTTCTCCTCAGTATGACCAGAAAATCAAACTAAACGTCTAGTCCTTCAGAAGAAGACCAAAAACGAGTTGGACCCATGTGCCCACAGGCCTGTACATGCTCAAGATCCTGCCACAGTTGACAATCATGAAGAGCAGGGCTTTCGTCCAGCTGCCCTGATAAAAAACATTGAAAAGATAGATCGATTTCCCAGGTCTCTCCCCTTGTAGGCCAATTACCTTCTTGCCTTTCTGAAGTCTTGGTACAAAAAAACAACAAAAGGTGGTGCTGCACTGTAGCGATGCACTCTCAAAGGGGAGAGCAGCCTGTTTCCACATGAAAAATCCACGATGACAAAAGAAATTAACCCAAATTGTGGCACGGGCCGATCTAATCGGCCGTATTCCCTCAGCCAGAGTGGTAGGGCCGATCTAATCGGCCCAATATTTCATTGGCGTTCTGTAAACAGTTTCGCCCCCAAACCGGTTTGTAGGCTTGTCTGCGATTGGTTGAAGGCTTCTCCTTTCGTTTTCTAACCCATGGCTGAGCCAATGAGAGACCTGTATGTAAATAAGACTCGATACACGAGACTAAGTGCGAGACTGGCAAAGATGGCTGAAGGCGAACCTGGCCTGAGTGGCTTTCGTCAAAGACCTGGCCTTTTCGAACAATTTAGAAGATTTGAAGACGAAAACGAATCAGGCGAGAGTGATTTTGATCTTTCTGACAATGGTTCTGAGTACAATCCGACTGACAGTGACTCTGACAGTAGTAGTAGTGACGAATCGATCGATGATGTCGCTCCACGTGTTGACACACCTGCCCCCCTCCACTTGCTCTTGACTGGGTGAACGTCGAACCACCCGAACGACAACTGAATGACATTCCAGACTTCGGAGTTCGTAATACTGGACCTCAAACCCCCCCACCACGAAATTCAGACCCAATTTTGTACTTCCTTCTTTTCTTTGACGAGAATTTGTTTACATTAGTGACGAGAGAAACAAACAGGTATGCTCGCTTTTGGCTTGGTTCTCGCGAACTTCAGGCATGGCTACAAGAGCATCCAAAGTCTAGATTTCATCACTGGCCTGCAGAAGGTGTGACAGTGAATGACATAAAGAAATTCCTTGGTCTTAGAATCAACATGGGGTTGATTAGGAAGAAAAAGCTTGTCAGTTACTGGGCAACTATGCAAACTCCTTTTTTCAATACTGTGATGTCACAGCGAAAGTTCTTGACAGAGATGCAGGAGATGATGGCTCTGACTCCAACTGACTTTTTGTGAATCCTCTTGGGCATCAGGGAACTCTGCCATCTTCTTACCAGTGAGTGTTTGCATGATACAAATGACAGACAGTAAATCAAGGCAGACAACAGCAAAAACAAGGCTGAAGTGGACTGACGGATGTTTTTATTGAAAAATATTTTAAAAAAACTAGTCATCAATTTTACAAACCATTTTATTTCCTAAAAGCTTATATATGTTTTCTACATAATTACATATTAACTTTTTGTTTATAATCCATTACTAAAGTACAAACATGAGGTGGGTAGCTAGTACATGTTTTTTCGTGTAATTGATGTTGGTGGCCATTTTGAATCACATGACCACCACATCAGCTCCATCAGCATAAACTTACCATGGTTAGTTGCACAAACCTATAAGCTTCAAGAAAATATATAACTATGGTACAATCTGTGAAGTAGTTTTCTCATATTTTTCACATTTCTAACCTATACGGAATTCAGTGAAAACACTGTGCCAATGGAGAAACTTCAGTGTGACACATGTTGGGTTAATATGAATATGTTGCTTTATTTGGTGTTCATCCCTTCTTCTTTTGTGAAAGGAAGTGGTGCCAGTGTTCTTAAATAGTACCAGCCTTTCACTGGGCTATTCTGCGGTTTTCCAATCAAGCTGGGAGCCTCCATGAGTGATAACATGCTGTCAGCATGTGATGGAAAAGTATTACACAAGTGCTCCTGCTGGCTCCCACTATAAATCAAGCAGTACTAAAGTGATCATCAGTTTTCTCCAGCTTCAAATGCAAGAAGATTAAAAGCCATCACCTATAAAAACTGGATTTCCAATGTCCTTCAAAAACTACACAAGAACTTGAAGAAAAGTCAGCAGAGCCCATTCCTTACATTCAAGGCCTATCAAAAAGACAGCATAAAATTGTTCACTCATCCACACCAAAGCTTAACACAAGCCTTTCAACACTGTCAGATCATAACTGGTACACACGAAGGATAAAACGGAAATTGGTAACAGATGTGAGGGATTTATCATATGGCAAGTGATAATTGCAGCATGGAATACATGGAAGGCTGACATGCAAAACATTCAGATTCAAAGAACACTATAGGTCTTGCTGAGTTAACAGTAGCAGGATAATAATATCATAAGAAAAAGGAAGAACACCATAAAGAAACATGTCACAAATGTTCAAGGGAAAACATCAGAAGTCTGGCCACTCACACAATTCGCTGGAAATTATGGTGGGACAACTATCACTAATCTGAGACTTTAGATTCAAACTTCCTGCCACCTACAAAATGATTCTGACCTCATGTGCTTGCCACTCATCCAACAGAGACAGGGCCAGGCACACATTCAACAACTTGTCTTGATGAAGACCTAAGGAGAGGTTAAAATGCAGAGAAACTGGTAACTGGGGGCACTTGGGTAAATGTCATTCCATAAGTATGGCAGAGTCAGGTATCAATCTTCATTACCCCAACAAAAATAAAGTGCTGATAACTATGCACACTTTTTACACAGTTGACAACCTTCTACATCTGCACAAATTACTGCCTTTTAACCCCTTGAGTGCAGACGTTTTTTAACATCCAGTGTTTTCCATGTGCCAGGGAAAAACGCTGCATCACTACCATGTACATCAAAACAACTGTTGCTTCCATATTTATGGGAATCTATGCATGAAATTACACAGAATGGTGCATTAGGCATGGCTAAATGTATTTTCAGATGATTTATGTAGTTATTTCTTGAAATTACTACACATCTGTAATATTTTGTGGAAATTCCCGTAAAAAACTCATAACCGCTTGCGATGGAAACCAGAAAAACAAAGGAAAAAATAGAAGATATGACCCTCCTGATGAAATCTACAAGTATTCAGACTTTGGCAGACTTCTTACTAAGAGATCACTGACAGCTGACAAGTTACAAAGAGCCACAGTGTGTTAGTGCACCGAGTGGCTTGACCCGGTCAAGTCGTCCTCTTCGCACGCCCCCCACCCCACTCCATCACCCAAGTCTTCCCCTTGCCACTTCTAATACTACTCACTGACAGTGTGGCTTATATAATTCTACAATGTGGTTGTCTGTCTCAACTGTGCAAAGTGTTGGCTAGCTGCCAGTATTGCCTGTAGCCACAAACCCTTTCCGTCACGTGCTCAGAAAATCAATACTTTTCGTGTTGGGCCTGTCTGCTGCACATTTCATACCATCAGCGAGTAACTACTGCTGTTTTCAACCTCTTCTTGTCAGATTTGTCTTCTGAATCATCCTAGTCATTTATAAGTTACTGACTCAACTCACATGCTTTCAAAGGCTGAAAACATGCAGCATTGCAAGACAGTCTTGGTGTCAACATTTTTGCTGAAAACCAGTTTCTCTTTTCAGATAAATAAAACCAATCTGGTGAGGGTTGCATAGGTCAAAAAGCCATGCAAGGGAAGCCAGTCACTTTTATGAACCCTCTCTGAGACTGACAACATCAGTCAGTGCTTCTCTCCCATTTACATTAGGCTGAAACGTGCGTCAAACTACCTCCGTAAATTTCACGTATGCAGGCACCAGAGAAGGCTCCAAGAGCTCCGTAAATTTTACGGATACAGCACTCAAGAGATTAAATCTGCCTTAATTCCTTTCAAAAGAAGTGTAAAAATCTGCACAAAATACCACTTTTTAAACCCACCTAAACTCCTTTCAAGCGGAAGTGTAAAATTCTGCACAAATTACCACCTTTTCAATGTGCCTTCACTCTTTCGAAAAAAGAAGTAAACTCAAAACCTGCAAACTGACCTTTTCAGCGATGTCTGCACCTTCAGCCTTCAGTTGTTGCTGTAAGTTTTGAATCTGGGTGGTCAGCTGACGGTAGTCAGCATCCACTTTCTTACGGCTGGCCACAAAGGCGTTGACATCCTTGCTGGACTTGAAGCGGTTGATGGCATCATCATAGCTCTGATACAGGGCACTACGCCGGTCCTGTGTGCTCTGCACCTCTTCCACCAGACTGGCCACACGCATGCGACTCTCTTTGGCTTCATCCTGTATGTTTATATTGTATTTTGAGTTACACTGTACTGGTATGATGAAGTCATAAGCAAGCAACTATCTGGCGTTATCATGAAGATAAAGAACAGAGGGAATCAAAGGGTTAAAGTTTTGCAATTTGTAGATATGATGCGGTAGTCAAAGGGTTAGTGTTTATTTGATAATCTGTCTGCTTGTGCCATTTTGAATGTGGAGTCGAACGCCAAAACTTATTTGGGCACATAGTCTTTCTGATATATGGGTCTTCTGTGCTGGTGCTCAGGACATCTTGCAATCTGGGAAGTCTGGCCGGCTGACTTGGTGGTAGCAAGACAAGGACTGTCTCAGCTGACTACTGGATCAGCATGATCTGTGGCTGAGATTGTCTTCTGCAGACAAGACTTCCTTTTCTGCCTCTTCTGGATCAGGTGGCTGTGGATGCTTTACCTTTCAGGTTCTTTCTGATGACTATGGCTAGTTCTGTACCATCATATTTCTGTATTACTATGAAGTCTTCCAACTCTATTGGTTTTTCTTGGAGCGTTCTGGTTTCTTGAAGGCACAATAGGTCAATGACTGATATCTTTTTTCTTGCACTAGCACCATTCCAGGTACATATTCTTAAGTATTTCTTTAGGAGCCATTCAGATTTCATCAGTTACATTTGCATGTTTTCTTCTTTTTCCTTGCTTTCTCCTTGCTCAAGTAACATATTTGTCACTTCTGTCCTGGAGTCTTTTCTTCTTTTTCCTTGCATTCTCCTTGTTCAAGTAACATATTTGTCACTTCTGTCCTGGAGTCTGCCAGTAGGAAGCTTGAAGGTGAGACAGAGAGAGGATGACAACTTAGGTCAAGTGTCACGCACCTAACAAGATAGGTGTAACCTAGTCTAGCATCGCGCCTGTGTGTGTGTGTGGTGTGTGTGTGTGTGCGTGTGTGTGTGTGTGAGAGAGAGAGAGAAGAAGAAAGAGAGAGAGAGAGAAGCAAACGATAACCTGGTCAAGGCCACACATTTAACAGGCTGTGAGAGAGAGAGATAGGGAGAGAGAAAGAGAGAGTGTGTGTGTGTGTGTGTGTGTGTGGTGTGTGTGTGTGCGTGTGTGTGTGTGTGTGTGTGTGTGTTGTGTGTGTGTGGTGTGTGTGTGAGTGTGTGTTTGTGTGTGTGTGTGGTGTGTGAGTGTGTGTGCGTGTGTGTGTTTGTGTTTGTGAGTGTGTAGGTGAACAGTTTGTGGATACTTGTTTTTATTTACAATATTGTGGCTCTTCTTCTTATATTTATTTTCATTTCATGTTCTGTCATTATCTGTTTTTACTTTACTGAGTTTACTACTGTTTTACTCCTGTTAAATGCAACAAGCACACTTTTATTATGGACCATTTGTGCTATGTAAGTAAAATTATTTCTACTATCTGAAAACATTGTCCACAATGATGAAAAAAAAAAAAAAAGAACACTAACAAGACTCATTTGAAAATATAAAAAAAAGAACAATAACAACACTCATTTGAAAATAAAGTTGATTTTAATTCACAAACAGTGGTAGTGATTACCTTGGTGATGGAGAAGTCAAGGCGAACATAGATGATGACGGCCACAAACAGCAAGTAGAAGGCCCCTACCACCAGGAAGGGCTCTTGCAGCAGCTGCATGCGCATGAAGGTGTAGTGCACCTGTGTAAGATAGCATTCACTTGGTGTTATTTTACTTCTCTTGACCTGTACTGACATTAATGTCAGTCCTAATACAACTTTTACAGGCAACCTGCATAGTGCCTCCTCTCACAAAAGCCCTAACGGTTCACAAAAGCATGGATACAAAATAATGTGCAAGCATAAAACATCATCATCATCAGTCCCGTACTTTGGTTGACCGTTGGGGCACGACTGAAGATTTTGCAACCAACTTCCTCCACTCCTCACGGTCCTCAGCTTTCCGCAGAATGATATTCCATTCAAGGCCAGTCCACTCTCTGATATTGTTTCCCATCTTTTTCACTGTCTGCCTCTTCGTCTCCCTCCCTGAACTGTTCCCTGCAAGACGGTCTTGGTCAGTCCAGATGATCGTGTTTCGTGCCCGTACCACCTCAGTTTGCGTCTTTTCAATGAGGTCAGGTCTTCATACGGCCCGATGGCGTTTTCGATTCGGGTTTTCACTTCCTTATTGGTTATATGATCTTTGTACGAGATACCAAGGAGTTTGCGGAAGCATCTCATCTCCATTGCCTGTATCCTTCTTTCAATGTCTGCTGTTATGGTCCATGTTTCGTATGCATACAAAAATATTGACATGACCAGGGAACGTATCAGTCTAATCTTGGAGCCGATAGCGATATTCTTGTCGTTCCTGACGACTTTTAGCTTGGTCATTGCAGCTGTGGTCTGGGCAATCCTGGAAAGTACTTCGGGCTTTGATCCTTCATCTGTTACTATAGCTCCCAGATACTTAAATCTATGGATGGTCTCAAGTTTCTTGTTGTCTATGGTAATGTCAGTGCTGATGCCATTGGTATTATTTGTCATCAACTGGGTTTTCTCTGCACTGATCTGCATGCCATATGCTCTGGAGGCCTCATCAAGATGTTTTATCAAGCTGACTAGCTCTTGCTCTTGCCCAGCTAGTCCGTCAATGTCGTCAGCAAAATGCAAGTTTGTGATTGTTCTACCTCCGATGCTGACTGTTCCCTCATGGTCTTCAAGTGCGTCAGCCATTATTCTCTCTAAGAAGATGTTAAAGAGAGTGGAGGAGAGCAGGCATCCTTGGTGTACTCCAACTGTGGTTCAGAACCATTCTCCTATGTTGTTGTCATGGTAGACTGCACTGGTCGCCTTTTCGTAGAGGCATTCTATGGTTCTGATAAAACATATATATGCATATATACAAAAATGCTGCTCACTATCCCTAAGACAAAGCTGACCACAGCCAGCTAACACAAAAAATTATTCCTTTTTCTTTTATAATGTTATTTTAGAGGTCCAGATCCATACTGCTAATAGCCCTGCTGACCACAAGCCATACCAGGCTAACATCACGTTAAAAACAACACCCAAGTATAAGTAAAAAGACAACAGTTAAAAACCAAGCTCACCATTATCCTTTCAAGTCTAAAATGCATTTTAAAAAATCTTTCCCATATGCAGAATCATATCAAATGAAATCTACTGATCTTTTGTAAAAACAAGAAAACTGCATTCAAAGGAACATCTTTAAAGAGGTTGTTTAAACAGTCTGCCATACAGTGCTTATGCCTCATATCTTGCAAGTCCTAGCATTGAAAAAGGTATCTGACACTTAGAGGCTTGTCACATGATATACATCACATGATGCTTGTTCAGTTTTTAACGGGTAGGAATGACGGTAGGATGTGTGACCAATGTCTTTTTCTTATGGTTCCCAGGAGCAGACAGGAGAATCACTTTAAGGTCAGGGCAAATTTGGAAAAGTTTGTTTTCTGTCTGCTTGTTCCAATTCTCCTGCCAGAGATTTCTCATTCAAGTTTGTACTCTGGCTTTCAGATCTGTGTAAGGAATGAAGGATTTAGACATCTTTTCCCTTGTCGCATTCTTGGTGAGGCAATCACCCTTTCACTGCCTCCAATACCAGTGTGGCCTGGAACAATGCAGTAACCTTCACTTTTAAGAGAAGAAATGAGTTCAAAGAATTTCAGAAGCTCTAGGTGACTACTGTTCAGCCAGAAACTACCTGTAAAGTGGAAAGCAAGTCAGAAAAGATGAAAAAACAATTTTCATGCTTGGATTGGGACACCATTTTTAGTGCCAAAACCAGAGCAGTCAGTTCAGCAGTACAAGTGGAACTGTCTGAGGTAATTGTTTTGAAAATGAATAATTCAAAACAGCAGAACAGAAGGTGGCAGCAGCAACTCCTTCATCAGAGTTTTGATCCCTCAGTGACTATTCTATCGGATAACGGAAATATGGCACAAGTTAATGAATCTATAAAAGAACACACTTGGTTTGAGCAACCTAAAAGAAAGATTTAGAAACTTTACTGATAGCAAAACTAGCACAAAAATGAGGTAAGTTGATAAGTTTAAATATCTGGGAACAGTCATCTCACCATCTGTATAAGCTGTACATGCAGGCAATGTCACGGCAGAAGAGAAATGAACTGAACTGTGGTCTGACCTAAGAGAGAGAAGGAACCACCCAGCTATAGCTATCAGTTTTCAGTAAGGTGTGCCAAGGACTGCCATTTGAGAATGGGTTTGTTCAGCCGCAGTCAATGCTGTAGCACATCCAAGTCCTCAATCAGGTGCATCTAGCATCTACTGCCTAACCAGTCAGAGCCATCCACTACTGTAGCAAAATATGCAAGAGATAAACACTATCATGGTTGACCTTTCTGGCTAATGCCCAACTGAGACAGAGTGTATGTGCAATTAAAATAGTATCTGATACTATGGAGACTATGGTGGGTAGGTACCAACCTCAAAGTCCTGGATATGCTGTTCCACCAGGTTGGACTTGCGCAGAACCACCACAGGACGACCCGATGTGTCCAAATAGGTGTGGTGTACAATGTCAGATTCCCGCTTCACCTCAAAGGGGGCCCTCACTTCAACGTTCCTTGACAGACAACATGATCACCACTTTATGTACATTATGGCTAATATTTGCCTGTTATATGCACACTTGTGTCTCAGCAACAACTCAGCAGTAAATTTTAGATGTTCTGGCTGTTGTGATTTGGACTATTTTAGCTGATGACAGTCACCTCAGCATGCAGACAAAGCTTACTATCAATTATATCAGTCGTTGTACTACTAATACAGTATTCGAAGCATACACAAACGACAATGCTAAAGTATGCAGAGTCAATGCTATTGTGCAGACTTTGTTCAAATTAGTTATGACAATAAATATACATATTGTCAAAAGTGCAGCTCTGCAACTGTTATGTTGCATGTGGCACTCTGGTTGGTGTACAGGTAGGATTCTTGTGTAATCTGACCACAGCAGATTGGGCCTGCAACTCTTGTGTATGTGGTCTCCAGTCTATTAGCTGTGAATGAGTACCTGACCTTGATCAGGGCTGGGGAAAGTGAGACAGTGAGGGACAGAAGAGGGACTTGCCCTCTAAAAGCTGACCCAAAAGAAGTATGGTCTCAAATCAATGACAAAAGACAGAGCTCCCATTTTCCAATCTGCTGCACAGGTTGAGCCTTAAACTCTGCATATGGTCTCAACTAATTGTGAATGGGTATTTAACGCTGTTCATGGTCAGGAAAGGAAAACGGCCAGCAGAGCAAACTGTCCAGAGAGCTGTGAGATCTCATCCAAACAACCATTCCAAAAGTACCTTAGGATTACAAAACTGAAGAGTTATCTCATAACTCTAAGGTCACAGGGAATTGAAAGGTGTGAGACCTGAACTTTGGGTAGGGGGAGCAAGCATTATGGGGTTGGTGCCCATCTCCTCTCTCCAGCTGCTATACCTTCCCCAACCCTTACTAGAGTGAGGTATTCATTCACGGCAGGGTGGACTGGAGGCTGCTTGTTCAAATTCTTTTTCTCAAGCCAGATTTGATGTAAGACTTGCAGTAAGACTGGATGATAGAAGCTCCTCTATCTCTACAGCACCCAAGCCAGTCTCAGGGTTATGTAACAACTCAAACTCTGCAAGCTTCTACATCTACACTCACTTGGAGCCTTCTGGTAGGATGACTTTGACCACAGCATCATCCACAGCCATGTCATCATACACGTGGTCAACAAAGCGCATCTTCAGGGCGTAGTTATCACCTGAAGCAAATACAAAAATTAGATCAACTGTCACGACTCCCATCAAACTGAATATACAAATATGCATGCATTCCCAACCTGATACGAACATCAATAATGGACTGCAGCAACTGCCAGCAGGTCTAATAAGATGCATTACATAATACAGGGGATATAATCTAACTTGAAAACTGAAGGCTATGTCGCTTGATAAAAGCTGGCCTGTACACACATATACTAGATAATCTGGCCTCTACACACACATACTAGATAATCTGGCCTGTACACACATACTGGATAATCTGGCCTGTACACACATACTAGATAATCTGGCCTCTACACACACATATACTAGATAATCTGGCCTGTACACACACATACTGGATAATCTGGCCTGTACACACATATATATACTGATAGATCACACACTTTCTTGTGATAGCACAGGCCGATGGTGCAAGATTTTGGACTTACCAAGGATGTACAAAAATGATTTATATCATTTACTGGCATCAGAATCACCATCTCATTATGGAATGAGCGCCACTGAATTCACTCCACTATGTCAATCAGTCTGACACTCGAATTCCTACCAAAACACAAACAGACCTCATAGTTTAAATAACTACAGAAAAAGAAGTATGCAAATCACAAGTTTTCAACTGTCAGAATTCTTCTTAGTTTTATTTTATTTGACATTTTGGAACACAACAATCAAGCTCACCAACTTTTGACTTAATCATCACCTTTAATTTTTAAGATATATTTATATGGTCGTCTAGGCTTATTAAAACAAACTGTAACAGTGATCAATAAGTACTCGCTTTTGTCATATGCTTTGCTAAAACACATGAGCCAACTTGCCAACTACACATGCACATGTGCATATACACACACATACGCACGTGCATACACACACTAAGAACTAACCTTTGCTGTACAAGTATTCATAGCTTGGAACATTGTAGCCCAGGAAATAGCGGGTTTTCCAGCCACCAAACAGAGGGAATCGCGGCCTCAGTTCCAAGTCAACAGCATCGTCCAGTTCACGCATGTGGCTGGTAGAAATGTTGCCAATCTCATCTCTGTAGTAAACATCTCGTGCTGAAGCTGGCAGGGAAGTCTGCATTGATATCAAAGCCAGATCCAGATATGCACCATTACTTTCAGTTACTTTCTGCCGTCTAAATGCACCAATCATTCTAGTGGTGACAGCTTAGTGTTTCATAGGGCCTGTTCTCCCCTTTCCCCAACTTTCATTTCAAGACCTTGCCAGTGCATAGGGTTTTGCGCAGATTAAAGGAGTCTTCCTGATCCTAAAGCTAGCATATCTTATCTTGGTATGCATATGACGAAATAGCATATTAAGACTACGTATGTATACCTAGATTTTAATATACCCTATAATGTAATGCTACAGAACAAATGAACATGAAGGCAGCTATATGAAGAAATAACATATTAAGACTATTGATGTATACCTAGATTCTAATATACCCTACAGTGTAATGCTACAGAACAAATGAACATGTAGACAGCTAAATGAAGAAATAGCATAATAAAACTATCGATGTATACCTAGATTCTAATATACCCTATAGTGTAATACCACAGAACAAATGAACATGTAGGCAGCTGGTTATGACATATTACCTCAAAACAGCACTGAAGGATGCAAGATATGCTTTCTTTCATAATATATTTGAGTGTTATTCAGGCTTAAGAGTTACAGATGCCTGCACTGTTGGTCAGGAAATCTGAGAAATATCCTCATATGTATCAGTAAAGTGCATAAGACTCAACCACATGATCCCAGTCTTAACCAAAAGCCCACAGAATACTCAACTCAAACTAAAAAAAAATCCAGCGTGAAAAGATGGGGTTCAAAGCAACCTTCCAATCATCAGTCCACTGCACTGACAATGCAATGGAAGAGAACACCTAACATCAAAGCATATCAACACAAGTTGGTGACATTAATCAAACGAATGTTATCCCCTTGGGTTACAACTTACCTTTCTATAGACCTGCAAGTATTACAAACATACTTTGAAAGCTCTAATGGAAGAAAAAAAAACACGTACTTTGAAAGATTTGATGGAAGAGACTCCATCCTGACTTCTCTGGTAGTCAAAGCGAGAGAAAGGTCCCTTTAGAGTGGCACCACTATGTCGGATGTCCACATGTTCCTCCACAGCAATGTTGCCCCAGTGTGACACCTCAATCACACGCTCCAGATCTGTCACTGTCAGGAATGGAGAATTGTTTTCCTCGTGTACTTTCAAAACAGCCTGAAACACAGTTAAAATTAAAGGTGATCACTTCCACAAGCCTGAAGATGCAGGGAAGCATGGAGCTAGAGATCTCAATTTTTCTCATGGCTAGCATTACGAGGGCAGTGCCCATCTCCTCTCCACTGCTGCTTCACCTTCCCCCACCTTGAACATGGACAAGTACCCACTTATGTATATGTGCAATGAAGGCTACATGCAAAAGCTTTTCTCAAACCAGATTCAAAACCACAGAGACAGTGAGGGCTTTACCTCTACACAAAACAGTAATAACCTTTTAAATAACACAGATTTTCCACTGTTCTTTAGTTTTATGCCATGTCAAAAGTTACATCAACAAGGTACCTTCTTTCACATAACACATACATCAATAATAACAAACAAGACTTCAGGCATATGCCCGTCACATCCTCAGCACACGTCTAAAACAGACAATAAAAATACTGTAAAGATTAACACAATACCTTGTCTTCACATTATTCAAAGATGGAAATTGGAGGCACCGAATTATTAAGTCTATTGATAAAATGTAAACAAGACTACAACAGAAATACATAATCCCATTGACAAAACGTGAACAGGACTACAACAGAAATACACAATCAGGTTACATGAAATATTTAAAAGCAACATTAATGTGTTTGCCACAGAGTGACAAGTGGACAAATTGGCATTTTTGAAGACAAACAGCACAGAGGAAAATAAGCCTAGAGTTCTGAAAAAAATTAGGTTTAATGTACATATAGAATACAATAATTGTATCAATTTTTATGTATATGAGATGCACATTTCTGAAGAAATGTGGGTACAAATATGGCCAATTACCACACTGCAAAAAACACCCATTTTTACAGTATTTCAAACAGCAGTATATCAAAAAACCATTAGAGCTATGAGTGAGATATTTTGCATTTACATTCACTTTATTGTTACCTTTTATAAAATTTGAAAATACTGAATATATTTTCAAATTACAAAAATCGCTGGACCTACCTAATACAAGCAAGGGCCTACCTCAGAAAAGGGTGCCTTTTCATCGTAAGGTCCATAACTGATGATGTTTTCTGACAAAGACACAGGCTTTGTTTTGGTGTAAGACTCCAGAGATGAAGAAGAGGTTGTGACGGATGTTTTCTGTGACACCGTTTTGTAGGGAGAGAAGAAGTACAGGTTGCCCTCAAAGACGACATACTGTTTCTCTGCCTGCGTGATCTGTGATGGGTAGGGGGTCAGCACATGGGGAAAAATTCCTTCAACATCAACAGTCACAGTTTTGCCGGAATCCAGGCTTGACGGTAGAGTCACTCTGTAAAATTCTTTGTCACTGCAAACACCAAAGCATTTAAACACTATCATTCAGTATTACTTTCGTGTAGCCTCCTATTCTCTTTTCCACATATATAGAATCAGGACACAGAGAGAGGAATTATGTACAGTGACAAGGCTTGAAAAGAGGAATTTTTTAAGTAAATTCCCATTTAACTAGTACGCTTACCATATCCAACTGATGCAGAGTGACACACATGATCACTTTATTTTTTTATCATAACTTAACCCATTTTTACCGAAAATTTGGTCAAAAGATGCCTCCAGGTGGCACGCCATCCCACCTGACCACTCAGGTTGCACAGAACTTGAGTATCCATCCTCTTTATTTTTTGGAAAGGGAAATCTCAAGAGGAGCCTGTAAGGTGGGCCTTAGAGTTGGATATGGTAAGTATACAAGCTAAACTGCAATTCACTTGAGAAATTCCTCTAAAAGTACATGCTTAACATCAATTCACTTGAAAAATTCGTCTTTCAGCATCATACACTCTACCATATCAACTGATGCATAATTTAAGATTGGATGGTGGGACAGACGCTCCACTTTGGCCTGATCTTGACCTGGAGGCATCCAAGACAGCGATAGCCGAAATGAAAATGTGGAACAAACCCTCTATGGTGGGGACCCATAGTTCTCCTAGGTGACTGTTGATAATGGTGTCAGTAAGCTGCATCTAGGATGTCAGGAATGGAGAGGGAATGACTGAAAGCAGCTGAGGCCGAGAGGGCCTGGAGGTCATGGGTTGGGGATGCTCCAACAGATATGAAAACGGGAGTTTCTATGTTTACCCTAATGACTGTTGTTTCAGAGAGCCATCAGGATATGGTGGTAGCTGTGACACCTGTGGTTTATCACTCGTTAACTGAGATAGAGTCTCCACCGATAGCATCTCATCGCAGCTGAGTGATGCCAGCAGGGTTTGAGGCAGCGGACAGGGCACAAGAGCCAGTTCTCTCCTCTTTGTATCTCTGATATCAATGGTGACCAGAGACAGGATTCTGAAGCAACACTTTCTGGAGCGTTGCTGTTGGTCCCTGACCAGAAATTCTGGGTTGCCTTTCTTGCATTAGTACAACATCAACCCCAGTCTTTTCCTCCTCCTCTACATACAAACTCTTGTTTACCTACCTTGTGTACCAGTGTCTTTTCCATGAGCTAAGTGTATACTGTACAAGAAACTTCTTAGGACTTATAGCCCCTAATCTGAAAGAAAGCACTGACCATCACTTAAGATCTTGAAATGACCACCATTCCACATTGAAAATTACCTGCGATATCATGACTTTCCTTCCATGAACATTTTTTAAAAAGTTATGCATCCGTCTCATGTTATAACTATCACAAGTTACAAAATGGTTTTCAGTGTCACTTCTTTGTTGCTAATTGATGATGGGCTAACAGCAAGACAGAAGGTGTGGAAAGGTCAACAGAAAATTGGAATCAACTGTCCTAAGAGAGAGAGAGAGAGACACAGAGAGAGAGAGAGAGAGTGTGTGTGTGTGTGTGTGTGTGTGTGTGTGTGTGTGTGTGTGTGTGTGTGTGTGTGTGTGTGTGTGTGTGTGTGTGTGTGTGTGTGTGTGCATTCCTTAACATCTTTTCACTGTATCATATGTGATATTAGATGGGGTGTGTGTATGTGCGTGTGCATGCGTGTGTGTGTTTATGCATGTTTATGTATGTATGTCACTATGTGTATGTGCATGTGTGTGCATGTGCATGCAAGTATGTCTGGTTCTATTTGGGGATGTATGCATCAAACACTGTATACTGTACGTTTTAGGTGTAAGAAGAATGATGCGATACAAACATTACTAAAATCAACATTTTGAGGGATTGACTGCATTTTTAATAGGTAAGAGTTTGACATCTTCTTGAATAAAAATTCCTTTTCAAATGTTTATAACAAAAAAAAACATTACCAGCCAAACCTTACCTTTGGCCATTGACCACTGTTGGTGTGACTGCCAACTTATCATCTTTGTTGTCTTTTGTCTGAAACAACCAAGCAGTAACCTGACAACAGTGACAAAACTATAATTGAATGAAACAACCAGCACTTTTTTCACACCCCATTATGACAGAATAATACTATTACAGCAAGTAATGCTCTCACTAGCATCATGTGACTCTAGATAAATTAATGTCAGATTGTACGAGTAACCAAAACAGAGGCCAAAAGCGTGGATCATGCTGGTTAGACATATATCCAAACATATGAATACAAATCAAACACTGCACTTTAGTGGACTGTGCCTCAGTTACAATTTTTGTGGTCATCAAGCAAGCTGAGTTCATTCAGTATTTGCTTGAATGGAGTTTCTGGATGCAAAAGAAAAATTTTAGCAATCTAAATCTGTAAATTATGAGTATTTTACTCTGTGATCAACAAAACAAATTGCTGCACTCTACATAGCAAAGCAAATAACAAAAAGGAATTTTGAAGAACTGAGGTGGAGGGCTTGCTTCTCTATATTAATACAGTATACAAATTCATAAAGAGGATACACACATCAAACTGATTAATACATATATATAAACACAAACAAATCATAACATAAAATCAGGAATAGGTAGTACTAGCATTAACACTGGTTCATTAAAATGTATAAATATATTTTGTATGAATCATTCGATAAAGTCTTTCAATATGGACATACACACACACACACACACATGTCATAAAAGTGTACTAACACTGTTACTAGTGTTAGTAACAGCATATTCAGAACTACTGGCACAAATATTTGGACTAGTTTTAACAGGGTTCATACAGATTTCCAGACAAAAAATTTAAGGACTTTTGAAGCACTTTGTTTTTAATTTAAGGACTTACTTCAAGGATAACTTTAAGAAAAATAATCATGAAATTCTGACATAAATTAAATCATTCGCTGTTACTCTTCAATACTCACATCATGGATCCTCTGCGAGCATAGATTTCTTTAGGTATCTCAGCTGTTTATATCAGTATAGCCACAAATGTTTGTTTCTTACAATACAGCAGAGCAAATGTAGGATTCTCACTTATTGTGATGAATTGACAAAATGTTTGAAAATGTTTGCTGCACACAACAGATTCTCCAATCTTGCAGTTGACAAAAATGTTTGTTTGCCTGTCGTCCATAAGGAATTTCAGTTCTTGTGATCAGTAGATACAAATACATGTATGTTTGAAGTCACTGACGGTAAAATGTCGCTATAACTAAAACTACAAGTCACAACACTGGGGCATGCAGTGTGTTTTTCCACCTGATCCTGAAGATTGTTGAAAACCTTCCAGTTCACATTCAGCCCATCAATGGACAGCTGCACTAACTTCTTGTAACCCAGCTCTTCGATAAGTGGTTCAAGATGGTCACAAATGTCAGTAGCTGCTGCATGTCCCATGAACTCTGATTGTAAGTAATGAGAGTGAACTGTATCATGGTCCCAGAAACAGATATGAATATCCATTTGCTTTTTCTGCAGTTCTTTGTTCAAACTTTCATCAAAGAGCAACACAAATGCTGACTCACTTCTTATTTTCTGTTTCAACACAGACTGGAGGTAGGGAGCAATGCCAAACGCTGCCAGATATGCAGTTTTTCTTTCTCCACATTGAAACTGTTTGGCAACAGCACTGTCTGGAAACATTCGCTGGAACAGATTTGAAATGCCTTCACACGAACGAAAGCTGTAATGACTTGTCACTACTTTTAAAGTCCACAGTAGTTCAGCTTTCATTGCCTCTGTTTTAGTACGGCTCAGGCTGTTCACTGACATCTGAGTTTGAGCAGAACAGTTGGTTGATGAACTGCAGGATGACGAACTGCTAGAAGTGATGGGATCGCTTGTTGTAGAATTTTTTGTAAAAAAATTCGAAAGACGAACTGCAGGATTTGAAGCCTTCATCAGGTCGCAGTGTTTTTTCCCTTTTCCATGGGTATATATAGCCGATTCTCCCATTGAACGAACGTCTATGGTCTTCTTACAAATGCGGCAAAAAGGCCTTGCATCTGTCTCCATTTGGGTCTGCCTGCAGCCATTCTTTGTATTCGTCTTTTTCCAGCCAAACCACGATAAACCAACACTTCCCCGGCATGTTCACTTCTCAATTTCAAAATGGTGAAACATTCTTTCACGTACGCGCATGCGCCATGAAAGCCCGTAACTCTGATGTTTTGACCTATAGCAGACGACGTATCGGTGAGATCGTCGATCTTAACTCTGACTCATACTTTTTTTTTTTTTCAATTCAATATCAACCTTTTTTTTTTTACAAACTCAAGATTTTACACAGACTTTATTAAAAATCATAGGCAGTGACAAAACTTAAGGACTTTTTAAAGACCTTTCAGCTAAAGCCTGATTTTTAAGGACTTTTAAGGCCTTAAAAAGCATGCCCTCAAAATTCAGGACTTTTAAGGACTGTGTGAACCCTGTTTAACAACTTTCTCCAACCACAAAACAAAATTTACTTAGTTTAAGTGGACTAAGACACAACTTTATCACGTATACTTCAAGATATCATGCATATTCACACTACAACATGGTATTGTGCATGTGTTTATTTAAACTAAGCATGTTTATTTATCTGTTTTGCAATTGTACTCCCCCCCAACACACACACACACACTCGCTCACTCTCCTTCTCCCTCTTCCTCTCTCTCTTGCTGTATTCCTGCCAGAGAAAGTATCAGATTACTGTGCTGGCTATCACAGGCAGGCTGGAACAAAGACCAGCTGTGCCAGCATGACATTTATAAATACATTTTATACTTTTGTAAAAGATGCCTGACTTCAGTTCATGGCAATATGTACAACCCAATGAGAAAGATTTTAGAACACACCAGAATCATGTTTAGAAAGAACAGTGAGAGAGAGCCATCTGTGCACAATGTAAAACCTAAAAGTAAAACAAATAATCTTCATCTGAAATAAGAAAAAAATCTGACCATATGTTATCAACCTTAATAATTAATTTAATATTGTAGAGTTCAATGTGCAAACACTGTGTGTGTGTGTGTGACTGTGTGTGTGCGTGCATGTGTGAGTGTGTGTGTATGTCTACATGTGTGCACACAATTAAACTGTATGATGGACTGTATTGTGTTGTATAATTTGTCACAATGGATTTATCATATATGAAATTCCGGGCTGCTCTCCTTGGGGATAGGCCTATTGTATCACTGCATTGTAGCTCCATCTACTTTTTTCAGTTATATTTCTGTATGTGTGGATTTTTCTGAAGAATTTTGCCAGGGGCAATTCCTCTGTTGTCATACCATGTTTTTGTTTTTGTTGATTGTTTAATGTGCACTGATGTATGCTACACTCAGTGCCTTGGTTCATTCACTCATCTGAAACACAAGTATCTACATTACCTCAAATTCCAGTGTATTCACCAGTCCATTAGAAATTGAGAGGTGGTCTTGGTTCTAGGCCTAGATCTAGTCCCGTCCGAGATTCAAACCCCGGTTTCTCATGTCCCCAGTACCAGTACTTAAACTTTGACCACCTGGCTGTACGCTCCACTTCGGTGGAAAATCTCACCACGCTTATATTCATTGTTCCAACATACATGTGTTACAGTGCTGAAACTGAAAGAGCTTGCTCGTTTCTTGCTTCTCTAAAGCTTCTCCAAGATTTAAGAAACCTTGCACGTGCCTGCCGGTTGTGTTTTACCATCGCCCCTTTTTTTCCGGCTTAGTAGTTCGACCTAGACCGCAGTGCATACCATAATTTATCAGATTAGGCCTATATATACCATGTAGCCTACTTGTATCTTTATCGCTTATTTACAACCAGGCCTACAGTTTCTTACATCAAGCAAACCTAACAAACCTACTTAATTTACTAATAAAACACCCACCGAAACCCACAAATATCTAGATCTACTTTCTGCAACTATTTTAGGCATCCGGTTTCAGCCGATATCATTGCACCGTTCTTTGGGTTATCATATAATCATAAGATATAGCGTAGATCTACGTGAAAATAAAAAGCACTGTCCTAAAAATGTCTAATGCAAAATACTTACCACAGCACCAATGAATGACAGTTTCGTTTTCAGCGAGGGATCAACCACGTACAGGAATGACCTAACGGCAGAAGATCCCTTATTTTCAATCGTGATCGACGTGTAGGTTTTCACGAGGTGGCTGGCAATGTCGATTTTGCGCTCCACATGCAATACAACAATGTTTTGGTCAATAGTGTCTTGATTGACTTTGCATAAAACAGACACAAAATATGGGAGCAAAAGCAGATAAAATGCCTTCCCTTTCATTTTGTTCGTCTTACAGAAACAGATTATTAAAGAATCTGTCCAGCACGCTTGTCCGTCTCCACGTCGTCGACGAATCACCGGCTTCCACGAGCAGACGCCGAACCTCGTTTCCGGTCGCCTCGTTGGCAGTAGGACATAATATAATTGTCGGAATGGAAAAAAGACGTAGATCTGTAGCAGTAGTTTCAGTTTCAGTTTCTAAAGATGACGTCTCTGCGCTCGGAACGAATTCCATATGCACTAACGTCACAGCCTGCACATAATCCCATGAGCTAGCCAGGTCCTGAGGCCCTACCTAGTTATGACTATGTTTTACCAAGTCTATATTTTATACTGGTATTTTATCAGCCTACCACTGGAATAATCTTGGTTACACTTACATGTCAATGACATGTGTATGTATCTTATCTTCAAAAAAGAAACGTAAGCCTACATATAAAGTAAATAAATATATAAATAAAGGTCTGAATCACAGCACAACCAGCCATTCTGTATAAACTCACCTCACATGACAGAACTCCTCTCCCACCCACCCCCCCCCCCCAACAGTCAATGCCCAAATGATTGGCTATCGACTAGATGAAGACAATTTTTTCTCAATCACATATAGGTATGTAAGTAAGTGAGTTAGTAAGTAAGTACGTGAGTGAGTGAGTGAGTGAATAAGAAGTAGTAAGTAGGTGTGAATGAATAGATAAATAAGAAATAAAAGAGTATGTAGATAAAAAAAACAACAACAAAACAGGTAAGAGATGAAAATAACAAATAATAGTAAATACATGCATGTACCCACATGCCCACACACAGACATACACACATACATTCAAACACACCCGTATCGACACAGCATAATGAATGACAGTAAGTTTGTCATGATATGTATATATGGGTGTTTCCTCTTTGCTGGTGTTGTTGTTGTTGCTGTTGTTGTAGCTGTTGTTGTCATCCATTAGACTTAAGTAGTACTAATAGTGGTAGTTCCATCATCATTGTCATCATCATCATCATCACTATCATTACTATTGTCATTATTATCAGTATAACTTCCTTCCCAATTAGTAATGGTCTTTTTTTTCAGTTTCTGCAATTGGCAAGCCGTATGTACATCCTTCTGCCATTGTCAAAAATGTTTTCATTACCATGACTTTGGAATAGGCCAACTTTCAAACTACGAAGAAATTGACATTGTTGGAGGAAGAGGGGAGAGGTTGAAGGCGGGTGAGAGAGGTGGAGGAGAATCAAGTTCATCTAAAATTTGAGATTGAAGAATGAGTGTACACTCATGAATGGTGATCAACTGTGAATGCATAACTTTTTGAGGAAATTGATTACTGATTACATTTTTCCATTCCTCAGTTAATGAGTGGTCATACGTGTACATTACTGTTTGATGCATCACAAGGAGAAAACACTTGTGTATTTGAAAGTTTTTCAATTGTTTTATTTGTTATGAGTGTCCTTTAATGAAACCCACAAAACCTGACTGAAACCTACAAAACCTGATCGTGTTATATAAAACTGAGAGTCAAGTTATGATAACAGCAAGTGCTAGACCATCTCTCTCATCACCATGGCACCACTATCGCCCTGAAACAATATAGAAGCAAAAAACAAAACAAAAAAATACAACAACAGCAACAACAAACAAGCCTTCAATAATTGCAAGACACGTGCGTGTGTATGCCTTTCTTGACATGGGGAAAATTTCACATAATTGTTGCAGTTTGCGGATTTTACATCGTTTACTGATTTAGATAAACATTGACTAGGACTACCAAGCATGTAACACATGACACAGTTTGAAGATCAGTGTGTTCTGCCTTGTGATGTCATCTTGTTTCAGGATGGATAAAAAAAAAAGGCTTCACATATGATCAGGTTTCACTGGTTTTGGTTCGATTCTCAAAAAAATGACTGACATTTAGCACTTTCTTTGTTTCATGAATCAGGGAAAAACCATGAAGTCTATAATTTATAATCGATATCAGGTTTATTTATCAACTGTGTTAGATAAAGCTAGTTAAAGTCTGTAAATGCAGATCAGCCATTTTGAGAAACAAGCTTCAAGGATTTTGATCATGCCACAGTGCTCATAGTCCAAACGTGAACAAAACTGAATAGAATTTCTAAATTAGATGAAATGTAATATGATTTGCAATTTCCATACATTCAATCAACTCTGGTGCCATTTGTTGGCTTACTTTTAGCAATCAAAATTTTACATGATCTTAAGCGTAAGATACGATACAATTTGCAATTTCTATGCATTCAGTCAACTTTGGTGTTCTTTGTTTTATCTTTAGCAATTGAAATTGACAGCATGATTGAATGATCAAAAACAGTAAAGCAAACTACTGAAATCGTTCTCCCACCCCACCCCTGTCCTTTTTAACAATAAAATTTATTTGTTAAAAACATGAATGGGAAATATTAGGCAAGAACTGAAAATTTCTGATTGTCACATTTTATACTCTGATCACCTTTCAGGGCCTCTTGTACAACCCGGTCTGTGTGATGTACTGAACATATTGTCAGAACAGGTCACTTTCTTCATTTCTTTTAAATTTTCATTGAGAACATGTTTTGTATGATGCATGAATGCACATTATTTGGCCCACACAGTGAAGGTATTTTGCTACTACAAAACAACAACAACAACAACAAAAAAGTCCATATACAGATGGTTATTTAAAACTGCAGTATTAAAAATCAGCTAAAAAGTCCCAGTGGACATTTTTTTCTCCAAAATGTCTCAGTAGTAAATAAATGAACTCATTTTAGTCAGTTCTGAACCTAATCGGATGTCATAGAGTGAGTAAATGATTACCAAAGTTGCCATTTAAGTTGGTGTTGTTGTTCAATGTTGTTGTTACCAAATCAAGGGAGACAACAACGGATGTAACTCGGTATTTTTAATCAATAGTTCTCATCGATTGTGAAATCTAACCAATTAGATTTTGTTGCAGTCGTCTCTGCAAGTCATCAAAACAAAAGTATCATATCGATGCCATGTGTTATAGGAGTGCAATGATGATCATTTCGTGGATTTTATGAGTAAATTATGATGTATTTTTATGTCATGTGTTTTTTGAAGGAAAAGAGCAGACAATTGCAGGCAACTTAACTAGAGATGGCAAAATGAAGGAAGAGTGTGTGGTTCATAGAAACCAGAAAGTAGTTTATCCAGAAGGCTACGCACTGATGAAGCTGCTTTCGATATCAGCAGTTCCTGCCTGATGCCATGGAATTTGGTGGTCAGAGAAGAACCAGTCGCCATATCTTCTTTTGTTTCACTTGATACAGGTGAACTTGCTGCAACATATGTTCACCTGTCTGGTCCTCTTGACGGCAGGGTCAGGTTGCTGAAAGTGTCATCTGAACCTGATGTTCATGTGGCATCTAGCTGGTAGTAGCTGGTATGGAGCCTTATCAGGACCAGTTAGTGCCCTCTGGTAAGGTTCATGACTTCAGGAGTGATTTGATGATGCTCATTTTCCTACTTACTGTAGCTAAATTTTAAAAAAAAAAAGTAAGAAATTCTAAACTCAAATGAAGACTCTTGTTGCACAATACCGTTTTGTACCAAGAAATGCGTAATTTGTGAGAGCACATATGAACAATGAAAACTACGCAAATCATTCATACACAATCCAAACAAACAAAATTTACCATTTTTATGACACATGATATTTATTTCATCACAACATAACAAAATCATTCTAAACTTGCAAAGACTATGACAAAGGAACACTAGGTACCACGAAAAGCGAGCCCAAAGACATTCACACTGACTGAAAACTGCTTCTGTGGGTTCCACAGTTTTACTGCTAATTAAAAAAACAAAAATGGAAAAACTCCTCTCCATTCTACTTTGTATGAGAGAAATAGAGATGACAGAAGTCAAGTCAGAAAACAGACATGGGGACAGAGACTGGTACGACTGTGATGAACGCTACATATGTGTCTCAATTACATAACCTGTCATCAACCACCGCTAACACATGAGCCCGAGGGATCCCTACCTTGTCAAGGTAATGGGGCTTGCATTCCTCTCTGACCCCTGCAACTATGCCGGTGGTTGGAGGTTTGACACAGGGCTAACAACCCAGTCTCATGTGGAAAAAAGCATTTTGGAAAAAGTGACATGTGGAAAAAAGCATTTTGGAAATAGTGACAATTGCTGCTGCCCTACATGCCAACAGCACAATAGAGCAGTAAGTAAGAACTTAGGCAAAGCAATGCACACAGCACTGCACAGACACTGGATTGCACAAACCAGACTGCATGCATCAATTAAGCAAGACAACTAAGTCCCTGTCTGATTAAGCCAACATGATCTTTTCCAGTAACTTTGGAGAAGAGGGGTGTGAACGTGTGTGTGTATTTTTCCTACATATCTTGCAAATGTTAATCTAACTTGTTTTAACACCTTGTCATATCATCTCCATCTATCACTCCCCCCCAACACCAGTAACTGAATGAGATGTCTTTTTCCATGAAAGACAAAGAGGCACATGGAAGGGATAATCTGATGGGAAAAGTAAGGATGACGACAACAAAGTAGAAGACACACTTTCTCTCTTATTGCTTCATTCTTTTATTTTTGGATTCTAGGTTTTGTATGTTTTTCTTTGTCCTTTTCTTAGTGGTTGATAGACTGAGCGGTGGATGAGTCGTGGTTCTTTAGAGCTACCTTACATGTACCAAACAATCAAAATGAGACGACTGAATAGAAACTCAACTTAAACTTTTTCCAAGCTATTCTGACTTTTCTTTCTGCAGATTTCCCCATTCACTAACAATGTTTATTTCCCCACTCCAATCCAAAAACAGTATGGAATACTGTGCTTTTACACTCCAATTCATAATCCGCAGGTTATGGAAGTCTGTTCTAATTCAAAATCATTCTAGATAATAGGGCCTACTTTAAATGCAAAGACACAAGACTGATGTGTTAAAAAAAACTCATGCTACTGGTAATAACTTAAATTTGATATTCTCACATCTTCACAGACATATTTATTGGGGGATTGGGGGGGGGGGCACGGGAAACAACTATCTCAATGATAGTAAGCAATATTTTTGACAAGCTAAGCATTTTGCTCATTCTATGTCTCACTTTGACATCCACATTGGTACTTATCTTTGACGTCATTTTTTTTTTATAGTTAAAACTATCAGTTCAATGAAAAACTGTTCTATATGACACACACTTATCACCATACACCGTCTCCAAAGTTGAGCCTTGTGAAGACACAACAAATGAGCTTCTCTACGCTAGGATCCAATTTTTAGACACACAGTTACGTGACAATTTCAATGAGGTCATCAGATTAACCTAGACATGGCATCACTATGATTTTATGCATATTAATAGCACAAAGGCTACATTCTATCTCAATACAAAATATTCACCATCAATGATCAACAGTTCAGAAATGGCCGCCAAACTGACAAGACTTTTAAATCAGCTCTCAAATTAAACCCAAACAGAAAACTGAAGATTTCTGAGAACATCTGACATTGTGGGAGTTTAGCCAAAGACATCATCCACTTCTAAGTTCAGAAACAGTGCTTGTGACTGTGATTATTTCCACATATCACTGGAGATTACTATGTCCCAGATCAGATTCACTGAGAAGTCAGTTCTGCAGAAAAAAGTACTATCAGAGGAAAAAGGACAAGGGCGGGAACAAAACAGAAAAAGTATTGAGCAAATTTCTTCTTCAAGGTCTTTCACTCAACATCTAGAACCCACAGACAGACAGGTAGATACATACATGTGACATACATAAATAACATCACCAGCACTTTTCTTAACACTATCCTGAAGTGTTGACCTTGACCACACCCCCATTCTCCCAGAAAACAAACATTTGTTCAAGTCAAGCAATAAAACAAACTATTTACAACAAGAATTGCTGCCTTTCAAGTCAATCAATAAAAAACATATGGAGAATTAAACATGCAACATGAGGGAGGTAAAAACTAGTTACTGACTTTTTCAGTGTACATCATTTGTGCAGCAAGTAGGTAATGATTTTAAGCCTGACGGGACTTTCTGGAAGTTTGATAAGGGTGGATGGGTGATGGAGGTGGTGTTAACCAAGTACATGATCCATTTTTGCATTCTGATACAATTATTACCAGATTTTGCCTGTGACTGTGATCATTTTAAAACATTTCGACTAGCAATCTGAATGGACAGGATTAGACATGATTAAAAAGACAGAAGGAAAAAAAAAAGAAAAAGGTCCCTTCAATAGCTATGACTGTCCCGTAGAGACATTTCATAACCATCAAACACACCTTTCCTCGTCTTCAAAACCCAGCCACGGTTGTCTTCATCCAATTTTTTGACACAGAGAATAAATCAATGAGCTAGCATGGATGGTCATGATTTACAATTGCTATGCTAGCAATAGTAGCTCTCTTCAGCATGGACCAAACCAGGCATTGCCCTAAAAGCTCTCAAACATGGGAGTACCTTTCTCCATATTGAACCACTTGGTAAACACGAAGAATCACATCTTGCACACATATGAAACAAAAAGCACAGCAAAAATCAACACCTCAAGACTACTGCAATGTTGTGGTAGCCCTAGCAACCAGCAAGCTACTGAACAATGTTTAATCATGACACTTTTCACACTGACACACCTGTAGCCTAAATAAAACAACAACACTTCAGCATAAAAGAAAAAGAGATAGTCAAAGTATACTATCTCTTTGGCTGATAAAATAACACACCACAACAAACACTATACTACATAAAAACTGAGACAGGCCAAAGTCCTTTCCCTACTATTTAGTCAGCCAGCCTTTCATACACTTCGAGTTCTTTGTCATACAACTTCTATTTCAAAACTATGTTTTTAATATGCTTAGTTTATCAGTTTATGACTCTACATCCATCCAAGAAATGTTCATGGGCATTTTAAAGCAAGAGACCTATTTAGACGTACAATTCAGTACAAAACTAGCTTTTAAAAAATCTAAAGATTACATCATTTTTCACATCATACCAATATTTTTTTTACAACTATGTTACACATTTTTATTATCATGAAAACAGGCTTGGGTTAAAACAACAAGCCACGTTACGCATCTTTATTATTATGAAAATAAGCTTGAGTTAAAAAAACAACCCCAACTTATTCTGTTTAAATTTTGACCCCAAATATGCAAAAGATCATTGATGAACTAATAATATTTTTCCCTGACTGCTGTGACTGAAATTGGGTACCAGGTAATGATAACTTTTAACGCATTTGATCCTAACTGATAATTTGTTGCTACACAAAATTCAGGCTCTAGATCACAGCTGACAAATTGCCACTCACAACCACCATTTTCGGTTTTAGTTTTTGCTGGGGATAACAGAAGGAGGTAGCACTATGCCACACAAGATTTTTTTTTGAGAAATTGCCCTCTGAACTTCCTGGCAATGTAACAGTCTTTAGTTTGATCAAAATTTAATTAATGGCAAAGCAAAATTCTTACACCCCAAGGGCTTGATAAACTCTTGATGGATGAACTAAGAGCTGCGCACAATGAATATTCGAAGGATGATTCCCACAGAGACTTTAGTGACAATTCTAACACAATATTGTTGAAAGTACTGACAGTGATGTGTCAAATAGCAATGATTGATGGTGATGCTTGTTCACTGTGAACAGCATGAGAAACAACAATCAAAACACTGCTTGTGTCACTCAGTATACATGGGCATGGCCGAATTGAATATCCAAATCTTTCATTTTTTTGGCAATAAACACTTCTTACAGTATGTCAAGCAATCATTTTCAAACATTTCACAGATTAATTTTAAGCAGCTATGTAAAGCCTTTCACTAGCAGCTGCACATCTATGTGTGGGTCAAAGGTTTCTGTGCACAAGGTTATCTCCCCCGACCAAGGGCTACTCCCCTTTAGTCTACTACAATTGGTTGGAAATTGTGTTATCCAATTGTGTGCCAGAACACACACACACACACACACACACACACACACACCACCCACACCCACACATTCACATTTACACTCTCACACATTTGTATTTTTTGCAACCTGGATGAACTAATGACTTCATAGTTAACTTCATATCACAGGAAAAGAACATCTAGATTTCACAGAACCATTTCTGTTCCATATGACAAAGTGTCTGATAAGGATAATGGGCCTCCTTCCAGCTATGTTGACCATTCACGAAGAGATTTTTGAGCAATGATACATCACAAGTATTGCAGAAGAAATCTTTTCAAGACTGCATTAAAAGTTTAAAACACTGTCTTAGAGATCTGTCATCATCATGTCAGGTCCAAACAATCAAACTGTTCAAGTCAGGTCCAAACAACATTCGAAGAAGAAAAAGACTGCTGTGGTTGACAGGAAATTTTTCCAGGATAGTGTCCTCAACTAATGAGAACCCAAGAATCACCAATTTTGAAATACAGGATGTCATGAAAATCTCACTGAGAAATGCTTGATGACTACCTTGATGCTGAGGGGAAACACTGGCCCATTGGATGCCTCATAACCCGAAAGAATGAAAGCAGGAGGGTAAGGTGGGCTGGTGCACCCACTTGATAAGAAAATTTGATGCAGGGAGGTCTCCTCATATCTAGGATATCATAACAGGAGATGAAACCTGGATGTTCCAGTATGTTATTGTTACTGGTGTTTAAAGCCCAGCTAACCGCTTCAAAACATACAAAACTTAAAAGGAAAAAAGAAAAGAAAAATAAGTACACATATCAATGCATTCATGAACATAGTCTTGTTTGTTGTAGGGAAAGACTTATGCATAGCAAGCTTGACTTTTGGAAAACACTTCACACAAACAAGAAACTGTTCTGTGTGTAATGAATAATACTTTACAAGACGGTATTGTCAGACATTTGTTGAAGGCAGGTGGACTCTTACTAAATAGTCAATTCTTCTGTTTAAACAAAAGAAAACATCATGAAATTTGTGTGAAAGTAGAGCAATGAACAGTTTACCACTTACAAGATATGTTCCCCTGCTCTAAATGTGTATATCACTGAATGAAATTACCCTAAAAATGGGGCAAGTAAGTTTGGTTGTTTCCCCTAAGCTTATCTACACTTCCCAAACAAACAAATAAAAAATAAAATAATTTTCTTTGAATGAAACTTGCAATTTTGTAAGATTAAATGTACAATCTGAATGGCAACAAATCTAAAAACTTATATTTTTAGCCCCTGGTCATGTCTTCAGTTTGCAGCATATGACTGTAATCAGTGACTTATCTATGATTTTTGTTTGCAGCATCATATATTTTCATACACCAACAGAAGTAAACCTCTTTCTCTCACTTTCTCACACACACACACACACAACATACACACACACACATACACTCACTCACACACACATTCCTCTCTCACCCACATCTCTCTCTCTCTCTCTCTCACACACACACACACACACACACACACTCTGAATGCATTGTAGTTTGCTTCGTGTGGTAGGCTTTTTTCTTTTGTTTGTTTTATCTACAAAGTTGATGGGGATGAGATAAATACATTGTGACAGAGAGATAGGCAAGTAAGGACAAACTTGGGAACATTTTCTACATCAACCTTTATATTATACATTTTAGAGAGATTCAAAGAGGTGGAAAAATAAGACTATGCAAATTTCACTCAAGTTTTGCTATATTATTTGTTATGTACACACACACAACACACAGAAATTTTTCTTAACTTTTCTTTTATAGTCTCTGTATGTAATGACCTGATCAATAGTTAAAACAGATTCTGTATAGTCAACTGTAATCATGTGATATCACTTCAGGGAAACATGAGTATCAACTATTAACTTCTAGAATCAAAGCTTCTTGACAAAGCCTTATAAAGAATGACAATAAATGAAAAACACATTATATTTACCAACAAACCTCTCCATTTATCTTTCGCTAGGATTAAAATTGACATACCATGAGACACAAAACCGTATTTTACTTCATCTTCACTCTCATTCGTACAATTTTTCCTTCACAGATTGCAGACCTGTTATGTTATTCAAGTGTATAAAATACACATCAAAGTCCTCCCAGTAACTGCAAGAAAATCTACAACAGCCCATTTTCATTTCATAAAAACAAATACTAACTTTCTAGTAACCAGAATCAGGAACATTTGAGCAAAGGATAAAAATGCTTATTCAAATGCCTATTCAACCGATTTTGGTAAGAATTCTTATTTGCCATAATTATTTGAGTTATTGCTATTTCTCAAAATTAATGGTTTCTGGATGGAGCTAGAGAGGATTTTGAAAGAAAAAAGTCAGCACTGTCAGAAAATATCACTCAACAAAAACAAAAAATATTTGGCCTAACGGTACAATACAGAATGTTCTATATCCGCAAATGTAGAACTGAGAAAATCAAACCTAATGTTGAAAAGGTTCATCTACTGGAAATGCGTTATCACCAGTATAAGAAAAAAAAATGGCTGCCTTTCTCCAGCTTAATATTAGACTTAACATGTAGGTTTTAAGTCTGAAAGCAACAGAAATACAAATTCCATTTGTTTTTATGATTAGATCTAAGCTAACTACTGTAGATTAATGAAATTACAGATGTCACAGATAGCATATACATTACACGAAATGCATAAACTTACTCCCTATTTTCTTTTTTCACATATTAAACCCCCCCCCCCCCCCACACACAATTTGCTACCATGAAATAGTCATTTCCAAGTAAACAGTATGCCATCATAACAAGATGGAGACTGTAAGATGTTACTTGTTGATTCAGCAAGGTTGCCTTGCTGTCCTTATCAATGTTTATAAGAAAGTTATTGATTGTACACAATTGTTGTATGATTGCAAGTACCTTCATGTATGAGAAAATAACTTGCAAGGCAAGGGGGAAAAGGAATATTTCCCCACTTCCAACCTCCCATCTCTACCCAATGCAATTCACCTATCAGACAAAGGCAAGAGAACACTAAACAAGCCTTGGAACAGGAGACTTTTGAGTAATGACATGTTAAGATTCAAAACAAATCAAAATTAATTCCAGTACTAGGTCTTAACAACGCAACCATCTTACATAATTGTGATCCAGCAACATCCAAGCGCTCTCTCTCTCTCTCTTTATTTGTTGTGTGTGTGTGTGTGTGTGTGTGTGTGTGTGTGTGTGTGTTTGTGTGTGTGTGTGTGTGTGTGTGTGTTGTGTGTGTGTATGTGTGTGTGTGTGTGTGTGTGTGTGTGTGTGTGTGTGTGTGTGTGTGTGTGTGTGTGTGTGTGTGTGTGTGTGTGTGTGTGTGTGTGTGTGTGTGTGTGTGTGTGAATTTTTGCACTTAGCAACAGAATTCAATCACATACCAGGTCACAATTAAAGTCATTTCAACACTGTTCATGACCACAAAGTAAAACAAAAACATCGATGTGCAAATAGCGTATCACATTTTGTCAGATCCAAGCCTGTTTCATGATTAGCACAATACTGAATGTCGCCATTTGCACCATAAGTTTATCAGTTTTTTTTTAAGTAGCAACCATTATTATCCAAAGTGTTTTCCATTTCAGGTTAAACACAACTTCCCATTAATGTCCACATCATTTCTCATTCCAGAATATACACAGTTTTGTTTCCCATTACTCTCCACATTAGTTTTTATTTCCCGAAAAGCACAACTGTCCATTCTCAACTGGGCTGCAAAAGCTGTACATCAATAACACACTGTCCATATATTGCCATATACATCAATAACACACTATCCATAGTTTGCCACATACACTTGGCTCTGCATACCAGATATGTGACTCCATCTGTCTCTAGTGTGAGTTTGTATCAACAGTTTCAGTTTTTCAAGATGGTGTCTCCATACAGACACCATGCTTGAAATAAATCTCATATTTATGTGATGCCATAGATGATATGTGATGGATAAGATCATGGCATAAGCTGAGGACCTGTTTGTAAGCCCTAAACACTGGCAAGGTCTTGAGATCAACAACATAAAACCACTGTCCAACAGCTAATAACCTTTCTTCTTCCGTCCACGTTTTCCCTTGGGCTTCGCTTTCTTCTTCTCTTCTTTCAAACAAACTGGGCAGAACCATGACTCTTCCTCTGGTGGTTCCTCGGTGATACCTACACACGCCCTGTAAAACACACAGCAACGCAAATTATAATTTTTATCAATCTTCTCCTTTCCTGCTTAAACCAGCAGCTCTCAAAACTCAAATTCTTAACCTAAGCACATTAATTCTCATGTTTAAAACAAAAACAACTCAAAATACAGAAAATTGCAAAGTTCAATATGAAAACGAAGCACACAAAGTTCTACAGCAAAAGGAAGCACACAATTTCCAGGAGCTTGTACTCGGTCATAATTTTCAAAAAACTATGACTGTAATTATGTATTGTGTTATATACCTACAGTAAGCATAATGTATGGGACTTATCTTCTCCCTTATTTCCAGGAAGAGTCACTGCTGCACCACAATGAAGAATTCTTCAAGCTCTGTCAGTTATGTATCAAAGCCTGGGTCTTTGCAAATGGTTTCCCTGTACATCCCATATTGTTATCAGTCCACTGCTTTTTCTGTTTTCCCCTCCATCTCTCTCCCTTCACAGTTTCCTAGAGGACAGATTATGCAAGGCCACTGGATCTTGTACACGGCCATACCAATGTAGTTTTCTGTTTTTACTGAAGTCAGCAGATATTCATAATGGGTAATGTGCTGCTTGTTTATAGGTGATACGATCAGTGTATCTGATGTTTAGCATCTTGTAATGACACTCATTTCCATGGTTTGGATTCGTCTTTCCAAATCTGTTTTTCCATGCAAACAGGAAGATGGAATATTCCAGCACACATAAGAACATGACCTTGTATTTCATGAAGATGTTTTTGACCTTCTGTTAATGTTTCATGTTGGACAAAGCTGATGGTGACCTATGCTGTCCTCAAGAGGATTTCTGGCTTAATTCCTCATTGCTAATGATGGATCCCAGGTAAGTTAATTGTTGAACAGTTCCTAGCGTCAGTCCATGGGCAGTTACATTATCAGTGATGATGTCCATGGGCAGCCATATCATTGTGATGATGGTGTTGCAGCTGGCCATCAATTAATCTTCTCAGCTCTGATTTACACGCCATATCTTGTCGTTGTTTCATCTATTTAAACGGGCTTAGCGAGTTCTTGTCAGGCCATCAATGTTGCTGCAAAATAATTGTGTGTGTGGGTTTTTCCCTCTAGTGTTAACTGTGTTGACATGGTCTTCAAGTGTGTCAGTCATGATGTATTCCAGGAATATGTTAAAAAGCATGAAAGAAAGAAGGCAGCCCTGACAAATTCTAACTGGAGAATGGAACCAATCTCCAATAACACCCTAAGTAACTACTGCGCTAGTTGATTCAAAGTACAGTTGTTGGATGGTGTTGATAACTTTAGATCTGATGTTAAGGGGATTGTTAGAGCCACCGTCAGCTGCCTCCAAAATTGCACTCACAGAAGCTTTCTGTGGGAAAGTTGCACAGATGGCAATAGCCCTGCTCTCTGGGCAGAAGGTGTAAGATACTCAGATCTTATTGAGCAGAAAAGTCTCTCTGAAAATTCTTGATGTTGGTGATAAAGAGCCAGCCCTGAGAGATGCAGTATTCTGCAGTTTTATCTAGGTAGTATTGTAAAATACTTGTAAGTGACCAGTATCTAGTAAACGCCCACCCACCCCCACTTTGGATCAAAAACCCTGCAAAGTGTATGGTACCAAGTAAACACCCACCCCCACTTTGGATCAAAAACCCTGGATAGGGTACAGTACCTAGTAAACATCCACCTCCTACTTTGGAAAATTCCTGAACAATTTCTGGAATTAATGACATTGTAGTTCAAACCAATGACATCTTAAACTCTGATTGTCATTTCCCTTCAAGTTGAGACATGCAATCTTAAGGTTTAGAATTTTCAACATGCCACGAAGTAAGTCCTACGGCATCAATTCCAATTCTCAGCCTTTGAATATCTGGAGAACGATGTGGGAGGCCGTGTTTCTCAAGCAGCATGCGAGTTTGCAGTGGGCAGAAAACAAATTAGGGAACAGAGAGCACGAGATCTGCTGGTGCAAAATGACATAGGCAACGGAAAAAAGAAACGAACACAGCATCATGGCCAGAAGGTTCAATCTCAGGAAGTGGACCTCAGAATTCTAGATTTCCTCAACGATGAAGGGGATGAAGAGAGTTCTGAGAAACAAGGACTTAATATGAAGACCACTGGAATTAGCCAGTGGCTTTGAACTGGAAGTCACTTCATCAATGTGATAAAGTAACTGAAGAAGTGATAGGATGTGTCCACTAGACCCAGCATGTTTACAAGCCAAAAAGGTGCCTGCCAATTATGAGAAGTTATTGTTCAAGTTTCGATGAAACATTCTGAGACTGAGGCACTGCATTACATACCTAATGTCAAGGAAGATGCAAAATATGTTAAAACATAAGACAATGAAGACTGAAAAATGCACATTCATTGTTGCTCTGCTCACTGCTGCTGAGGTACAAAGTTTCCAGTTTTCATCATATTCAGAGAATGAAAGGGACATCTCCCACAGCATGCCTGTCAGCCCCTTCAAGTGACAGACAATGTGTGAGTAACAGCAATCTGAAATGGCTGGAAGACAGGAGAAGCCCTCATTTTGAATCCAGCGAGTCCCTGGCTGCTCAGATTTGCGTTGCTAGCTGGTCCTTTCACAGGACAGCTCAAGTCAGATATGCTTTGCGCACGCAAGATGTCGATCCAGTTTTTATAACTCATGCTGCACTTCCCAGATGCAACCATTCAAAAATGGTGTACAAGACTGCTGGGTGGAACAGACAGCACAACCAAGACCCCTGACTACAGCTGGTAGGTAACTTAGGTACCCGCTAAGGAGACATGATGCTCTTAGTTGGGTTGCACAAGAATGGGAAAGGATGAATCTAGACACCATCATCCAAGCTTTCTTCAAATGCACAATCTCCAGTGGATTGGATGGAACAGAGGAGGACCAGAGGATGACCAGACCCTGGCATGGTTTCCAGGTGACATTGCAGTCCAGTTGACCATGGTTGAAAAAGCACCCAGTGACAGCAAAGAGACTGTAAACCCTTGATAACAACAATCACAAGTTAAACAGACTCAGAGGCAGAAGATGATGACGTTGACTTTCTCTGACTTTTGACAAGAATAGTAATGCGACTGTCATTTCAGCGGGTGAAAAGACAATCATAAATACACCAGTCAACCCCACCTCCATTTTCGAGTCCCACTCATTCATCTTCAGATGACTTATGTTTTTGTAGGTACATCTGATGTCAATTACCCATATTCGACAGTAAATAAGAACCAGTTTAATTAGCTGCATTTTTAATTTGAAGCAAAATTATTGTTGTTCCAACATTTTATTTAATTAAGCAAGCATATACACATGTACCTGTTCTCTCTCTCCCCCCCCCCCCCCCCTCTCTGTATGTGTGTGTGATAATGTATGTTGCGTGTGCGTGTGTGTGTGCGTGTGTGTATGTGTGTGCCTGCGTGCATGTGTGCCTGCGTATGTGCGCCTGCATGTGTGTGCGCGTGTGTGCACGCGCGTGTGCGTGCATGTGTGTGGAAATGGGGAGAAGTAAAAAAAATTAAAAAATTACCTGTGCCTGTGAAAGGCCTCCAGTATATTGTAACAAAATCATTACCCCTTTAAAAGAAGGTGGACAGCTTAGCATGTCAGTTATTACTTTGTACCCCAATCGTGCAAAGGTGTTCATCATCACCATCGTGTGCCCTGTCACATGGTGTTGGCGATTATGGCCCTCCACACAAATCTATCATTTGTTGCTGCAAGTACATCTCCCAACCTGTCTGTCTTTATCCACTCTGCAAGTCTCACATTTTCTCCCTGGGTCTACCTAGTGATCCTTTTCCCCTCAAGCTTTCCTGTTGTAACTAGGAGCTCAAGTTCATCTTGCCTCATAACATGTCCTAAAATGTTGCTGGTCTTTTCTTCATCTTCTTCACTAATGTTCTTTTTGTGTTTACCTCTTTCAAAACTGTCTCATTTGTTTTCTTTGTTGTCCATGGAACTCTTAACATTCTTCTTAGAAACAGCATTTCAGCTGACTCAATCTTGTTCTGCTTTTGTGTGTTGACTGTCCATGCTTCACATCCGTAATCCGTACAACACTGAAGAACTCTCTTCCTATGTTAACTGATAGGTGTTCATTGGTAAGAATGCTGTTCATTTTCTTGAATGCTGTTTTACCTTGGTCGATGTTTGCTGGCTATTTTTAACGTGCATCTGTTGTCTGGTGAGATGACAGTTCCCAGATATTTAAACTTATCAACTTGTCTCAATGTTGTGCCATTTGCTGTTATTTTGCGTGAGGGGATTTCTTGTCTTTTACTCATTACAATGACTTCCGTCTGAATGCTTCACTTCCTTCTATTGCTTTGATTTTATGCCTGTCTTTTTTTTAAAATTACATATCAATACAACTACTAGCAATACTATTATATTATTGTTGTTCTTGTTAAGGACTGACATGTATTTAACTCACTCCCCGCGAACCACTGCGATCGCAGTGGTCTCGTACACACCACTTCCACACGAACCACTGCGATCGCAGTTTCCGACTTTCGGATTTTTTTAGAACAATGACGTCAACTTTTGTACAAAAATAGAGTGATGGCTCTCAAGCTTAACCAATCGTCTGCCAGATCCCAAACCAGTATCAGTTTGTCTGCTATAGAATGACAAAGCGAAGTTTGATTTCGTACCCACTTGGTCGGTGTCGTTTTTCATAACAACAATGGCGTCTGCAAGTTCAACGCGTGAGGAGAGACAGCAGAGACATCGACGTTTCACGACTCGAGAAGTAATTGAAATGTTACAAACTCCTGGATCAGACGTAGAAGAGGATGAGGAAGACAGTGAGAGTGATTTTATCGCTGAACAGTCTGAGACTGGTGAGTCTGACAGTAGTTTTGAGGCCGGTGCAGAAGAAGAGGAGGAGGGGGGTGGTGAGGCTAGTAGTAGCTCAAGTGACGAAGCTATACGGGTTGACGGCAGACAAGTGACTGGAGAGGAGGTTCTAGAATTGTTGAGGAAGGAATGGCACCAAGATTTTTTCATGTTTCCGTGTATTCCTGACTACTCTGGCCAGAACACAGAGGGACTTCGTTTGGAAAACATGGCAGGCCACGCCCCTCTCGATTTCTTTGATCAGATTTTTGACAACGAGTTTTTAGGTCATATCGTTACAGAGACCAATCGCTATGCCCAAGAAAATCTTGCTACCAGAGGTGTGTTATCTCCTAGAAGTATTTTTCACCAGTGGAAAAACATTACACAGAGAGATTTGATTGGGTTTTTTTCCATCTTGGTGCACATGGGACTGCTACATAAGCCTGAAGTGTCAGACTATTGGTCTATGAACCCAATTCTGCAAACTTCATTTGCAAAAGCTATAATGAGCCGGGACAAGTTCCAGCTCATCTTGGCCATGTTGCATGTTAGCAACAATGCAGACTTCATTCCTAGGGGCAGACCAGGCCACAACCCACTGCAGAAGATCCAGCCTGTCTACAGCCATCTCCGCCGCAAGTTCAGGGAACTTTATGTGCCTGGAGAAAATGTGTGCATAGATGAGGCTATGTGTCCTTGGAGGGGCAAGGTAGGCTTTCGTGTCTACATGAAGAACAAGCCTGTTCGCTGGGGCATGAAGTTGTATGAGCTGTGCGAGTCGAGTTCAGCTTATGTATACGACTTCGAGATCTTTGCAGCAGACCCTCAAATCAGTAACAAACCGGTGGATGTGGTCATGAGGCTGGCAGAACCGTTGCTGAATGAAGGGCGCAGTATGTATGTTGACAATTACTACTGCTGCCCTGAGCTGGCTGACAAACTGGTGGAAAAGGACACACACTGCGTGGGTACAGTACGTTCCAACCGCATCGGCCTGCCGAAACATGAAATTCAAGCACCTGTCGAGCGCGGCACAGTTCGAGCATTCCGACAAGGTATGTGTATACAATTTTATTGTGCTCTTTTTATTGATTAGTCTGTTTTATTTTTATTATATATCATGTTTTTTATTGATGAGTTTAGTTTATTTCTATTACATATTATGTTTATTACATTATATTATATTTCATTATATTTTATTACATTTTCTTTTCAGAACTGCAACTGAAGATGCCGACAACTAAATTCTCATTTTTGTTGTTTGTTGTTGTTGTTGGTTTTTTGTTGTTGTATAACTGAATACATATACAATACAATTTATAATAATAAATAAACAGGTGTCTATCCCTCACATTGGTATGTTTCTGTGTGTAATCAGTGTGTGAACATTTGAAATATTCTGACACTGAGCATTATAGTAGTAGTAGACTCAGCTGAATTGATGTTGAATTGAAGTTTATGTATTGTCTGTTTTAGCATTTTCAATCTGTCAGTGTGCTTCACAGACCATGATACTGCTAATATTTTCTTTGCATTTTCAGAATTTTCAAGATTATTTAGCTGAAAGCTGCTGTGATGAGGACCAATGTGTGTGGTGTCATTTCATGTATCAATAAATATCATAAATCAAAACTCTATGATCAGATAAGACATTTTTATCTCTGACAGCTTACATGTTGCTTTCTGTTGTAGGTGGAGTCAGTGTCCTCAAGTGGATGGACAAGAAACCAGTCCACCTGATCACCACAAAGATGGACCCGACAGAAATGAAAGAGGTGGTGTCACGCAGCGGGAGAAAAAACAAGCCTGTGGCAGTCCAGGACTACATCCAGAACATGGCAGGTGTGGATAAGAGTGACCAGCTGATGGCATACATGCCTCTAAACAGGAAGACCATGAAGTGGTGGAAGAAACTTTTCTTCCATTTGTTTACGCTGTCCCTGATTCAGGCATACATTTTACACAACAAATTTCACCGCATTGAGGGGCAGCGTAAGTTTTCACTCAAGAAGTTTGTGGTGGCTGTGGGCAATGCTCTTGCAGAGAGATACCACAGCACTCCTGCAGCTGCTCCTGTCCCTGTTCCTGCTGCTGTGCCAGTTGCTGGTCCTTCTACTGCACCTGTTGCTGGTCCTTCTGCTGCACCTGTTGCTGGTCCTTCTGCTGCACCTGTTGCTGGTCCTTCTGCTGCACCTGTTGCTGGTCCTCCTGCTGCGCCTGCTGTTCTACCCCGACATGCTCCTGCTCCTCCCATGCCTACACCGGAGACCCGCCTGGCTGGTGGACATTACCCCAGTCGGATTGGCCAGTACCAAACTGGCAGAACCAAATTCAGGGATTGTTTTGTGTGCACTGCGCGGGCTGCACGCCAACCTGATGTTGCGAAGCGACGCCAGACACCAAACTGCTGTGAAAAGTGTGGGAAAGCACTCTGTGTGGACAAGCCAGCCTGGGGGAAGGATATTTCCTGTTTTCAGGTGTACCACACAATAAAAAACTATACAGACTATTGACAAACTGAATAACTCTTGTGTTAGTAAGTGTTAGGTTTCTCTGGATATTTTTTTCTGTGTGGGGTCAACTTACGTAAGTACATATGTGTATTCCTTGGCCTGTTTACTTGTCAGTGGTGTGAAAACTGTGTAAGTACATGTTTTTTCATGGTTTGTGTTGTATTTGTGTGAACAAAAACATTCTCTGGACCAGCCTAGTCATCATTATGTGGAGTGACATTCCTGCGGTCTGCATGATTTTTATACCAGAAAAAGGGTCATTTATACCCCCCATCTAAATCAGACATTTTTCACAAGAAACACTTGAAACTTTGCACTATAGTGCACCAACATGTTAACAATAAACCCTTAAATTTTTATATATTTGTGTGGAGTACTTTTTTTTTAATGAATTTTTTTACTAACCAATACAAATGGCCAGTATACAGAAGAAAGCATAGGAAAAATCGCCCCGTGGGGAGTGAGTTAAAACATACGTCTGAGTGTCTCTCATGCTTTTGTAAAGCGGATAAGCCACTGGTATTTAAAAATCAGTATTTTATCACAACTCATTTTAATAACTTGTTTCACATTCTATGTGTTATGGTTCATTTTGTACAGTCAAATTTTGTGCATCGAGTGGCAAGGACTAGCTGTAAGACAGGTCCAGAGGGACCCATTGCTACTATCCTTGAATGATAACGTATACTTAAGTCTGAATTCCCCTCCACTCTTGTCCCCTGAAATCAGACAAATCACTCTTCATACACCAAGCACAGCATTTTCCTAGCTTTTTCTCCTCAATCCCTACTATTTGTTTGTACTTTGGCAAAATCTCTAGGTATCTTGCAGGTTTCTTTGCTGAAATTTAAGTTTTCTCTAACAAAAATCTTCGCTACATTACTGCTGTTGACTTCTGTCTTCATGGTGTTGATAGTTTACATGCGTTAATGGCGTTTTGAGATCTTGTGAAGCACTGTGTAACCTAGACCCATCACTCTTACAGTGTGCATGCATGTACATGCAATTACAAGTATAATCTTACCTTTAGCCACACAAATCACAACCTTCCCCATTTTTCTGTTAATTCTAAGAAAGTTAACCCTTTCGCTGCCGAAGTGTAAACAAAAAGGTGAATCGCCTGTGCCACGGACTTTTAAACGTCTTGACTCAAAATAAAAAAAAATTCATCTCTTCATCCAGCCCAAAGAACCCGACACCACTATAAATTTTCTTGTTCAGTATACTTTACAACACACCAGGAGCAGCAGTACTTTTGTTTTTACGATCGCTAGTGCTAGTAATGTAACTCCGACTCTTATCTAGGTCAAGTCCGACTTCGGATATCAACACCGAAATGTCGCCTGCATGTGCCAAATTATCGACATTTTCACTCTTATCGACAGACTGCAAATCAGAATCAGCTCCACAAGTAATGATTTCTGCAACTTCTTTTGCTGCAAAAGTTGTTTTTCAGGACCGATCAACGCTCGGTGTTGAAGTGAGTTCGTCTGCCATTGTTTGCAGTCGCTGAATAGTAATCAGCTGTATGGGGTCACCTTTTCAATCGCACGGGCAGAAAAGACTGTAAAAAGTCACACATATATAATTAACATCTATTTCTAGAGGGAATCCTTAACCCTAACATACCGTATGCCCAGTTTACCGGGCTGACGTATTCAAGTCAGTATACCGAATGCCTGGTAAACCGGTCTTCTCAAAGCCACGTGGATTGATAGCACGTGGGTCTAAAAATAGGCAACCAATCACAGCCAATTTTCGTTGTTAGTGCGGGATTTCAATTTTTCAAATCGTGCAGTGCTTTCTTCTTTGTTGTGCACGGAATTTTTCTCATTTTTTGTGAACCATGAAGCAGTCATGCGAACTGAGTGAACCCAGTACTTCAACTGGTAAGAGAGCAAGACCACAGTGTTTCACAACGCAACAGGTACTTGAATTAGTGACACTTTCTTCCAATGAAGAGAACAAATTCGACAAAGATTCAATGCTTAGTAGAAGTGAGAATGATTCGAGTGAGGATGAAGAAAGTATCGATGAAAGAGGGGAAGGGAGAGCAGTTAGAGAAGGGAGGCGTGGCCCGCAAAAGCTGATGGTGGAGATCATAGTGCAATCCTGGTTGGAGTAATCGTTTCACTGCAGCTGCTGTTGATCTGAATTTCAATGATGATAGCACAGGACCAAAGAACGTTCCAGATAATATAACAGATGAAAGTCAGCCTTTTGAATTCCTTTCTCTTTTTGCTGATGACGAGTTTTGGAAGAATGTGACAGAAAAAACAAAGCACCCTGAGATTTCAGCTGACACTTCAACAGACCACGTCTGTGTAGTATGCAGTGAAGAGCACCAAAGATTCAAGAAGCAGAATCCAGGAGTGGCACACAAAGACATCCCAGTGAAAAGTCAAGACTGCCATAGTGTGCTCGCTATGCAAAAAGTACTTGTGCGTCAAGAGGGGGTCGACATGCTGGGTGGATTGGCATACCAAGGTGGAGTACTAGCGTTAGATCAAAGGTCTGTCTATTGGCTGTATTGTATTCAAGTTTCATGTGTCTCTGTCAGTTCTTTTCCATGAAATCAATAAATATGCTAGCTATACGATTTTAACCATTTTTTTGTCCAGGAGACCAGGAAATAGATGCTGTTTTCCAATGGACATGAGGTCTGAGAGGGTTAAGTTTCTATTGATATCTCATATGTCACTGAAAGTGTTGGGGTTTTCTGGCTAAAAATAGGAAAAGTCGCCGACTGAATATTCAGTTGGTGGCACTTGAGGTGTATGTTTCTTCCGACCGAATATTCAGTTGGAAGCATGAACAAGTTAAAGGGAGTTAAAATGTTGCTTACCAGTGATGCCAACTGTCACATTTGTCACAGCCAATCATGGGAGAGCCGTCATCCTGCATCCCGCATGTAGGACATATCCAAATCTGCTGACCAGTGTTGGTATCCTATCAACAGACACAAATCCAGTAAATAAACACCCTTACAATTGTTATGAAATCATTAAATAAGCATCATTATGACTACCATGAATAAATCCAGTAAATAAGCATAACTACAACTATTATGAATAAATCCAGGCAAATGAACATCATTATGACTACCATGAATAAGAAACAGTAAAACAGAATGAGAACCCATATTCAATACACAAACAAGACAGGCGCCAATTTTCAGCAAAGTAGTCTTTGTCAAGCATGTAAAAAAAAAAGATGATAGAATAAATACACAAAACTTAGAGGAAAAAACAGCAACAAGACTTCCCTGATGTTTTAATAAGCAAAAACAAAAAACAAAAACAAAAACACCAAAAAACAAAAAATAAAACCTGTGCTACAAGTGCACACTCAACCACTAATTTCATTTCTTGCAAATAATTTTTATCCATATATATAAGCTAAAATCTAAAAATCTAAAAGTCATGTAAAGGTTATAACCACACTGACTATTCAACACAGAAAAATAATCCACTGTACTTACAAAATAGGATCCAACAGTCTCAGCTTCAACGGTTGCCACCCGCTGCCGTGAGGAGGACGACGATATGCTCATATCCGCAGGCGACGATGGCGATTCAGACGAAGAACCCAATGCACTCTTCTCCACTTCAACAGCCAGTGGGGACAATGGAGGCATGTCCTCCACTGCACTCTCTGGTACTTCATGAGAGGATGGTACTGACTTCCCTTTGTGCACCAACACACTGTTTTCACCAGAGCTGGCCGCTAAAGCTGCTCTCAATGCTAGAGTTTTTGCTTTAGGAGGACGACCCCGGCCAGCTGACTTACCTGTACCACCAGCCTTTGCTGTTTTAGTCGATTTTCCAACACTTTTTTGAGATTTGGAGAACTTTCCTTTGGGAGAAGACCTAGGAGACTTCAATCGGGGCCTTCCAATTTTCCCCTTTGGCTTGGAAGTAGTTGGTGGTGGGGTGGGATCTTTCTGAGTTACAGGTTGAGCCTCAACAACTGGAGTCTCAGAACAGCGAGGGCTTACAGGGGTAGTGTCATGTTCTAGTTCCCCTACTTGAGGCTCAGACCGACCTGGAGATCTGTCCATTCTTGCTGGTGACTGGTCTGAGTGAAGAGGACTATAAAAGTCATTGAAGGCTGGCGGACTTGAAGGATAAGTATGTGGGGAGACAGGCCTATGAGCAAAGGGGGATTCTGGAAATGGTGGTGAAGGGTTGGAACGGATTTCAGCTCCAGGAGTCCTTGGTGCGGGTGAAAAAGACCTTGAGGAAACTGTATGAGGTGGAGGGGTGAAATTATGCCTAGATCTTTGCTGAGAGGTGTGGGGTGGACTATATTTGAATGGTTCATGGTGGGGAGAAGCCGAATGTACCGGTGATTTACACCTTTCTGCATCAAGTCCAGTCCCAGGGGGGCTGCAAGGGGCAGGGCTGGGACTTCTGCCACGAACTGGAGAATTATTTCTAGACAACACAGGGGGTGGTGGTGTGCCTTGGAATGGAGAGGCTGGGTGAAGTGTAGGTGGTGTGTTGCGTGGTTCCGATTTAGGCACCGGTGTTGAGACAACAGAGCTGTGCTTTTGGGAGCCTGTACTTTCACCTGCATCCCGGCGAATCACCCTAAGATACAACACACAATTTTGTATCAATGGAAAACTACAATAAAACATTTGTATAATAGAAGACCCACTTCACATAGAAAGGCGAGTGTGAGCACAGTAATAATAATAATGAATACCTGCACAGTGTTTCATCTGACAAAAGCCCTAGCTTCACAAAAGCAAGGTAAACAAAGCGAGATACATGTAAAGCAAAAACATGTCAACCACTACTGCAATGATGAAAAAGGTGAGCTAATATGTCAAAGAAGAAACAAAAGTGGATATGTCAACTGGTCATGCAAATGAAAAATAAATGCCTTTAAAAGTACAACAGCAATATATACATTTCTCTTTCTTACATAACATGCAAATACACTAACACATGCATGCACATATAGCAATATACACACATAAATCAAAAACATACACACTTAATTTAAGCACTCACTCATTTAAATTAAACACACACACACACACACACACCACACACACACACACACACACACACACACACACACAACACACAACACAAAGCATATACACACACCATACACACAGACTACATCTGAAAATACGTCTTCATAGTAGATTTAAAGTGATTGATTCTGAATGTCTCATGTGGACAGTGAGTTTGGTCCATGCTACTGGACCTTGGTAAGCAAATGTACATTGACCAGAAGATTTCATATCAAAAAATGACACAAAATACTCTGAAATGGGAAAAGGAATGAAGACTTCTGCATAACGTGTCAGATATTGAGGACCTGTTCCAGAGACATATGTGAAGCATGAGGACAGTTTCTTAGTGATTCTAGATTGAACAGGAAACTAAAGCAAAACTAGCTGAACAGCATCATTTGAACTTTTTAGGGCTTGCAGAGCCAAATTTTTGGAAAACCAGTCACATGTATTGCAATAATCAAGTTGAGCCAAAACAAATAAACAAATACATAGATACCTCAATAGAAATACAATGACAAGTGGCACCGATATACCCGAATTATCGATTGGCTACTCAGCAAATATTGAAAATGTGCTGTATAAAGGAGAATGTCTAATAAAATGTGACACCAAGGTTACATCCATGTTCATCATCATCATGTACCTCGCTGCGTAGCATTGGCATTCACTCAAGTGTATCTTTCACCCTTTCTGTCCTCGTCCACTCCACAAAAAACATCCAATATTTTCTCCCTGGGTCTACCTGGTGATCTTTTCCCTCCAGCTTTCCTGTTGTGACCAGGTACTCAAATTTCTCTAGCCTCATAAAATGTCCTACAAGATGTTGGTTGTTTTTTTACTATCTTCTTTTTAATGTTCTTTTTGTTTTTCCTCTTTCAACTGTCTCATTTATTTTCTTTGCTGTCCATGGAACTATCTTTAACATTCTTAGAAACCACATTTCAGCTGCCTCAATCTTGATCTGACTCTGCATGTTGACTGTCCATGCTTCACAGCCATGCAATAATATTGGTTCCATACAACACTGAAGAACTCTTCCTGACGATAACTGATAGGTGATAAGAGTGCTGTTCATTTTCTTGAATGCTGTTTTACCTTGGCCAGTTCTGCTGGCTACTTCTAATGTGCATCTGCTGTCTAGTGAGATGACCGTTTCCAGATATTTAAACTTATCAACTTGTCTCAATGTTGTGCCATTTGCCATTATTTTACATGAGGGGATTTCTTGTTTTTTACTGATTGCCATAACTTCAGTCTCTTGCCATTGATTTCTAGCCCTTTATTTCTGCTTTCTGTTTCTATTATATTCACAATTTTGTATGTCTTTTTCATTTTCTGCGATTATGGTGTCATCTGCAATAACTAAGATTGTTTAACATCTTTCCCAGGGCAATCTTCTAAGTTTCTCATGGCGGTTTTGCTGTGAAGTGAAAACAAATCTGTGACAGAACACATCCCTGCCTAACCCCGCTTTTCATATTTTGGAAAGAGTTTATATCCTTTCTACTCTCATTGCTATAGCTTGTTCCCTATACAAACCCCTCATTATTCTTAGATCTCTTCCATCAATACTGAGCTTTTCTGGTTGGTTGATCAATTCTTCATGTCTTATTCAATCAAAAGCCTTGGTATAATCAACAAAACATAAACATAAAGCCTTATTCAACTCAATTGATCATTCTGAGAGTTCTTAGGATGTATATGGCATTAATAGTCCCTTTCCCTTTGACAAATCCACACTGTTCTTCTGCTATTTCTCTTTTGATTTTATTCCTTGTGCTCATCATGACTATTCTTAACAGAATCTTTGTCACATGACTTATCAAGCTGATTGTACAATGAAGTTCGCATTCTAGCCCCTGGTTTCTTTGGAAGTGCAGTGAAAAGTGATCATGACATGTCTTGCAGTATTTTCCCAGTGTCATAAATTTCATATAGAACTATTATTTTTTCAATATCAAATTCATCTAGAACCTCAATCATTTCTATACCAATATTGTCTGTCCTGGGGCTCTTCCCAAATTCATCTTTTTCAACGCTGTTCTGACTTCCTCTTGCATTCTTGGTGGTCCTTCAGCCTTCTTTCTTTTGATGTGTTCCTCCTTTCTGTCATTGTCAAAAAGGTTTTAATGTACTCTCCCATCTATCTAGTATTTTGTCATTTTCCACACTATTTGTACTGTCTTTAGATTTTAAGCAACCAGTTGATGTGTCTTTTTCCTGTGGGCAATTTCTTCTATGTTTCTGTACATGAACTCAGGGATGTGTTTTGTGTCGGTCTTCTATTTCTATGCACTTTGTTTCTAGCCAAGCATCCTTAGCTTTACTGCACTCATTTCTGTTTTCCTTATCTATCTTTTTGTATTCTTCCTCTTTTCCCTTTACCCTCTTCCATTCATCCATCAAGCCTAAAAATTTTTTATCATCCAGTCCTTTTTTGCTTTTCTTTCAACTTCAGGGATTTCTTCACAAGCTTCATTTATTGAGTTTCTCAAATTTGTCCTCTGCTCCTCACTGTCACCAACTTCTTCCAGAGCACTGAATTTGCTCTGAGTATATATGCTACATTTTGTTCATCTGTCTTTAAGAATCCAAGATTTAGTTTGATTTTATCGTTGGTTTGTTTTCTTCTCTTTAGTTTTAGCCTAAATTTTCCCATTACAGGATTTTGGATGCTGTTGCAGTCTGCTTGGCAATGTTTTTGGTATCAGTAAAGAATTTCTAAATCTTTTATCAAGATGTGGGAAGTCCCCAAAGGGGCAAAACCCCAGGAACTTTCCAGAAGATGGAAGGGCCGAATAATCTACTCCCATTAATCTCGGCAACAAAGCTAAGGCCATGTCCTTGGCAGAGATGTTGGAGTGCTTTCTCTGCTGTGTTTTACCGTATTGTTGCTTCTATCTCCAATCTGGAAGACAGTCCAGTGGGGGAGGACAAAGCAGACTGTGCCTTTCGGTTACACGGTCAAACTAGGTACCAGTTTTACTCAAACGGGTTGTGATGCCATCAGCCTTTGTTTTATCCATAATCAGAAACAAAAAGGAGTAGAAAGAGTTTGAAGAGGCAGGATCTACTTGCTCGCCTGTATGAGGGATGAGGAATACACATCAGGAAGCAACAAGGGAACCGATTTCCTATCTAGGTAGTGGACTGAAACTGGATGAGAATAACTCTTCCCAGCTCCTTTTTCTTGCTTGTGTGTGTGTGTGTGTGCGTGTGGTGCATAATGGCTCAGAAGGCCCTGCAGTCCTTGATGAAAGGAGAACGTGGGGCTGGAGGCGTTGGGGCCGAAACAACTTCTTCAATCCTACTTGGAAAAAGGTCTGTGACCGGTCAACTTGTAATGGCATGAACTGAGTGCATTTAGTGATCAATGCATTTTCTTAAAGCCAAAAATGCAGTTAAGACATGTACCCAACTATCACTTACAAAGTATGTTAGGCTGTAGAGAATATAAACAGGTGAATGAACCAGCAAGGTAGAAAATTATAGGAAGAAATGAAAGAAAGCAAAGGTACAAAGCAGAAACACAGAGAGTAACAAAGCAGAAACAAAGTGAGTGACAGAAAAGAGGACATTTCACAGAATTTCTAGAATGTGGGATACTATTTATACTGGAAGAGTCCCTGGCATCCCCAAAGGGGAGATTTGGAATAAACAACACTGAAAATTCTTCATGGGACAATTTTCCTAACACGGACCCTCCCTACTTACAACTTGAGCTCTGGGCGCTGGGAGGCAGGTCTCTGTTTCTCTGGCTCTGGTTCCTGGCTACTGCCATCTGCAACTACCACGGAGGATGGCGACTCATTGTCCCTGGCTCCCAACTTAATCGTTATTTTCAGCCCATTTGATCCTGATGGTGCCTGCAGGAAAGAGGGAAACAAAAAATATTCAGTACTTCTCACACAAATTTATCTCACACTGGCAGTTATTCTTCTTTATTTGCAGACTGAAACTCCCATGTGTATTCATGTGTAAAAGTGGCCTTCTTTTCACTGCACCTTGTATGCAGCAATACATAGTTTTGGGATGTGCATGCTGGATATTTTCATGTTCCCATAAGCACTAAAAACTGGCATGGCTTAGAGTTTTTTAAAGTGCATATTTGATGTTTTGCGTGCCTGTATATATATGGAAGGGGTTCAGGTACCAGCATGTCTACACATAAAAAAAAATTACACCGACCTAAAAAATGTCCACCCTATATCCAAAACGTTCTTCCAGGCAGAGTTTTCGTCGTCTGCTACAAGAGATCAACAGACTGACAAATAGCCAACTATTTCGCAGAAGAAGAAAAAATTATCAGTCCAACTTTTTTTTTTTCTCTCGAAAAGCACAATTTGTTCTAAGAAGCAGCCTGTGGATTTTCTTGGATTTTCAAGAAAAATCCGAAAATTGGGAGCCCTGTTTATTGCAACAGGGAGTGATTTTCGGTAATACTGTTATTATTATCATCAATATTATTATCATTATGAATACTATTATCATTTATCATTATCATCATCATTATCATCAACATCATCAAATATTTTTATTACTGTCACTGCTGTTCTCTTGGTTTGCTGCCTTAACCAGCATATGAAAAACCATGTGTGAATATGTTCTTTCCCTATGTGTGTGGTGTGTGTGTGTGTGTGTGTGTGTTGTGTGTGTGTAGTGTGTGTGTGAGTGTGAGTGTGAGTGTGTGTGTGTGTGTGTGTGTGTGGTGTGTGAGCGTGCACATGTGTGTGAATATGAATGAATGAATGCAGACATGTGGATATAGCAATACATATACTGCATGTGTGTGTGCGCACGCGCATGTAAATGCATACGTGTATTCACATGTGAACATGAATGAATAAATGCAGACATGTGGATATATATATAATTATATATCAATACAAATACTTTGAAAATGGTTTTTGTCATAATTATACACTTGGAACCCTTTGAAAATTTGTTCAACCCTCTCACAGAATGCTTGGATCACATGAACTGGACCCCTTACAATTTTACTAATTATCACTGCATCATGATACCAGGACATATTATAAAAGTGTAGAATACAACACTTTCAAGCAGTTTGACATCAATGCTTACTATGAACTTCTTGCAACTTAAGTCTGAATGAATGAAATCTGATCTGGCAGTGTCCTGAGGAGCAGGAGTGGATGGCATGGAACCAATACCCTAGACCTTCACATATGAAGAAGCAGTAAACAAAAAAGCAACAACAAAACAGAATTCAAAACACACATACAAATATATCCCAATAACATGCCACAATGTCCTTGGATAATTACAACAGGAGAATTAGAATTACAACCTACTGAAAAATGTACAACTACTGATGAAAATAATCTCTTACAAACAAATAAACAAATACAGGGAAAAAAAAACAAAATTTACAATCAATACTGCAGAATGGGCAAGGACTGCCTGAAGCTGTGTTTAAAATCACTAGTTGTCACAGTACAACTATTCATTATTCACTGAAGAAATAGTAGTAAATGGTACAGCAATATGATGTTATCAAATTGTAAGCCAAATGACCAGAAGAAGACATGTATCCAAAATAATATTACTTGGAATGCAGATGTAGTACTTAGAGATAAAAAAGAAAAACTTTCTTTAACCAAAATAAAATCTTTTTTTCTTACCAGATCTTCCTTAATCCGATGCTTGTGGTCATGGTGATGCTTATCATGCCGATCTCGGTCTCTGTCCTTGTTCTTCTTCTTCTTTTCCTTGTCACGCCGTTTCTCTTTCTTCTCTTTCTTGTGCTCCTTGTCCTGCATATGGCAAATTACATGAAACCATAAGAAGCTGAAGAAAAAGCATAAGAATAAGATGATGACAAACATATATACATATATCTCACAGGACAAGACAGTCTGAGACTCATCATGAAGAGTCCAACCACCTTTCAAGTGTACATAACAAACTATGATCACAGCACAATACTGAACACAACCCCATGATACAAAGTACCTCAGCCCAGCAGTTCACAGAACTTAGCATACACAATAATACAACAAATTTCATGAACTTAGTACACAGTATTTCAAATTTCACCAAAAACTGCTTTAACTCTCTCCGTCTGGATGTCATCTATAGGGACGCTCAGTGCAAAAGTTCCGTAAGAATGTCTCCTATAGGGGATTTTGCCCGTTTCGAATTTTTGGAGTCTCACTCGAGTCACTGCGATGTTTACAACCAATACAAGGCTTTATAAGTTACACATAGCTTCACTGGCCTTTCCACTACCCAAAGCAGCCAATCAGCACAGATTTGATTTGACCATGCGTGAGCAACCTCATTTTGTTTGTTATGTTTTGTTTGGGTGGGACCCACTGACCTCACTTGGTCAAAGATGGCGTCTCTTGCCAGTACTTTGCAGTCCTGACACTCATAATAGCTACTCCAAACAGCGTGCGTCAGTGGGAAAGTCTGCAGATTTGACCTACTTTTTGGTGTTTTTCAACTCGTCATATTTTGCGATGTGTGAAAGAAAATGTAATAAAATCTACTGCAATAAAAAGATTGGTGTTTCGTTGTTTGAATGATGTACTTGTTTAGACTAATACTCATTTTTTATATGTTTTATTACATGTTCATTCGCCCTACCCTAACGAGTTCGTCCAGCCGTTTTGACGTAACGCCGATTGCCTTCTGTTTACACTACCCTTACTTACTGCTCTGTCGCATCGCGTGAGTGGCTCGATCTAAAAAGATCGCCCAATGAAATGAAAGAAGACATCCAGATCCTTATTTCATGCCTGTTTCGTCATGATCCATGCTGTCAATGTGTAAAAATTCAAGCAATAAAATGTTCAAAATAGAATTTCTACTGTAAAGACCGAAGTGTACCGCTCGTCGCGAACATTGTTAGCTGCCATGGCCGACGCGCACGCTGAATTGTCGGTCACCAGTAGTGACCGAAATGTGACACTGACTGCTTCAGTATCGCAGTCAGGTCAACTGTTCGCGCATGTTGGTAAGTTAGTTCTTTATTGTTTTTGATTTTATGAATATTTTGTTGTTCTGTGAACTTTTTATGAGCCGACGCTGTTTGAAACAAGATGGTGTGGAATCGTGCCAACAACACAAACTCGACGTTGTGGGCTGGTCCGAAAAATGACTGACTTATTTAAATTCATTGGTGCTAACTTACCTTCATGATAAAAGTATTACGAGAAAGAGACTTTTCACTTATTTCATTCATATATTTAGTAAAGAAAAGCATTCATTTTAAGGATTGAAGGGCTTTTATTTGGTCACGTGACCTGAGCTTGTGCAGTACTTTCGGTTTCACAGTTCTTCCAATGTGGTCGCACTTTCATCAGATGAATCAGTTAAGCTTCAACAAAACAAAACTATAGGCCTAAGTATATAATTAGATCTATACTCACATTTTGTTCAGAATTTCTTACAATTATATGATTGTGCACTGTGAAATGTGTAATCACAAAATTTGTTGCCAGTAAATGAATAACAAACTGAACACTCTCTCTTATTGATTCAACTTGTAAGCTGAAAATTTAGCGATGTGACAATACTGGACAATTACTGAATTTGTCTGCAAACTGGTTGACATAGAAACATGACTTAGAGTTAGAGAACAATAACAACAGGAAATGTGGCTGTTTTCAGCTGATGAAACCTACAACCGACTGAGGAGAAGCTTTCTGCCTGGAAGGGAAGACCACCATTGTTGCCAGCAGTACGCCTGACTAACCGTCTCCTGCTGCAGTTAAGAGGACTTCAGTTGGAAGGAAAGAAGTATTCAAAACAGTACCGCAATTCTGCCTCTAGGATTACATGGGTTGTCAGCAAATAAAAAAAGGCTGTCTAAAACTGACAGGGTTTTTGGATGATCTCAGGCTAGTTCTTCAACACCATCTCCTCACAGAAAGACCTATCCCTTCTGCAGACTGTCTTGTGGCTGCCTGTTCTGCTACTGGAACTCATCCTGAAGGAGATATATCTGCTGCTGACATGAATGAAGACACTGTTGAACTTGAAGCAGCCCTATCTCAGTTCACCAAGCAGGGCCAGTGGATGGCTGTTTATTTTGTAGAAAGATTGGACAGGTGTTGGAGTTAAAGGAGAATGGCAGCTGGGCGTCAGTCCGGTACCTGAACAGGTCAGGGGTCACACGGACTGTTTCTGCTGGCCTTCATGGGAGGATATTTTTGAAAACACACATGCTGAAGATGTTTTCTACCGGGACTTTGTCTTCCAGTTAGCAATGATGGTCAAATCTGGCGAACAGATGATGTGGAGGAAATCACCGCTGCATACACAAAAGTGTCATCCGCCTACTGCAAGTAAGCAAACTGCCACAAAGCAAGCGGTATGGCTGACATATGTGCAACCATCCATGTTATTGCAAATGCACCAAGTATCACTTGTTGATTCCTGGGATTCTGACCTGTTAATTGCAAGTGACAGATCTCAGCTAGTTACCGTATATCACACTTTGTCAGTTAAGACTCAGACTAGTTATTACTTCAGAGCACAGTGGCCAGAACTGTTGTCTAGTCTGCTCACATTTATTCTGTTTCAGTGAATTCAAGAGTACAAAACAAAAATGTTACTTAGTTGAAGCTACAGCAAGTCCACCTGAGACTGTGGTTTATCCATCTAAAGTGCAGTGGCTACAACAGCTTCACCTTGCCATGTTGTGATGAATCCTGTGTACCGTTAATGGAAATTTTGGGGCTTTTTAGTCCACACACATTCATTACATGGATGATCTCTGGACAGGAACAATGACAGCCATGCTACATGTAATTGTGATATTGATCATCTGCTGCTTTAGGCATTGACTGGCACTTAAAGTCAAAACACTATCCAGATGGGTGACTGAGTTTTGCGATTTGTGAGTATTAAGAAAATTATTAATCAATGTCAAATAAATGTGTATTTTTTTCATTTTTACAGTTTTGAAAGTGTGCTGGTTGAGTGTGTCTTTTTTTGCTGAATCGAGTGATACCAAAAGCATTTTTCTAGCTCAATGGAAAGCAAAGTTATGAAAATGTGTCTCCGGCATGCTTTCGTGTTATACTTTGTATCAGTTGGGCATTGGCAAAAACCCTGATATTTCTGGTTTTTGATAGCAAATTTTATCACTTTCCCTGTGTAAGAACTACCTGAAAAAAATCAAACATCATCTATGCATCAGGAATGTCAAGAAAAATGCAAAACTGATCAGAAAATACACATCAGTTCACTTTGTATAGCCTGCTGAAAATGACAATTTTGTTGATTTGCGCTTTGGCGCAGAAATGCGCGTGAAAATTAAATCTTTAAAAATTCGCAACTTTTTTCCTAATTGAGATACAGAAATGCTGTTGGTATCATTAGAATCACAATAAAAAGATCTGTTTATTGGTAATAGTTTCACAAATCTATAGGTAAATCTCAAAATCTGTTTGGAGTAGCTACTCATAAACAAGTCGACGACAGAAGCTTTTTACTACTGCTGAAATACTGAAAATGCTTCAGACTGCAGATTTAGACATTCAACAGACAGTTGAAAATACAGTGAAGATTTTTCTGGTGAGGGGAGTGATCAATCGGCCAATTCTGTATACCACCCGTCATTGTCGCTGATTCAAGCGACTGGGAATGTTGCAAACACTAAGATCCTGGTTGTGGCGCAAATCAGAGAGGAAAACAAATCCAAAGCACCATGCACATGACAGAAGAAGTTTCTATCAATGTTATGCTCCATGACTAGCATCAGGACTTCTATTTTTTTCATGCTTTGCTGCTTTTCGCTGGAGCAACTAGGTTGCACACGCCCCCAGAAAGTAATGCCCCCATGAGTTGAAGATACAACATCTTCCAACAGCAGTCAAATTCAGGTTTTCACGCTAGGGATGTCCGCTTTGCTTTCCTTTATCATCTACCATCATTTGCGCAGGATAAATAATAAATGAATGAAAATAAAATTAAAACAACATACATGACATCATTATTGACTAAAAACCCTATAAACCTAGGCCTAATAATGATAATAATAACAGCCACAATGATAGCCCAATGATAATGACAAAATGACAGTAGTACAATACAGATTCATATATTGTGACACTATCATTTCTCATTATTATTTTCACACAAACACACTGTGACTTGTTCCTTTAGTGTGTTTGATTATCTGGAATTGTTATGAATATATATGCATAATATCATGTCTTTTGTGTGCACACTATCCAATAAGGTCTGTCCCTGCTTAGTGTCACATTTTGGCTTCAGTAAAAAAAAAAGTGTGCTTTATTATGAAACAGAAAATATGGATATTTTTAGCCTAAGCCAGAACATCCAGTTTTCATCATAAAGTTTCATACATTGTCACAAACTAGTTCAAGGTGTTGATCAATTCTCAAAATTTAATTACCTCTCTGTAACTAAATGATTTTTTTGTGATTTTATTACTAATCCATATAAATGCTCATGATGTGGGGAAAAGTAGGGGAGAAAACTGTCAGGACCAATTGAGTAAGTGTGCAATGCCAGTCATTTCTTTCTAAATTACAAAAAAACTGCTTTGAAGGTGCAATGTCATTGATTTCTTTCTTTTCATTTTTTCCCCCTATATCATCTGCCACTTTATTGGCATAGTGTCTGGGTTTTTTTTTTAATGCTATAGTGATCAATGATAAGTGCAATGATAATGATGACACAACAGAGTTCCAATTCTGAATGAGAATATGTGACAGAGCTGTGCTCTATGCTTCCTTTCATAATATATCCTGATGTAAACCAGGTCTGAAATACAGGCACCTGTGGTGTTGGTCATTTGAGCAAGTTAATGATTCGAACAACACTCTCAATGACACATCCATGGAGTGGATGAAACTTGACTGTGTAATTCGAATCTTCCCAGCGAACCCACATCAAAACAGAGAAAAGAGTCTGAGTAGGAGATGACTGAGATGAAAGTATTTGAAGTCTTTTTTCCTAACAGAAAACCCATTTTGTATGGCCAAATTCTGCTGAATGGCAGAAAATTTCAATCATGTTCCAACATGGTTCTAGCGTTCATATTTTCAGCTACGCAACTGCAAAAACACTTTTCAACACTACTGTCTCAAAATTTTCAATGCCAAGAAAGGCTACATTTCACAACATTTTATTCAGCTGCCCTAGAACTGCTTAACATTTCATGGCATAAATATCAAAAAGCACAATCAATGAAATAAACTGTCACCATGTACAGCAAGTAAACACTTTTATTCTTTTCAAAGATTGATATAATAGAATCCACGTAGTCTTTCAAGCAATATCAGAACCAGCCAAAAAATAAAATTTGAAAATCAAAATCAGCATACTCACCCGTGACTTCTCTTTGTGCTTTTCCTTGTCTTTTTGAATCCCAATTTTCAAGGGTTGTACCAGGTGATCCACACTTGTAGCAGAAGATGGGGAAGCAGAAGAAGCGGCAGCAGCTGCTACAGCTTCTGGTGTTGGTGATTTGATAACAGACTTCAAGTCAACAGGAGAGAAACTGCTCTGCGTGGAAGGAGGGGTGGCTGGAACAGGGGTGGGTGAAGGTTCCTTCTCTGCTTGAGAAGGTCTGCGTTCAGGAAGAGCTGGGGGACTGTCAGTGTCACCAAATTCGAATACTTTCATTTCATCTGTGCTAAACTTGTCAGAAATAAACGGTTTGAGTTCCACTGGAGGTGGCAATGATTGTGATGCAGAACACTCACCACCTTTGTCGTTTTTGTTCTGAATCTTGGCTTTCAGTTTCTTTTTCACAGCTGGAGCTTTATCCTTGTCCTTTTCCACTTTCTTCTTCTTTCTTTCTTTTTTCGGTATTTGTTGCTTGAGATCGGGCACTGGGGTGGCACTACTGGCTTTGAGTTTCACAGGCTTGGGAGAACTGAGGGGAGACTGCTTGGGTTCTTCTGATCCCTGTCTAATGACAGCATTAATTGTGTCATTGATTGACTCTATATTCCTGGCACCCATCTCATCTTCCTTTTCTTTTTTGATAATGTCTTCATGAATGAACTCATTGCTTTTAATTTTGTCTTTACCTTTCACTTTCTTGGGCCTTCCTCTCTTCTTGGGAGAACTGTTCGATGTACTGCATAAAGGAACAGTTTTGCTGATGGGGTCTGTTTGACCTTCAGCCTCTTTATCACAGTTTGCAACCGAGTCTCTTATCACAGCGGAGATGGTGTCGTCAATGTCCTTCAAACGGATTCGCTTTTCTTCTTCTTTCTCTTGAGCCCTCCCTTCAGCTTCTGCAATAATCAATCTCTGTGGAGAGGTTTCACCAGACCCGCTATCAAAAATGTCTGTAGGGGGGAAAGCTTGCTTCAATAATATATCAGACTCTGGTGAAGGAGGTGAGATCACATCAATTCTGGGTGACACTGCAGATGTTGAAGGAACTGGTTCTGAGTGACCACCAACATTATACATTTCTTTAGATAACAGCAAATCTTTCAGGCGGCTGTCTGATGCACTCTCTGTCACAGAACTAACTGGGGCATTTGTCAAGGAAGGAACTGTTTTTTTCTTGGAATCAGTTTTCTTTTTGATTCCTTCTGATTTGGAACTTTTGCTTTTACTTTTCTCCTTTACCTTCCCTTCCTTCAGCTTAGGTTTCTTTGGTGGACCAGGAGCTCCTGGATCCACAGAAACAGGAGCTCGCCGTTTCTCTCCCACCACAGCTTTTGCCTTTGACTCTACAATGTCTTTCTTCTTTGGTTTCTTTTCTTTCCCTACACTTTTGTCTTTTTTCTTATTTTTCACTTTGACTGAACTTGACTTGCTTTTGCTACTACCACTTTCCATGATGACTGTAGAACCTTCTTTTCCTGTTGTCAGACTGATACGCACAGGTTCTGCTGACAGGGTCTCAATGGCCGTATTCTCTTTATTGGAGTCCGAACCCTCTGCTCCTCTGTTTGGACCTGCAGTGGCATCTGGCACGACAGCAGAATGTCGAATGGGAGGAGGTGGTAGGCAAGGTTCTGCCTTTTTGCCTCTGCCATTAAGACCAATTATGGTACCGTCAGCAGCCATTATGACACTGGACATCTCATACTGTGACTCTTCTTCAGGAAGGCTGGATACTGCCACTCTGCATCAACAAGCACAATTAGTATGACAGACTGAAAACAAAAAAGATTTCCAAGCATTTATGACAGACTGAAAGCATGAGATTTCACAACAAACTTGACCCTTTCATTCACAAACCCTTTGAGATTAATGGAGAGAAAGGATTACCATGGCAAATTCAAAGGGTTTTAACCTGTTCAGCACTAAAGCAAATACTATTGCTCATTCAGTTGCATACTTAGTATTATTTTCAGTCTTGCTATATGAAAATCTACTTATGTGAGTTTCAGGCCACTCTCATGAGGACTTAAACAGCAGTGACAAAGTAGTCTCAGTTCAAGAAACAGGCTCAGTGGATGCAATAATCTAATAGATAAGAGTGGACACAATAGTCTAATGTGAAGATATCGCACTTCTACTTGGCAGCTCTAGGTTAGATCCTGCTGGCTAACTCCCATCTGAGTACCTCTCACCAAGCGAGTAAAGGGTGGAGATTTTTCTGATCTCCCAGATCAACATGTATGCATAGCTATTACTGTCTAAATCCTCTTTATTTGTATATACATGCAGAACATCAAATATGCATGCTACAAGCCTGTAATTCGTGTTAGTGTTCAGAGGCTTATGGAAACAAAAAACGCTTGACATGCACACCCTTTGGATATGGAGGTTGCCCATAACCCTGTGAAAGTGCAAGGGGCACTCCAACATGTCATGACAGACCACATCTTTTACATCACAAAGACTAGCACTGCTGCTTGCAGCTCTGCGAAAAGGAGAGCACAGTGCATTAAGTCTCTCTGTCAGTACAAAGCCTCTCCATCCGCAAGCTCTACGTTGTGCATCCCCGTGACGACACACATAAACTGATCACCTTACAAACTGGCTAATTCTTGAGGGATTCGGAGGAGGTCTGGCCCCCAGATGTGCAGCACGCAGGCCCACCGGCATGTGGACATACCCTGGTGCCCACGAACCAGACTCCAAACTATGCATAAATAGCACCACTGCCTTGTCGGCGTCTCAGGAAAGACCAAGGCCAAGGGAGTAACCCTGACAGAAAATCACCACTTCCTTGTGGTTGTCTTGGGACAGACCAAGGCTAAGGGAGTGAATCCAAACAGAAAATCATCCTCACTGCCTTGAAGGTAGTCATAGGAATGACAAAGGTTAGCGGTGAGTCCATACAAAAAAAATGATGAAAGCAATGGGAAACCACCATCGTATCCTCCCCAGTAAATCCCTGCCAGACACATGAAAAGAAACTTAAACAATAATAATAATAATAATAATAATTACAATATTTATATAGTGCAAAAAAAAAAAAATCTCGACAAAATCAAATCTAAGCGCTGAAACAGACACACACGCACGCACGCACGCACACACACACACACACGTATGGCTATAAATGGGAGAAAGAATAAAAGCAATAAAAGCAAGAATAAAAGCAATGGAAAATTATAGAGAGCATATCATATGCAATTACATATTAAAACAAAGTGATTCCCCTCCGAGCGGAGACAGGCTGCAGAGGGGGGTTGAGTGAGGTTAGGATTTTATGCAGAGGAGAAAAGGTGAGTTTTGAGAGCGGACTTGAAGGAGGCAAAAGTAGGTTGCTGACGGACTGAGAGAGGAAGTTTGTTCCAGGAGAGTCGACCAGAAACAGAGAAGGCTCGTGGACCATAGGTATTGAGCTTAGTGCGTGGAAAGCGAAAAGTCAGAGGATCGGAGGCAGAGCGGAGGGTACGTGAGGGAACATAGATCTCAAGTAGGCTTGACAGGTAATCGGGGGCTGCGTTATTGAGGCTTTTGTAGCACATGGTGTCTAGTTTGTACTGTATGCGCTTTGATACAGGAAGCCAGTGAAGTTGTGCCAGGAGAGGAGATATGTGGTCAGCTTTTTTCTTTTTGAGTACAAGGCGTACAGCATTGTTTTGAATGCGCTGTAGGATGTGAATGGTGGAGGCAGGAAGACCAGACAGGAGTGAATTGCAATAGTCAATGCGAGACATTATGAAGGAGAGAACGAGTTTTGCAGTTGTTTCGACAAAGAGATACTTCCTGATCAGCCTTATACGATGGAGATGATAGTAGCAAGATCTGGCAGTTTGAGAAACAAAGTTGTTCATGGAGAGGGTATAGAGTCAATGCAGACACAAGGTTTTTTAGCTGAATCAGAAATTGGGACTGATGTGTTACATAATGGGAGAGAAAGAGGAGGCAGCTGAGAAAGTTTCTGACGGGTGCCAATGAGGATAGCTTCTGTCTTGTCGTCATTAAGCTGAAGTTTGTTGAACGACATCCAGTTCTTAATGTCCGAGTAACACTCAGTGGTGCGAGTCAACAGGCGCTGTATATTATCAGGTGAGTCACTGTCTTGAAGTTGGGTGTCATCAGCATAGAAGTGGTGTTTTATAGAGTGGGAGTTGATAATGGTGGACAGGGGGGAGGTATAAAGAGTGAAAAGAACAGGGCCAAGGACAGATCCTTGTGGAACACCACAGGTCAGGTATTCAGGTTGAGAGTAAATGTAAGAGGAACCAGAAAAACAGAATCAGAACGCGTATTTAATACAAGACTAGATAGGTGCAAATTTTCGGCCAACTGACCTTTGTTGAGCGTGAATGTAAGATCACAAACACACACCAAATACAACATTAGGAGAAAACGGCTGAACCTTCCCTGCTGCTTCGTCCAGAGGGAGAAGATGACTGAATGAAATCGTGATGTGTTTAAGAGTAATGATACGAAGTGGGGAGAGGGGAGGCAAATATGATGTCAGAGGGGAAGTGAGATGAATTCTGCAATTTGAAAAGTGGTCATGCCATATTAGTATTGTTTTGTCCTGAATGGGGTCCAGGGCTATAACTATGAAGTAAGGCTGATGTAAATGGATCATGCCTAGTGCAACGAATCCAGTCTGACCTTGAAATTGGAAGAAAAACATCCTAAACCAATAGCCAAGGGGCTGAAGGGAAACCTGGAGTACCCAGAGAAAAAAACCCTTAGTCAGATGTGGCTAGGCCTGTCTTGTGAAATGAGAATTAGAACAGATTAAAACAGATAAAAAAAACATTAAAAAGTGGGGGGGGGGGGGGGGTATATATACAGCTACAAAGCCAAGACCTCACTGAGATGGGAAACTGGTGACATGGTCTACTTCAGGAATTTCAGCAGGATAAGATATGGAAAGGGGGAAAGAAAGAATCATAAATCATCATCAAAGTAAGATATGCCTGGACTCAAGGGCACATTAAAAGAAGATTCTATGCATAAATTTATTCAAGCAGTATAAACATAAACTATGTGTGAAGGACAAGGCACGCACGCACGCACGCACGCACGCACGCACGCACGCACGCACGCACGCCACACACACACACACACACACACACACAAGATAAAAGTATGTGAACAAAGAGCCATGTCCAGATAAAAGTACATGAAGTGGCATTAACTGATTTCTGTTGAGGAATTCATTACGGTTTGTCACCAAGACCATATGGCTTGCGTGTTCCAAGTTTATCTATGAGATGGGATTTTCTGTCTTTCCTGTCTATGCTGCTATTGTATAGAAGCCACAGACCTTTCACCCGGATGTCGTTGATTGAGTGGTCTGATTGGTTGAAATGATTTGGGATAGTTTTATCTCTTTGATGTTGGATATCAAATGTAAGCAGAGGCTCCACTGTAGCACCTTCGTTCAGTAGGGGATATCGTGCTGCACAAGTGACCCCTATTGTCAAACTGCTGCAAACAGATACTTGCAGCAACAAAAGATTCATATGGAGGGTCATGATCGCCAACACCATGCAGCATGGTACATGATGATGATGAAAGGCAGTCGTCTAGTAGTTTTCCAATTTCTAAAAGTTGCTTTTGGCTGCTCATATACTCTTGTCCTGTGGTATCAATGATGACTTCATGACCTGGAGTCTTTGGTTCACAAAAAGACTGCTTTTGCCCCAATGATAACAAATCTTGATGATATCAAAGAAGCCTCTGATGAAAAGCTCAATCATCTCATTGCCACAATCAATCACAAAGACAAGCTCATCATTCTTAGAAACTTCACTTGGTCAAATGTCCTTGGATGCCACATACTGAAAACGTAATAAAATGACTGATGATGTCACTGTGTATTTAGCATGGGTTCATCAACACTCTCTTCCAGCAGAAGGACAAGTTCAAGAACACGTGGATGCATTCACGCTTTAAACAGTGGCACAAGATGGATTATGCCATCAAGCGACAAGCTGCATGAGAGCAGCTGATCCACTGGTCTGAGCATCAAATTAGTACGCAGCAAGATAAATATCCTGCTAGCTTGAAAAACCAATAGTCAGGGACAAAACTCTGCAAAAGCCGACTATCACCCATCTGCGAAACAGTGACATCACCCTTCAAGAGAACTTCAGGGAAAATGTACCTGACAAAAAGTTTTAGGGAGGGAATGAAGAGGCAGAATGGAAATCATTCAAAGAAGCTATCTACAGTGCTGCAACTGATACTCTGGGTTTTGTAAACTGTAAACAAAAGAACTGACTGATACCCTGGGTTTTGTCAACATAAGAACTGGTTTGATGAACATGGTAAAATCAGGAAGCTCAGTGAGAAACTCCACGCTACTTACATGGTACACTTCAGCGACAAAACCTGTGAGAAGAGAAAGCAAAAATATCAAATAACAAAGCAGCTTATCCAACAAGCACCGCAGCAGGTGAAGAATCAATGGTGGGAGATGAAAGTGATATTTGTGCAGTGTGCAGATCAGATTTCCAGCTGTTTTCCAGTCTGTACCTCTAATCACTCACTCCATTTTGTTGACATAAAAACAAAACAATGTATCACCCTTGGCTGAGCATTTTAACATACTGTTGAACAAAGACTCATCAGTATCCAAAAATGCCATTGCAGCACTGCCCCAACACCAGTAAAGAAATCCCTGGTAGACTCACCCCCAAGTGCCAAGAATACCAAAAACCCTGAAGCAAATCAGGCAAGGGAAGGTACGAGGAGCTGATGGTATTTCTGCAGATATGTACAGAAATGAGAACGAAAGGCTCCTCAAGCAGCTGAGGACCCTACAACCCTGTGCTAGTCTGTATGGCAGATGAAATTGATTCCTTAAGAATTTTAAAGACAGTATGACCGTCCACATGTACAAGAGGAAGGGTGATAAGACCGTATGCGACAAACATCATGGGATATCCCCTCTGCATTATGGGTAAGATCCTTGTCAGAATCATGTGTAACTCTCGTCTTTACAACAGTAGAAAACTGACAGCGCCACTAGATTTCACAGCTGGAGGAAGCAGGAGCACACAGCAGTACTTTCCCATTACACACTGACCATGTTCTGTCAGTCAAAGAAGCCACCAACTTGGTAGGAAAACCCCAGAATGGTCCAATGAAATGCTGGTACTAATTTAGAATACTGGTGCCACTTTCATTCACAAAGAAAGGAGGGGCAAACACTGAATGAAACACTGTGTGGTGATGTTTGACCTTGTTACACGATGGCCGCTATGCAACCTACCGAGTTTTGATGAAATCAAAGGCTACAATAAATGATGACAAAGGGAGCTTAGAAAGAAGAACAGTCAAGCATTGATATAAACAATTATCTTCTGGAAGAAACTCATAAAAGTGACTATGAGATTCATGTAGCATTGTTGGCATAGCAGACATGTTGCTCAGTGCAGTAGCCAGCAAACATGAATGGCTTTATTCAATGATCAACACGGTCAGTGTATAAAATGTTGAAAAGTCTAGGCCTATCACCCAAGATCATTTCCTTCTGCATCGGCCAGAAACAATTATTTGTTCAACCAGTCACTTTGGTGTAGAGGTTAGAGCAACTGGAAGGTTGTGGGTTTGAATCCCCATCAGTCCCATCAAAAATTCTTGTGGGAATTTTCAACTCCTACTGGCTCCTACATGAGTTAAGGGCTCAATGGGAAGACTAGGATCACACAGCTGACATATGAGCCTTTGTATCAGACTGTGTCCAATGTCTGTGTCCAAAGAACATCCTAAATAGGATAAACAATCAAATAAAAACAAACAGAAAAACAATGATAATAAAACAAATGAAAGCCATAGAGTTCTTTTCTCTGAGTGATCTGCAAGGACTGGCATGATCTCAATCTGTCTAGTACAGTACAGATGTGTTAGTAGTACAGTACAGATGTGTCAGCAGGTGAATTCTGGAATTAACATTAGAACGATTATACAGTATGAAGTAAACTTCAGATGACAAACCAAGTCTGCACATCTCAGATTCTGTTGTGCATTTTTCTGCTGTATTTGTACCATGTAATCTGCAGCGAGGTCTATAAACTGTACTTGAAGATGACTCTGGCACCAACCTCAGTCTTTTTCCTGGGGTGGGCCCATCAGATGATGCAGGATGAGGTCGCTTTTCTCCCACCGTCACCGGGGTGGCAGTATTTGAAGTCTGTGTTTCAGATTGGGAGGTCAGGTCTGATGTTGAGGCCTTCTGTCCTGTAGCTTGTTCTAAAAATAAGAAAATGCATAAGGTGAAACACATGTAGAGACATATACATCAGCTACTATATACCTAGAATTGAGTAAACATATAGGCATCAAAGACTGAAATGGTCCATATTAACCCCTTCAATGCCAAGTATACTGTTTTGTTTATGTTTGCTATTTGCCAAGAGATTTTTGGGTCCGCAGGGTAAAACAGACTATTCAAACATGATAGTTTAAAGTGTACTTTACAATTCGGTTTGTGAAGAATGGCCCATAAATTGACAAATACATTTTATACAATTTCGTATTATACAATCTAGATTAGTAATAGGCCAGATTAGTAGTAGGCCTGTAAGAAACCCAAGTATCCCAAGAAAATGCATAAAAGTAATGGAAATGTCTCCTCATCTTTCGTGCATATAAAGAATTGTACACTCACTCTCTTTCTCTCTCTCTCTCATTCTGTTACTGCCATGCCCACCTCTTTCTGTTCAGTTCCACAAAGTTATCAGAAATGCTGACACACACTATTAAAAGTATTATGCAGCGAGCACAATGCTTATCCCACTAGTTGCACTGACTTCTCATCTTATTTGCTACCCACACACTGGATGCAGGCCATATGTGATGTGCTCGCTCACTGCCAAAAACTGCCTGACGTAAACAATGCTCCTCCCTCCTCACAACACTCCCCCTCGATGGCCAACTGGATAGTTGTCCAGTTCAAAGTTTGGATCAGTCAGATTAAATAAAGCTTGTCAAACATCTGCTGTGATGAAATAGCAAAACTCTTTGGAAACATGCTGCTTTTCTCATGGCCATTTTGGAAAGCAAGGTCAAAATTTGTGAAAGGGGCATTTACAAAATCTGCAGTGCAATGACCACAGCAAAGTGTGCTCGGCTGTTGGCCTCATGAAGATGGGCAAAGCTTTCTGATTTGTGTGACTTCAGATTCCTCAGTTTAAAATGGAGTTAGGAAAAATTCCTGACGTGGCATGAATGTACATATGTCCTTGGCAAGTGAGGTACACATCATGCGAACGTAAACATATATACACATCTTTGGCACTGAAGAGGGTTAAAAAAAAAAAGACATTTTTGTTTTCACAGTTGAAGTGGTGCAGCCACAAGCATATCTCTGCTGCCCACCTAAAGAGGTCTGGGGGAATGCCCTCCAGAATTTTTTTTTAAACAGATAGTCTAATCCTCTGGAAATTTTGGCCATCACTCTGAAGAATGAATGAGAGATCAGCACCATTTCCTAACTGATGAAAGAGAGATCACCAATATATCCCAAATAAAATAATTCATACAGCACTACTGACACAAGACAGTAAAATTACCTCATCAATGCAACTCTAAGTACTTGGTTTATGTTGCTTCATCATTTGCCAGAGAAAGACAGAGGAAAAAGACAGCAAGAACAAGACTATATTTTTATTAATGAGGGTAAGAGCACAAGCAAAACAAATGCCTTCTTAAATCCAGCCCTCACCCATGGAAGTTCTAAATCAGCATAAATGAAACATTATCATGAAAGCATGTGTGTGTGTCATTGTATGCGTAGGTAACCGTTGATTGGTTTAGCGATGTTTGTCCAAAGCTACACATCTTTACATGTTAATTAATGTAACAGCTCATCAGCTAGACTGACCTATATTCCAGTTTCTTGAAAATTGAAAGTTCCTCGCTGTTACTTTATTCCATAATAATATTTAGATTATGAATAAAATTACTGGTGGTACTGTTATTTCAGCCTTTAATGAACTGATCTAGGTCCTGTTTTTTGTTTTAAACTTGGCGTAAAGTCAAAAATGGATTGGCAATATGTTTAGGGTTATTTATGGTTTAGGTTAGCTCGATAATAATGACACCGAAACTACTATCCACAAGTGGCATACTGGAATAGGCAAATCACTGTATATGTGCTAGTGGGTCAAAGTACTGATCCATGCGCAGAAACATGTCTATTGATGGTGACAATTTGGGATCTAAGTTATATGCATTGCTATTATAACATAATAAACTGGCAATTTTTTGGTCATCAAAATCAGTAAATGCCACTGTTGTACTCTTTTATTTTTTCTGCTGGCATGAAAATGTACAAACAGGACTATTGAGCATCATCCCCTCAACTACTTGTAATTTGTAAAGTTCAGATCTTGGAATATTCAGATTATGCCATTTCTTAATCAATTTGTAGTCACTAGTAATAAACTAGGCTACCATATACTACCAATCGCCGTGGTGCAGTGGTTAACGCAACGAACTACCAACTGGAAGATTGTGGGTTCGAATCCCCATCAGTACCTTCAAAAGTCATTTGAGGGATTTTTTTGCTCTAACCGGCTCCTACCCAGAGTTGGGTGTGCTATGGGCTCATTGGGAAGACTGGAACCACACAGTCGAGTCTCATCCACTTTGCGGATGCGTCACTGAGAGTGTTGCTCAAATCTTCTGACCAACACCGCAGGTGTCTGTATCTCTCAGGCCTCATTGACGCCAGGATATATTATGATTGTAAACCACGGCTGTGCAAAACTGGCCAAATCGTTCTCTTTAGTTTGCCTGCGGACGGAAGCTGTAGGCCTTCAAAGCCTGGCATTCCAGAGGGGGGAAGGGGGTGTGATGCAGGGTCGAGACGGGGTCACGGCAGTAGCTGCGGATGAATCCCTTCTTAGTCTGTATTAAAACTGTGTCATTTCACCCCCTCTTCTCCTGTCTGTAGACACGGAACCTAAGATATCTGGATGTTGATTTTTTGTGATTTACAAGTTTGTTCTAAGTGCCCGCGTTACGTCTAAGAATTAGAATTTGTACCGTTGACTGAAGTTTGTAATCTACAAACTTTTGCAGTCACTGTGTGTTCAACTGCTGTGCTTTTTTGTTAAAACGTGTATTCTTCACGTGTTGAAACTTCTTATTCCACTGATGCTGATTTTTTGTCCCCCCCCCTTTTTTTTTTTCTTCGTTTTCTCATCCTTTTGTTCTCGTTTTATTTCATCTATTTTTTTTTTGTGTGTGTTGACTTGGAGACTGGTTTCCAAATATATATGTGATGCTGAAGTGTTGAGGTGTATGGAGTTAAGTGAAAGTTTAAGGATAAGTTACTCACTATAATCTGCTTTGAACATCACATCATTCAGTCTTGTACTCAGAGCACTGTTGTGAGAAACTGAACAGTTTTGTTGTTTTGATCGTAGTTCTTTCCTTACGTATTAGTGTTAAGTGTTGTGCGTAGAATTGAACAATGGCTGTTGTTTATGAACACACTGCATTTTTGCACAATGAGAGACTTCAGTCTTTTTTTGTCTTTTTTTTTTGTGTCGAGCATGTGGTGGGCGATCCAGCAAAAAAGCAAAGCCCAGGGCTCCCATTCTCTGTCAGTATGTGCTCAAAGTGCTATGCATGGCTGAGAAAACTGAAGATGTCGTCTGTTCCATCGAAAACAATATTGAAAACCAGTCTGTCTGATGTGGAGAAGGCAGCACCGATGTGGGTTAACTTTGATGCATGGCAGCCTTGTCTGTTCGCCAGTGTTCCGTCAGCCAAGAGAAAGAGAAGCTCACAACAAATTGACATGTGCAGTTGAGTGTACACTATTCCTTACTGTGTTAAAATTTCAACCTGCATTCAACATGCACCCAGCAGTGTGTGATGACCAACCTCTTGACCCCAATTCAGTGGAGTAATTAAAACGCGAGCCTCTCCTCCCAGGTTCAGGTCGACATCTTTCAAGTAAGTGGAGGTGCACGCTGGCATGCTGTAGTTTGTGTGGCATGTTGTTCTGTGTGCATGAAAACTGTCAGGACTGCAATAACGGCGGTTTAAAACAGCAAAATTTTGTGAAATCGGAAATTAACCGTCTCCGTGCTTGTGATTGTGCATGTATTTGAACTAACACCGCAGTCTGCTTTGCCAGTCAAACATATTCGTGTTTGGTGTCATTTTAAAGCTCGTGGTTCTGGCCATCCAGCTATCTACAATACACTCTAGTTTGGCTAAAGCGCTTTAAAAAAATGTATCATTTAAAGTCATACCCATTTCCCCCAGTTAAACGCCAGATGTCAGCTATGGTTGCTGACAGGCGAGATATAAACAATCTGCCCAGGGAAGGCAGGCATCATGGTCGGGTCACGCATAGGTCAGTGCACTCGGCTCAGCAACTAAAGGGAAGGGTTGGAACAGCAGTGAAACGTAGAGTACAACCCTGTCACGCAGCCCCAATCCTGGATGGAACTCCATTGCATTATGATTATCATCCTCATCGACATCATCATCATCACATAATAAAAACTGTTTCAGCTTCTGTGGCCATTAAAGTGGTGTAGAAAATGGGACGAAAAAAAAAGGCCTATTTTATGTCAACATATGCTACATGAAAGTTTCTTTTTGGGTCATCTGAAATTGGACTGGGTAGAACCGATTTTTTTTCTGTTAGAAAGGAACGTTTACTGTGTGAAATGCAAGCTGCTCTCTAAGAAGAAAGTATGTCACAAAAGTACTGCACAATGGTATGTTTTTCTTTTCCTTTTCCCTTGAATACATTTTTAAGTATTTCAGTGATTTTCCACAGATCTTTACCAGGGAACACTCTTACAATTCCATGGCATCTTTCATGTGCAATAAATGAATGCTGCTTGTGGGAACCCAGTTTATCATCACATCAGAAAGATTATCACCCATGACCCATACTATTACTGAACATTATCCCAGTTAATCATCTCATCCAAGCACTCAAGACCACAATCCATGGTCTCATGTAAGAGGGAGATAAACATATCTGCTATATGCAGGATGGCCACATCCCAACAGATGTCCTGTATGGAGAGATCAATGTCGGATCCTGGCCCACAGGACAACCACCACTTAGACAGAGACACTTTCAAACATGATATGAAAGTCTGTTGATAACAAGTGAGGACACATGGGAAGCAACAGCTTCAAACTGCTTTGCCTGGCAACAGCTGCACATGCAGGCATTGCCGCTGCAGAGGAGAAACAAATTTGACTGAAGAGAGAGAAGGAAAGCTGCAGCATTGACCATCCAGCCACAACCATCAGTTATGTGTATCTGCCATTCAAAAATCATCCTTTCAGCCACAGCCAACACTGTTCCACATCCAGTCCTTAACTCTTTCATCCCCAATTGTATAGGTTACTTCCCCTTTTATCCATATTCCACAGACACCTTCAGTTCCCTTCATTTCCGAGTTTACAGTACTGTTTTATTCATGAAAATAGGATGCTTAATTCATAGAAATATTGCAGCCAAATATGGTTGACCTCATCTATTATACATGTGTTTGTCATTGAATGCATGATACTGTACTGGCAGTCTGGACACAGTCTGTGACAGTGTTCGTGACACACATATGTTGGCACAAATAAACACATCTTAGTATGAAAAGGATATGTACCCAAGGCAACATCCAAACTGTGCATGCCACATCATGATATACATCTGAACTTACAAAATGATGTTCTCCAAATGTATTCTAAGTAACATGAAGTGTTGTCAGTGTTCTAAAATGTCACAACGCTCAAATACTCCAGGAAAGCATTATCTAAATAAAGTCAAAAGAACGAGATAATTGTTGCCAAATCAAAATCGTTTTCTGTCAAGTTATTGTAGAATTTATTGTATGAAAATTCATCAGAATCTGAATCACCTTGTTCCTCCACTGAAAAACTGTTTTCTGTTTGTTTCCTCTGATTTCTCTCAGTCGTATCGATTACTTTGGCAGAGAGCTGTGTCTTTAATCTGTCAGATTTAAACACTGAAGTGCATTAATAGTACAGATCTAATCACTGCTTCTTCCTCCTAAAACGTGTGCCACAAAAATTCCTCCAACCCACAGAATCTAGACCTAATACCATAAACATTCAGCTTCCAAGAATTACCATAGCCTTCTCAGAATTTTATATTTTTGACTCTAGTTGTACTGACAGTAACTACTGGTGCAGCTTCAGACTTTTTTCCCCCTGCACCTCAGTTCTTTGGGGTTTTTTTGTTTCTGTTTTGTTTTGTTTTCACATTCAGTCAAGATAAAAACAAAAAAATCTATCTATACCGTTTACATAAGTTTTAACAAAACAAAGTTGTCCTGGGAGTTGCCATTTGGTTGCACACACTGTCAGGACATTAAAGGTAGGGAGGTGAAAGGGTCACCGTGTTAAGGCAAGCAGCCAACAAATTTCGCCTTTCAGTTGTCCACAACTATCACCTGCTAGCATGGCATGACCACAAAGATATACAATCGAAAAATGCACACCATCCTGAGGGGAACAAATGTACACCATTGATTCAAACAGTTCTGAAAAATGTGCATCTTTTTCTCTTTTTTGTGTGTAAAAACAGAACTGCAGCGAGTTATCAGAAATCTGGGTGGACTGAATTTCATCACATGCCGTTTTAACTGACTAATATAAGGAATGTTTTTTGAAAATATATGATTTATCATTTCAAATGCAGATATTTTGTTTCTACACTGCTTGGCTGACTTTTGGTTTTCTTTTTCTAAATGCCCAATGCTTACAAATCATGTGCCTTGAGGGGTGGTCAGCACAGCTAATGACTCACAACTCTATTAATGTCTCACCAGTCTGGATCACTAACCTTCTGCATCAGGGAACATGGGTGGAAGGTGGTCAGGAATGTGCTCCTCTCTGTGGTGCAGTATTTCCCGGCTGTTTGGGTCTGGGAACTGTAGGTTATTGGCTTTGGGGGCAGGGAAAGCGATTGTTTCTTTGGCGAAGGGCACCTGCTCCACATGTCGTACATATTCTTCCAATTCTCCAAGATTGATGGATTTCAGCCGAAAGGCTAGGCCCACATCATCAAGGTTTGGCTGGGTTCTTCCAACTGAAATAATGAAAACACCAAACAGTCACATAATCCAGAAGACAACAATAATGAATAAGATAAGATGATAATGATGCTACTGATGAATAAAATGAAAACATGGCAAAAATGAAACAAAAGAAAGCAAAAACTACACAGGCATCACCTTTACCACAAAGTTAATAACTACAAAATTAACAACTATTCCAGCTATTTTTGGATTCTGACTAAAAATCTGATTTACCACTTATAAATCAAGAAAACAAAACATCTGTTGTAACAAGATCTACAAAACAAAATAAAACAACAAAAAACATCTGTAAAAAGATTTTAAACTTAATTCAAACTGTAAAAAAAAAAGCCACTCCAACAACTTACACTGCTCACTGAAGCGATGGGTTGTCTTTCCTATATCCTCTATATAGCGTTCTGTCACTTCCATGAGCATTTCGAGTGGCATTGTCTGCGTTGCACTCCATCCCAGAGTTTGGCAAACCTGGGCAACCGCTACTCTCAGACTTTGTCGGCAGTGCTCTTCCAATTCCATGCTTATCCTTGAAAATGGTAGTAACAAAAGAAGCGAGGAATGAGGTCATGGGAGAAGAAGAGGAGACATGATTCACAAATAAAGAAAAGATTCCATAAAGCTTACATAGTTACAGTTTCAGCAATATCAAAACAATCAAAATGACTATGCCAAATTTACAAAGTTATTATTTCTAGCTTCATATCATGGCTTTGACATATTTCCAAGTGCTATGAGCAACTCTGTTGCCTATGCAGTGTTTATATGTAAACATGCAAATTTTAAAGTTTGTTTTGTTGTTTTGTATGTATGTGTGTGTGTGTGTGTGTGTGTGTGTGTGTTGTGTGTGTGTGTGTGTGTGTGTGTGTGTGTGTGTGTGTGTGTGTGTGTGTGTGTGTGTGTGTGTGTGCTATTTTTTATATTACAATGCTTACGATTAGATGATTGTGGTTTGCTATCAAGATTATGCAGAGGGAAGAGTTATGAGTTGAATGACGCTCAAGCTACATATGCCTACAAAATTAGAGTTAAATGGACCCCATTACTGGCAGAGAATAACTGAAATCAATCAACAAGTTAAGAATGATATCTGTCAACAACTTAAGCTGTTGTCACACACACACACACACACACACACACACACACACACACACACACACACACACACACACACACACACACACACACAAAAGGTTTGTCTAAAAACACATGTAAATAGACATTAAAAGAAATGATGAACGAACAAACACACAAAAGGAAGAAAAAAATGAAACACAGCTAAACATCATCCTCATCTCTCCCTTTTTCTCATTCATAAATGACTATGGCTGCATAGACCAACTTTCAATTATACTAATAAATGTGTTGGCCTTTAGGAGAGCTATTTCTATATCCATGTTTTGCTGTGTAAGTAAATATACAGATACCTTACACTTTTGTATCTTAAGAAACACACAAATATTCATATCTGGAATGACTAAAACGTTTGAGACCTGTATAAAGCCACAGTTCAAAAACATTTTTTTCCAGTTATCAATCAACGAGACTCTAGTCTATTCTGACCACTTCTTCACATGTTTAAAACTGGAATAAATGATCACTAGCTAAGGAAATGCTGTGCACTGCAATGACATTACAATACTAGTTACTACTTGCTCTCTTTGAAGGAGGTGATAGTGCCATGTATGTCAATCAGTCTTGTCTGCAGAGTGATCACTTCACAGCAGGTAAATTTAAACGGAAATACTGTCATTAGAACTTTGGTGAAAATAACAAACTGTTGTCGTGTCAAAGTCTATCAAAGTGAGAATCAGCATATAAAAGAACTTACAGAAATCATAACGAATGGCTAAACTAAAAATCAGAGTCTGAGTTAACAATTACACTCACTTGATTGCTCCAATCATTCCGTTAAATTATATGCATGTTCTTTGCATGTTCTTTAAGTTTAATTAAGCCTAAGTGATCATTACTCAACTGCCCGGTAGCCAGAACTGACCAAAGGCGTAACAAATCTGTCAAATGTTTTGTTAGCCAAATCAGTAACTGATTCAGCGATGATGTATTAAATTTGCAAACAAGGATTTCAGATATTTTAGGAAGAGTAAAACTAATAAAGAAAAATTCATAAAATCAGATTTGTTTGATAAATCATTATTACTATTATATTATCATTATCTTTATCATTATTGCCCAAAACCCAGCAGACGGCCCAGAGCAACATCAGGGCTATGACCATCTCAAAATATACACAGCGCCTCATCGACCCTTAAAAAAAAAAAAAAAAAAAATCAACAACAATGAAAGGAAACCAAGTACACATAGTAATGTTTAACATACATAATTTAAGGATGCCCCTGGCACTGATCACTCTTCCAAATTAACCATCACAGGGTTTAAAAAAAATTAATACAAATCTAAACATAATTAAGGACACTGAATTACCGAAAATTGCTTCATACACATCACATTTCCTTAGATCCACAAATACAGTTAATACATGTACCCAAAATTTATATCAACCAAAATTAAGAGTAAGAAAGACTTTACTTCTTCTTCTTCCTGTTTAATGACCACAATCATCAAGTCGATTCTTCTGTCACTTCATGGGGGTCTGAAGCACATTAAATTGAAAAAAAAAAAACAGATGCTTTTCTGGCTACTGCTCTCTGGAGACCCTTGATACAAAAGTGTCAAATGGCTTTGGTCTAAATGACCTGTTGGAGCAAGTTGTTTCAGTCCCTGATGGTTTTTGGTAGAAATGAGAATTCCTGGTATTGTGTTCTGCTGGTTGTAAACTGGTATTGTGTTCTGCTGGTTGTAAACTGCTATTCTTGACCTCATCAAAGGTGTGGTTGGATTTTTTTTATTCTTTTTAGTGGCAATGAGTTTATTGTATATCCTGTACAGCTGGCCTAGCAAGTGCACAAGCTGTGATAAGAATGTGTCTCGATTTGGATTGTCGATACCTCATCTGAATATTCAAAAACAACAACAACAAAAAGCTAGTATGTGTATCTGACGCCGACAAACAAAACAAACCTCTTCAGTATTCATTATTTGTATGCTCACTACATAGAGTGAAGATACTTGCAGAAACATTCTGCCCTGGGAATGAGCGCAAGGCAATATTTTGGATCTGCCAAACTCAACAGCACTTTCAGTGGCTGTGGTCATTCCATGAGTAACACTACAGTCCTTGAACACCAGTAACAGCTTAAGCTGAACAACAAACAGCAAATAATAACACTTCAGAGTGCTTCCTGAAGAGAAAGCATATCAGTTTTGCGTGGGCTGATAATGATTAGGGGGAAGACACTTTCCGGAAAGGTCATTATACACAGCATAAGTGAAAACATTGTCCAGAGAGTTTGTGATGATGGAGATACTTAACCTAACATTGTCAATTTGTCCACTAGTTCAAAGCTGAACAGATCTACAACATGCACACTACACTTCGTTGAAAAATCTTTAACACAGTATAACCAGTATGTGAGGGTTGGCTTGTGACAACTGGCTGACACAGTGAAAAGTTTCTTTACGCATTTTCCTACAGCATTGTCAGAGACTGAAAGGCTGATTTGGCAATGATAGTTAACTGTTTAATAAATCTGCTGATAATGCCAATCTGCCTAACTGAACAGGAGTCAACATGTCTTTGAAGGAAGTTGAATACCTACCTGTTGTCAACAGGAGCCCCACTCATCTAAAAACTGTTACTGCCTTGTTTCAAAGAAGTCCTGCCATCACTAATGAACTGGACTGGGTGCTTTCAGTTTGGACTTTGTTTTCCCATGTCAAATATCAACAAGTGCATCGGTACAACTACCAATACACTGATAGGACAGTGGTTTGTCAAGAGAACTTCACACCTGCATGACATTCTTTACTATCACTGGGAAGAGGTTTCAATATTCAAGATTGCCTGAGATCCTCACTGAGTCTGATGCCAATGCACAGGGTCCGATTAAAACTTTCATTTGTGTTAATTCTGCATTGCAATGTACATTACAACTGATCATTTTTCTTTTTTGTCAATACAAGCAAACTCTTTAATAGTTTGTAAGGACCTCTTCTGCGACCTTGACCTTAAATACAGAGCTGAACACAGTCTCCATAATGGCAGACAACTGGAAACATGACAGGTATATGGTTCATACAGTGTGTGAAATTTCAGATGATGCTCTTTAACTAGTTTAAGATATTAATCACAACATCTATTTTCCAGGAAATATTGACCCCTGATATGACCTTGAAATAGAAATTTTGTAATGAAACATTAGTATGTGCAATGTATGTGAATTAGTTTGTGAGGTTTATTAAAGAGAAAATAAAAAAAACCACTCCATTTCAGGCATTTGATTGTATTTTCCTAGATAATGCCTTATCTTTAAAAAACAAAAACAAAACAAACAAAAAACAGTATGAGTATGACCTTTTCAAGTTCTTGTGATCTTGACCTTAAGCTCAGGCATGTTATGTGCTGCAATCACAAGAATGTCAGCAAATACCACCATGCCAAATACTTATATGATTTTTTGGAAATTGACTAGTGAGAAGTGTGATAAACTACATATACTTTGAGATGTCCCATAAGAATGGAAAACTGGATTGTAATATATCCTCCTATTCATAAAGGTGGGGGATATGAGAGAATGTCATTTAGTATAACATTTCATAGACAATTTCATTGTCTTTTCAAACACAGTCATACATTATGATAAAAGTGGGAAATATCAGAGAATGTAATGGTATGCCATTTGACAGACAATTTCAATGTCTTTTCATACATGTAAGAAGAACCTCCATGTTTTGTTTACTTTAGACACAATGACAACGTTACTAACCCTACCCTTAAAATCAAAATACAGAGAACAAAGGAGGAAAATCACGCTGTTATCATCTTCACATTGTCTCATTCCACCAACTCCCACAATGTAATAGTGACTTTTGCATCAAAATGATCCCCTCTATAAAAAAAAATTTTTTTTTAAAAACCACCTAGTTTCATAAGGTAAATCAAGGTACTATAGATCCAAAACTAAGCAATTTTGAGCCACTGACCCTGCAGCCAGTTTTACTGTAGATAGATCTGGTCATCAGGAAGGTCACCTTGTTGTATGCTGCTGTGTCATTTGCAATGAGTTGAGTTTGCGTTTTACAAGACACATTCAGATGAATGGACCAGCAAGACAGGAAATGATAGGAAGAAATGGCAGAAAGCAAAGGAGCAAGGCAGAAACAAAGACAGTGACAGAAAAGAGTAAATTTCTACTTCTAGTGAAGACTGAAGTCATGGTGATCAGTAAAAAACATGAAATCCCCTCATGCAAAATAACAGCAAATGGCACAACCTTGACACAGGTTAATAAATTCAAATACCTGTGAACAATCATTTCATCAGACGGCAGATGCACATCAGAAATAGCCGGCAGAATTGGCCAAGCCAAAACAGCATTCGGGAAGATGACGGGCATTCTTACCAACAAATGCCTATCAATTAACATCAGGAAAAGAGTTCTTGAATGTTATACAGAACCAATACTGTTGTACGGATGTGAGGCATGGACAGTCAAACAAAGCCAGAACAAGAATGTTGAGAGTTCCATGGATAGCAAACAAAACAAATGAGACAGTCTTGATGGAGGCAGACACAAGTAGATCACTCATAAGGAAGATTATGAAAAGACAGGTAACATTTATAGGCCATTTTATGAGAAGGGGGATTTGGAGCACCTGGTCACAACAGGAAAGCTGGAGGGAAAGAGAGCACCAGGTAGATCCGGGGAGAAAACGCTGGATGGACTTGCAGAGTGGCTGGGGACGAGGGGGGTGGGAGAGATGCTAGGGGCAACAAGAAATAGAGACAGATGGAAGTCCATGATCGCCAACGCCATGCGGCAGGGCACCTGATGATGATGATGATGAGTGCAGAATTTCCACAAGGTGGGGGTGTTATATACATGCTAAGAGCCCTCATCATCCTGACAGAGATATTTCACAAACAAGGCTACAAATCTTTCATATAAAAATGCACACATGAAAATGACCACACACACACACACACACACACACACACACACACACACACACACACACACACACACACACACACACACGCACGCACACACACACACACACAACCACACACACACACACACGATCAGGGCTCCTGATCATGCACACTTAGTGTGTTTCACACTCTGGAACTCTAAACCACCTCTTTCATAAAAAAAATTTACATGCACGAGTGAGACTCACACTTTAAAATACTGTACTGCATGTTACTTCATCATTTAAAAACAAAACTGAAACTGAAAGTAAATGGCAAAATCAGCAGCTCACATTCTGAATCCGATGCTATGACAACACTGTGCTAACTATAACCAAGTAGCCTACCTCTAAATGTCTGTAAAATGAGCAGTGTCCAACCAATCAGATTGGACAGAAGATGTCTCCCTGTTCCCAATAGATGAAAATCGCAAAATGGGGGAAACCTAACTCCTGTTTTTCAAGCAATGTCACCTTCTCATCTATAGATCTAGATCATTCGTGTGCTCTCTGTCCCTCTTTGTGTGTGTGTAACTGTGTGTGTCATCCAACAAATCTGTGATAAACTGATCTGTAACAAGCATAGATGATCACAAAATACATTTTCTCTTCCAACAAAGATGGACAAACTGACACGCACTGAAAGCTGCATGGGCAGAATGTCATCTGTTAAAATGTCTAAAAAAGTGTGAAAATATCTCCTTAAAATTGTGAACAGAAATTGAAGCAATGCTTTAATAAACGAGATGGGGGCACACACACACACACCCATACACAATGTTGCCACATAATTCAACCCAGAAAATAATATGCTCTCTATAATTTTCCATTGTTTTTATTCTTTCTCCCCATTTATAGCCGTGTGTGTGTGGTGGGGGGGGGGTGCGTGCGTGTGTGTGCGTGCATGCGTGCGTGCGTGCGTGCGTGCGTGCGTGTGCGTGCATGCGTGTGTGTGTTTCAGCGCTTAGATTTGATTTTAATCAAGATTTTGCGCTATATAAATATTGTAATTATTATTATATTATTAAAAGCAAAATGGATCAATCCATGCATATATTTGCTGGAAAAGACATTTTGTGGGTTTTGTTTGTTTGATGGTTTTACATACAAGTATGTGTGTGTGTGAGTGTGTGTGTGTGAGTGTGTGTGTGTGTGTGTGTGTGTGTGTGTGTGTGTGTGTGTGTGTGTGTGTGTGTGTGTGTATTGTTTGTTTTTTTATAAGCAGACAACTGCTTTGTCTTAATGACAGTAGCCATGACTGAGTTTCATGTTGTTGGGCTAAAACAGTGGATTTGGCAAACTTAGAATTAGATTAAGGTTTGTATTTGTTGCCATGAACAGTATTCAAATTTAGACAATGAAAGCAGAGTGTGGCAATTTTATACTCAATTCATACTTTCACCGTTTTTTCACTGGAAGTGGAACCCAATGTAGTTTCTGCAAGAGTACTGCTGCACGGCACCATCTGCTCTCCCATAAGACAAGTTGACTTGCACTGTTCTGCACTGGCTGGAGTTTCAATAGTAGTCTCATTTACACAGAATTAAAGGAACACAAAGAGCTGCTTGTGGCATCAGCAGAAAGAAATGGGTCGATTTTATTTATTCTGCATAGTTGGATATACAGGCCTTCAGGATTTTATGCGCCTATCTTGGGGCTTTACTCAGGATGAACAAGGACAGGGGTTCATCAACTTACAAGAATCACATCAGGAGTCCTTGCAGTTTTGCACATGTTGTGAAGGTTAGGCTCCGGCCTACGCTATTAAGTCTAAGATAATCATAATGCCACGGTCTTTGAGGTTACCTTAATTTAAACTAATGTTAGGTCTGACTTAGTCATGAATGCGAAAGGCCATATCGTTACGATAATCGTAGGAAAGATTTGCGAGGTGAAAACGGGTTTGCAAATTTTGCATAAATTTGTCTTTGTTATTACCCATGTGCATGTTGTAACTGTTGCTGTTGTTTCGTTCATTTACAGTTTGTCTGATTTCATCCAGGTGTGACAGAATAATCGACATGAAAATTGCGTTCATTAGTTTCCAGGAAGATGATGTAGTTCAGTTAAATGTGCTCTCAAGATTTGTCACATGGCCGTGATGGCGGTATTTTAATTTCCCTTGCAGTGATAGCAGTACTTATGCCTCACGGAAAAGCATTATCTGCACACTAAATGTATGTTAGGTAATAGGTATACCAGCAAAAAAATTACTCGCAGCAGCAATGATCCGCAGCACACATAAATTAGTAGTTTCACGTCAAAACATACATGTATCTGCGTCAAAGCACAAACCCGCTCTGGTAAACCCTGAAGAAGATGGCGACTATTATTATCAACGAGTGATGTCCCTTCGATTTGGATTATGAGATCTCCTTTTGCGCATGTCTTTAGTAGGCGGTTGCATTGTGGGGAAATTCCTTGTCCGTCACGAATGAAAACACGGCCTGCTGTTGACATAGACGCCTAGTTATTATTCTCACAGTTCCAGTTATGTTGTGTGCCAGTCCGGAACTATACATCAGGCTTATACATTTTTGCTGTTGACATTTTTATTTATTTGTTCTTAATGGACTGAAAATACGTTTAGTTGTAAACTTTGTGTCAAAATTTGTCTGGCCGACAACACAGCGACAGTGAACCGGTATTCAAGATTGTAGAATTGATTTGTTCATCCAAAGACAATTGAATTGACTCGTAATTTTGATTAGGCCTATAACACGATACCATGGGTTTCTTCGATACTCTAGCAACATGGCTTGGAATGAAAAAGAAAGAAGTCAGTGTCCTGGTTGTCGGTTTGGACAATTCAGGTAAAACTACCATCATCAATCATTTTAAGCCAAATGATTCCAAGAATCATGACATTGTTCCTACGGTGGGCTTCAATGTTGAACGGTTCACATCCAAAGCTCTGGCATTCACAGCGTTTGATATGTCAGGCCAGGGTCGTTATCGAAATCTGTGGGAACATTACTACCGAGAGTGTCATGGAATAATCTTTGTTATTGACAGTAGTGACAAGCTCCGCATGGTGGTGGCAAAGGATGAACTGAGTCTTTTGCTACAGCATTCAGATCTGAAGAACAGACGTATCCCTGTGCTGTTTTTTGCCAACAAGATGGACCTGAGAGACTCGATGTCAAGCGTCAATTGCTCCACTTTGATGGGTCTGGAACATATTCGGGACAAGCCATGGCACATCTGTGCCAGCAATGCCGTCAACGGTGAAGGCCTGAGTGAGGGAGTTGACTGGCTGACAGACCAAATCAAAGATCTATTAGAAAGCAGCAAGAAAAAGTAACTCTTCTGTGTGACTTCCAAAACTTACCCCTTGACTTGAAATATATGTTTGTGAAAGATGCCTCCTGTTTGTAACAGTCAAAGGTTGATAATATGGCCCAGATTCAGAAACGGTCAAATTTTATGAAAGTATCCATATGACGTTTGGAGAAAGATGTGGTGAATTTCAGAAGTTTCAATAAAACCTGCCTGTCTTTGATTTTAACAGTTCAAATGAATGTCAGGAATGAAAATACTTATTATTGTTCTCTCTCTCTCTCTCTCTCTCTCTCTCTCTCTCTCTCTCTCTCTCTTTCTTTCTTTCTCTCTCTCTCTCTCTCTCTCTCCTTTCTCTCTCTCTCTCTCTCTTTTTCCTCCTTAATAAGGAGTTAAGGTTATGAATCTGAATGTGATATTCATCATTTTGTGTATAATTTTTTCTGACATGAAAAGATTTATTTTTGATACTGGTAACATTAAAAATAGTGCTGTCATGTAAAAGTGCAGTATATGAAGGTAATGCTGTATAATTTAGGGTTTACCATACGGTTGCTTACATTTCCTTTTGTGCTGTATATCCCATATGTCAGTCATGGGTATAATTTGAAAGAAAATGTACCGTATTATGACTCAGTGCTTCTGTCAAGCATATGACCCCAACAATCACACTCACACACACCACACACACACACACACACAACACACACACACACACACACACACACACACACACACACTTTTTTCGGAGAGGAAACTGGGTCTTTTTAAGTCCACAAGCTGTGCTGTTGGTTAAGATAGAGTCTTGCCATTTCTCACCTCATTTATCCTCCCCTCCCCACCATATTTTCATACAATGTATGTGTGTTTATGCAGTCAGCAGGGCATTAAACAACGATAAGTATGTAATGAAAAATTGTGTGTCCTCTGTGTACAAAATGTGTCTGCAAAGATTTCTCTCATACTTGTCATCTCTTGTGGATGGATTTTTACCATATTAGCAATGTGCAGTATTCACAAATGCTCAAGTATTGGCCATGCTTGTCTGATGTTTTTGGCCAGAGAGGTCCAGAATGTGAAAACGTGAATTGAAGATGGATATTGGTTGTTTGAGATAGCTTACATCTGAATTCAGACCAAATACTTGATGCAGTAAAGAAGAAGTAAGTTTTATTGATATTGGTAGAAGGTCAAGGTCACAACTACGCAAACTTATGTCTGCAAGGATTTTTGTTATTGACAGATTTTGACCATCTATGCCAACAGCAGGAGTGCAGTCCGCACCGCCAGTGGAACATCTGACTGGTTCCCAGTGACATCGGGAGTAAGGCAGGGCTGTAATCTCTCCCCTCTTCTCTTCATGATCTATATGGATCAGATTACGAAGGAGGCAAACCCAGACCCTGAGGCACTCAATGAACTCATGTTTGCGGACGACCAGGCAATGGTGAACAATGACAAGATACAGCTACAGGAGCACACAGACCAGCTCAGTGAAAGCTGCGAGACATACGGCATGAAGATCAGCGTCAGCAAGACCGAGGTCATGACTGTCAGTAAGAGACCAAACAAACTGGATATCAACATCAACGGAACCCAGTTGAAGCAAGCCAGTGAATTTAAATACCTGGGCAGCATCTTCACTGAAAATGGCAAACTAGACAGAGAAATCGAGACCAGATGCCAGAAAGCCAACGCAGTCAGCTACCAACTTGCCCCTCTCCTGAAACACCCCAGCATTCCCACCAGCACTAAGGTGAAACTCATCAACGCCATTTTTCTACCAACGCTGACATACCAGTGCCAGACATGGTCCCTAACTAAAGTCCCCGAGAGAAAACTGGTCACCTGTGAAATGAAATGCCTGAGGAAAGCAGTAAACAAGACAAGGCGGGACAAGATCAGAAATGAGGTGATACGAGACATGGTAGGAGCAACACCAATCCTACAACACATCGAACATATGAGAATCAAGTAGTTCGGACACCTCACACGTATGCCCCTAAACCAACCAGCTCTTCGGGCATACACCAGATACTCTGGCTGGAGAGCCAAAGGAAGACCAAGACGACGATGGAGCGACTCCGTGGCAGACATCCTCAGAGCTCACGAGATGTCCCTTCTCCAGGCCACCCGCCTTGCTGCTGACAGACGACTGTATCTCCCCGCGAAGCCCACCGTACAAGCGGAAGGAAAAAGTAAAAGTAAAAAGTAAAGACAGATTTTGACCAAATCTAGACATAATGTTCAGTCTAGTCCATAGTCAGGTGGATAATGTAGTCCAGTATTGTCTGGATGATTAGGGTTAAAAACATTCTTTTCATTGAAATATCATATGCTGAAAAAAAATGAAAAAAAAGAATAGAAATTTCATGTAGCAAAGCTGCTTGATGATATTAGAAAACTTGGGTCTGCAATACTCTAATTCTGATTGGTTGAGTTTTTGTGAAAATTACTTTAATGCATAAAAGCATACTAACATCTGCCATACATCGTGAGTGCAGTTATACCCATGGTTGTTTTTTTTTCATTTTTTTTTTCATTGTTTTTTGTTTTTTGTGACTTTATCCTGGCCTTTTGGGTGTACATTGATGAATATTCATGACTTTGTAATTGTCATTGAGATATCGAAGTATTTGTGTGCAAAATTTTGTTTAGGCAGTAAATATAATTATTATAAACAATAAATGTTATTGTTTTAGACAGTAGGCCTACTTCATGAGTGAAACTGCACTGATACTTTCAAAGAAGGGAAAACTTGAACCATGTAGTGCATCATGTGTGAAATTGCATGTCTTCCTCAAAAAAAACAACTTCAACCCATGCATTTTGTAGGCCTACATTATGAGTGCTTTTACACTCGTGCTCATAAAGAGCCAAAAATCCAGGTAGACAGTCCTCTTTAGTATGTCATGAAATGATGAATGTATCTGCACCCAGCTTTCAAGAGGGTGGTTGTGCATCTATGTAAAAATGTTTTGCTTTTTATGAAACTCTTTTTTGTTTGTTTGATTGTTTTCTTTTTTTGTTTGTTTGTTGGTTGGTTGGTTGGTTTGGTATTTTGTCCAATTTGCCAAATAATGATTTTTTAGCATTGCACTGTTTTTGCTAAGTTCTTGTTGAACAACCTGTTAACCTTTTTTTTTTCTCTCACAACATTGAATAAGAAGTATTTGTTTATCCAAAAAAAGATTAATGAAAAATTTGGGAATGCAGATTAGTAACAGATTCTGAAAAATTTGGGAATGCAGATTAGTAACTGATTCTGATATACTCTGTATAATAAAAAGATCACCAACACCCAGTCAAGATAGGGCCAGCCACACGGTCATCCACTTAGCCTAATGAAAGCCTTGGAAGACACCAAACATGTTATAGTACTTATACACAGATCTGGGTGAGAAGAATCCCAGTGAAGAGCCATTTATTTTATATAGCAATTCCTTACCCTATACAATTTTTAAAGGAGGAAAGAAAAGGCAGCCTCTATGGCTTCTCAGTTGATTTCAGAACAATTTTCATAAGGTGTGAAGCTCTTTTGTTGAAATTATCCAGAAATTGGAATCGGATGTACTGTTTATGTAAGGAAAACACTGCATTACTTACAAGAACTTTAGATTGTCTTTCCACCATGATACTGAACAGTACAAAAAGGAGCACAGGCACATAAAAAGACATTTAGTAAGCCCATTATCATTCCATACATTTGTTAATGATTTACCAAATTACTTAAAAGGAAAAGGTTCACCACACATAAGTGGAGGTGGGAACATAAAGATCCTCGTCTGTTATGCTGGTTGTTGTTTTTTTCAACCAGTAGTTATGATTGCTATCAATATTATTTATATTGATTAGACAAACTCAATGACTATTGTAAGGAATAGAGACAAAAAATTAACCCCCAGAAAGGACAAAACCAGAAATCTACATATAATAAAACCAATCCCACCCCCACCCCTCTCTCTGTCTCTTCTTTATTTTTATTATTCCCTTGTGGCCCCCATAGTATTCAAGACGCAAATCAATATAGACATTGGAGTTATTTCCCCCATAATGGCATATTTGCTTATGAAATGACTGACAAAAGTAAATATTATCATTGTTGTGTACCACAGTTTCTTTTTCAGTAAACGGAGAAGGTTCTTTCAGAATTGCGAGCTAGTGCCCATTTTCCTACATTGCATAGATCAGAAGAGCCATGTCCTGAAATTATTTATGCCTGTACACCCATAGTGCATGGAACGATAAAATCCCTCTTTTGAAATATGTGCTTAAGCATCCACTTTGTACAAAACATTGGGTCCACCCTTAAAAATATGGTAGTTGGTGCACTTATACTGTACAGTAAAGGGAGTTGCAAAACAGTCCTTCTTCCAGTATGTAAGATGACTGGGCACCCACAACATATAAAAAGGGGGGCTAGGAAAAATTTGTTTTTAAGACTATGGGTGTCATTGCACCCATGATATCGGGACTATGGATTTTTTGATGATGTACAATTAAAAAAAAAGAAAAAGAAAAAGGGGATATGATTGTTATTATTAATGTGGCTTGACCATTGTTGTTGGATTTTTCTTTTTTTTAAAGTTTTTAAAAGTTCTTTCTTTAAAATGTTCTCCTGTGTGTTTTTAATTTATCAAAATCTTATTGTAATGTATGGTTTACTGTCAGATACTTGGACTAATACAGCAACAAGGAATCAAAACTGCACATATTTGAAGTTGCCGGTTGAGCTTTTTTCCAGTCGCACATGTACAAAACTTGGTCTGGGTGATGGGAAGGGGTATTGTTAGTATCAAGGACTATTACATTGGTATATTTGGACATCATTCTGTGTTTGATGATTACATGTTGCTTTCATGTGGATTTCATCTTAAGTTGACAAGAGCCTGTATTTCAAGATTATAACTGCATATAAGGGAGGATAAATTCATTGTCACGGCAAGCAGAAATGTTCTGCTGTGAAAAATGTTCTGACATGCCAAGTTATTTTACGTTTTTTTCTTTATGCACATGGCACATATCAGTTGTGGTACAGTATTTATGTACACTGTGTTGAGTACATTCCGTCCAAATTTTTTATAAACACTTACAATACATTCCTGGATCGATGTGGTTTTGGTTTTATTTCATGAAATGATTTTCTTAACCTGTGTATGTGTCAGAGATTGTGTGTGTGTGTGTGTGTGTGTGTGTGTGTGTGTGTGTGGTGTGTGTGTGTGTGTGAATTATACTGTGATACAATTTTAGTGAATTTTCTTGTGGGGATTTTGTTGTTTTGTTTTGTTTATGTATTTTTCTTGTTCCAACTTCTGTGCCACCTCTTGATGTTTATCTCGCGCCGCTCATTCTGACTTCTCAACTCACCACCAACCCCAAGTTCATTTAATCAGTGTCCCAGTGCCAGTAAGTCTGTGGGAGCCAGCAGTATCAAGCAGTTATAAAGCAAACTGCCAGTGGAAACTGTGCACTGCTGCTGGATCATTTCAGTGATGTTTAACAGTGTCTGTTCTGATGCTGCTATGGACGCTGCATATTAAACCTCTTATTAACACCTAATCACTCGTTGTGGAGAGTGAGATCACCTTGTAAGGAATCCCCTGGTGTCCATCAAGCAACAACCCTCATGATCCACTGATGCGTAAGATATGAATTCAAATTTACCTCAGCCACAGAAACAGTATAGGAAATTGAAACGACTTCAAATTTATCTCAGGAACGGAAACAGTACAGGAAATTGAAACTGAAGTCACCTCAAGATCAGAGCATGAAGGATCAAAATGTGTGAGAATTTTTACGATGGCATGATGATTGATGATACCATGATAATGGGGATGATGATTATGATGCTATGGAGTTCCATCTTGAATTGAGACTTCGAGTCTGAGTTGCAATATGTGCTTACTATCATAATATTATCCTGGCATCAACCAAGCCCAACAGACATCTGCAGTGTGGTCTGGAAATTTTAGCAACAGTCTCAATGGCATGCTTGTAAACTAGTAAAGTGGATGAGACTCACTGTGTGATGCCAGTTTTCCCAACAAACCCATAGCACGCTCAACACTGGGTAAATACTAATCAGGGCTGAAAAATCCCACAGTGTTTGTTTTCTTCACAGATGGGGATTCGAACCAACAGCCTTCCAATCAGTAGTATGTTGCACTAACCAGTGTGCCACATTGACTGATTTTTTGCAGAGTTAAGTTGTCCTTAAAGAAAACTGGTCCTTGTGTATATTGCTCAATCTTAGCTATATTATGGATGGTAGGCCCTACCCATTCCATGACTTAGTATTGTCTTTTTGATGAGATGATGAACAATGAGCTTTTGTATGGGGCATGGACATAGAGCCAGTAAAAGAACACATGACAACAAAAAGATCGTCCTTGATAAAATTTCACAGAAAGTCTTGTGATTTCTGCATGCATATCGAGATCAAAATAGATTTTTGAAAATAATGCATACAGAAAAGAAGAGAATAAAATGGGAGAAAAGGAAGGGGGGCACCATACCATTTCATGTGTGAAAATTCTGTTTTGAACAAAAAATCCATTCCAGTCCATTGTTATCTGAATACAGAACAAACTCAGTGTATTCCAGTTTCTTCAGCTGGACTAAAACCATGAATGTCCTCTCTAGTATTGTGAACACCTTCTCCGATGTAAAGGATGGTTGGTTTATTTTAAATAATTTAGATATAACAAACAGTGTGGATATTTTGTTCAGGAAGTGTGTAAATGAACATCACCATTTCACAGAAACAGGTGATGAACCCCTTTCTTGAGCACCAGCAGCTACTTATATTATAGCTGCTCTACAGATGTATGGTTATTTAGAACCCAATCCGGCTGAAATTTGGAAAAATACCACTGGAGAAAGAGGTCCACAAGCTTGAGCTTGAAGTACTGTCATAAAACTAAGTCTAGCTTAAGTGCCTCATTCAAGGAGAGCCATTTTTTTATAATTCTCAGTGTGTGAGTGAGTCATCAACAAGCATTTGTGATAAATAAAAAGGTGGAACATGCATGATGCAGAAATGTTACAGTATATGTGTTGTGAATTATGTGCTATTTGTATCGTGAGGTGTTCGAAAATGACATTCTTGTTGAACATGAATATTGTGCTTAAAGACATGCTCAGCTTCCTCGAGATTAATGCGTTTGCAGTTAGTAGTTTGGGATCTTCTGTAACATGGCTTTTGTGTTGTAATGCAAAGTTGCATGCTGTAATGACACATTTAACAGACTCAGACTAAAAGTCTTTATGCTTTTACTTTTTAAGGCTTTGAGAAATTAATATATACGGCACAGTTATGCAGATCATCAGCTAAGAACACAATTAAACATGGTCTTGTTACTGATGTATATGCATTCATATCTGTGGTCCAGTTACATGTAAAAACAGACATTATTTCTTTTATGCGGGCATTTTCTTTTTTTCATCTTCCTTTTTTTTGTGTGTTGTTCTTGGTTTGTTGCAGATTTTTGCTACCATTTTACCATTAATATTAGTTTAAAAGTATTCTTTTGTAAACAGCTGCCTTTTTCCTTGGTTTTTAATGACTTGTTAGCAATTTGCATACATGAAATGTCTTGACAGAATGGTGAATAGGGGAAAAATCAATCTGTTTATAGACTTTCAATAAGTATTTTTTAATTGATTATTGAATTGTTTCTTTTATTTAACATAGAACCTTTTACCTGCACAGACAGATTCAAGCCTGGTTTACAAAACTTTGTGTATGCGGTCTCTGATTTACACAACTGCGAATGCTTATGTCACCCTGTTCAGGGCTGGGGAAGACAACACAGCAAAGAAAACAAGCAGGAGCATCCTTCAAAAGATTGACAGTAAAAGAATAAGATCTCTACTACTTCACTTCCCATAGAAGACGTAAGGGTCAAAATCTGTTACTTTGTGTATTGCACAGTGTTTCTTATTGTTTGTTCATCTGGTACCACAGTACCAGTGTCTTTTTTTTAAATGCTTTCTTAATACTTTACTTGCAGTCACTCTGTTTTGTTTTTGTTTTTGATAGCTTGACTCTGTACCTTCACTGATAGAGAGTGAAGTACTGGGTAATCAACATGTGTTAGTGAAATTGTCTCATAAGTTTCAATATTGATATGTACATGTGTTTCTTGGTTGGTTTTAAGTCTTGTTTGAAAATTAATTCATAGACTAAAATGGTTTGCAGTTTGTTTTGGATTGAATTTTTTGTTTTTTTACCATTTCGAAGTTTATGTCCTCACAGCGTGTGACGGTGATTTGAATTATATGTGATCTTGATGTACCTTTTTTTTTTCACAGGCTGCAGTTAGACATGATTTTGTAATACCTGGGACCTCTCGAAAGTTTAATGAAATGATTGTATATTTGTTGGTTATCAAGTGTACCTTCAGGCTGGTTGAAATGATCAGTCAGCACTTTGGGAAATTAAAGTAGTGTACGTGGACCTGTTTTCAGTCCTTATGGTTTGAAGTGGTGTGTCTCTCTGTGTGCATGTGTGTCTTTGTAAATTATTTAGAAGTTGGTTCCTAATGTACATATATAATCATCTTTCTCCCATATTAAAAAAGGATCTATAGAAAAGGAAAATCCAAGATGTTTAAGTTTCCCCGTGGAGATGCAGGGGGCTCTTTCAGTATAAATAGTAGGCCTGTCTCCACCTTCTGGAAATGCAGTGTTATAAATTTCCTCTTTTCTGTCACTCCCTTTGTTTCTGCTTTGTTCCTTTGCTTTCTGTCATTTTCTGCCTTGCTGGTCCATTCACCTGTATGTGTTCGATAAAGTCTTACATACTTTTTCTTAGGATTGATATTTGGGTAGGCCCTACATGTGTTAAGTGCATTTTGGGCTCTAGAAGATGAGATATGCAGAAACAATTTGAGGTAGTTAATGCCCATTTTTGTGAATGTTTTGGTGTACTTAAGTATGCTTAAATTTGTATTCAGGTGTTGCGGTAAATTGGATGGAGTGGTCAACACCAGGGGCATTTTTAGATTATGTGCGCAAATGCATTGATATGTGTACTTATTTTTGTTTCCCTTTTTTTCCCTGTTGAAGTTTTGTATGTTTTGAAGCGGTTTTATATAAATAGCCCTGATATGGCTCTACACAGTCAGCTGGGCTTTAAACAACAATAACAACAATAACAAGATGATTAAGCTGCAATCTTCCTTCTAAATATAGAATTTCCTCAAAAGGGATTCATTGCATTCGGACAATTCCAAATGTGCTCAACTCAAATTGGCAACCTCTTACCTTGATTCTGTGCAAATCCCTGTGCACGGGCAAAGTCTCTGAAATGGAAAGGGGAGCAACATAAAACAATGATACCACCAGACTGATTGGAGTATTATGATGGACATTTTTTATCTTTTGGAGGCTGGGATTGAACTCGAAACATGAGATCTGTCCACATCACTATCTATGCAGTCAACCAGCCCACATCAAAATTGGCCTGTCCAAAGACTGAACCCATAACCTCTGTGTTAGAAGCATGGCGCTCTGCCCAACTGAGCTAACAGGCTATTCATAATGCAAACATAAAGAAAACTTAGGCCTACCATTTGTGGCATTTTGCTTTTCTTGTCGCAAAAGTCTGTGCTACTGAGAAATATTAATAGAACAACAGTTCACAGCCATCAGAATTATCTTATCATCAAGATGTGTCATATTATAAGCATAGTTGGTGACATATAATCTGCATCAAACAAAAATGAAAAGAAAAGAAAAAGTGGGAAGGTCATAATGATGATCTATGTTTTTTTGCACCCATTTAACACATTTCACGCAACATTGGAATTCAAATTAGCGCAGTAAGTTTCATGGTGACAACATTTCCCGTCATTACTAAGCATACTCATCAAAACTGAATTAGGTTTGCAAATACTCGAGATATAGGCATTTGTTGTTTATTTTAGTTCTCTCTCTCTCTCTCTCTCTCTCTCTCTCTCTCTCTCTCTCTCTCTCTCTCTCTCTTTTGGTGACCTGGACATAGCAATGATATACTTTTATGAATTATTATCAAACGTTTGTGACAAACATGCTCCGCTTAGAAGAAAATGTGTAAATAATGCACTCTTACCCCCATGGTTTAATGTCCATATTAATACAGCCATTTAAATACGAGATCGGTTTAAAAAAAAAAAGAGAGAGAACAGTTGTCCTGTATTTAAACACGAAGATACTGTGTTAAATACTTGATCCGTCGGGCAAAAGAAACTCGCTTTGATAATATTGTGACAACTCAGGAACATCGGGAAAGCTAAAAATACCTACTATTTATATGTTATCTTCTGGGCATTGACATTCTGGAAATAATTCACAGCAAAAGAATGTAATGATACTTATCGACAGCAGAGGTCTTGAAAACACAATACAAAACAACACTATTCCTTATTAAAATTTTGAGAATTTAAGAGCATTTTGTTCTGAAAAACTTTTCCTCGAGACACAGTCAGTATTCCTGAAACGACAGTAGGCTTATATTACGGATGTGATGGGTTTAGCAACAAAGTCATGAAACTGTCTTTATGTTATCCAAAATAAGTGCGATTGCCCGCGTCTTAGCAAACAGGAACCAGAAGAACAAGAAAACCGAAAAAGAACGCGTACTCAATACAAGACAAGACGGGCGCAAATTTTCGGCCAACCGGCCTTTGTCAAGCGCGATTGCACGATCACAAACACACCAAACAACGGATGATAAGAAAAAGACTAAAACTTCCCTGCTGCCTCGTCCAGTGGATAAAAAAGGGACTAATCATCATCATCATCATTCTCCTGCCCGTGATGGGCGTAGAGGAGAGATGAGAGACACTCTTGAAGCCAGCCGTCGCCAACCGGTCCTGTCCTCCGCCTGTCGCACCAGCGTGGGGCCATCCAACCTGGTCCATTCTTTGATGTTGTCCATCCAGCATTTGGCTTGTCGTCCCCTTCGTCTGCCGCCTCCCAGTGTACCCTGGAGGACCGTTTTGGGCAGTGAGTTGTGGCGTGTGACATGCCCGAACCACGACAGCTTCCTGTTCTTGACTGTTGCCAGGAGGGGTTCTTGTGGGCCTGCGAGTGTTGTTATTTGGCTCCACACAAAGTCGTTTGTCTTCCGATCTTGCCAAGAGATCCCGAGCAAGCGCCTGAAGCATTTAGTTTCAAACGTCTGGATTCTCTTGGTGGTCTCTGCTGTCATGGTCCAGCTCTCGCATCCATACAGCAGGATGGGGAGCACCAGGGACTTGTACAGCTTCATCTTCGATGGAAAGCCGATCTCTCTGCTCTTCCAGATCTTGTTTAGCTTTACCATCGCTGCTGTTGCGATCGCTAGTCTGGTCTTGATTTCTGTTGTAGAGCGACCGTCTTTGGTGAGAGTGGCGCCAAGGTATTTGAAAGCGTCCACTTCTTCAAGCTGTTGCCCGTTCATGTAGATTTCAGCATGGGTGTTGGTTGTGCTGTTGACCAGGACTTTGCTTTTTTCTGTGCTCACTTCCATTCCGTGTGCACCTGCACTTTCTTCCAGTCTCATGGTCAGGTCTTGTAGTTCTTCGTTGCTGCCTCCCATCAGGTCGATGTCATCTGCGAACCTCAGGTTGTTGATGGTTCTTCCTCCGATGGAGACAGTGGAGTGGAAGTCATGGAGGGCTTCACGCATGATGTTCTCCAGGAAGAGATTGAACAGCACGGGAGAGAGTAGGCAGCCTTGACGGACTCCAACTGTGGTCTTGAAGTAGTCCCCTATCTGGTTGTTGAGGAGAACTGCGCTGCTGGCAGTGTTATACAGCGCCTGGATGGTTTGGACGAGACCTTCCTCAATGCCAAACTTTCTTAGCACCTGCCACAAACCCTTATGCCACACCCTGTCGAATGCTTTTTTAAAGTCTATGAAGTTGTGGAACAGGTCTCTCTGATGCTGCAGATGTTTCTCCATCATTATCCGGCAGGTGAAGATCTGTTCTACTGTGCTTCTGCCCGCCCTAAATCCAGCTTGTTCTTCCGCAAGGTGTTCTTCCGCTTCTTTCTTCAGTCGATTCAATATGACTCTGAGCATGATCTTGCTGGTGTGGCTAATGAGACTTATTGTTCTGTAGTTCTGGCATTGGCGCATATTTCCCTTTTTGGGCAGGGGGATGATGAGTGATTGAGTCCATTCTGTGGGCCACTGTTTTGTCTCCCAGATCTTCTGACAAATCGATGTTACACGAGTGACCAAATCATTCCCTCCATGTTTGAGCAGCTCTGCTGGGATATTGTCTGCTCCAGGTGATTTCCCTGCTGGTAGGCTGCGGATGGCTTCTTCCACTTCTTCTCTCATCACTGGTAGCGGTGAGGATTCCCTCAATGGTGTTGAGTCCCCCTGAAACAAACTGTCATCTGGCTGTGTTGGGTAGTTGTATAGTTCTTGGCAGTACTGCGTCCATCTGTTCAGAACAGCGGAGCTTTCTGTCAGCAGCTCGCCTGAGGTATCCTCGATGACTGACGATCTGTTTTGCTGCGTCTTGGTAAGGTTTTTCAGTGTGGTGAAGGCATGTTTGCTGTTTCCTTTTTTCATGCCTTTCTCGATGTTCTCACACTGGTTGTTGATCCATTGTTCTTTGGCTTCAATCATTTTCTTCTTTACAAGGTTGTTGGTTTTACGATACTGTGCGGCTTCTTCAGGGCTGGAGTTTTTCGTCTTCTTCAGTGATCTTCTGTTGTCGCAGAGGTCAAGGATGTCATTTGAGATCCATGCTTGGTGTTTCTTCCTCTGTCGCCCCAGTACCTCCTCTGCTGTTTCGCGGACTGCCTCACCAAAGTTGTTTGTGAGGTCGTTGATGTCGCTGTCCAGGAAGTTGAGTGCCGCGAACCGCCCCCCGAGCTGTGCCTGGAATGCCTCTTCTATCTCTGGATCTTTTAGCTTTTCCAGGTCAAACTTGATGCGTGGCTGCGCAGCTTGGTACTTCTTTTTCAATTTGATCTTCATTGTGAGCAGCACGAGGTCGTGGTCGCTGCCTATATCAGCTCCAGGGTATGTCCTCGTCTTTGCTTTATTAATGCTTGATTTGAAGCGCCGCGGTGTGAGGACAAAGTCGATCTGGTTGTGAGTCTTTCCGTTCGGCGCATGCCAGGTTGTTCTTCTTGACAGTTTGTGGGGGTAGAGGGTGTTGGCAATGGTGAGCCGTTGGGTGCAGGCAAACTCCAGAAGGCGAAGTCCCCTGTCATTAGTTTCCCCTGTGCCAAATTGACCCACTGTTCCAGCCCAGTTTTTGTAGGCATCTGGGCCGACTTTGGCGTTGAAGTCCCCCTGAACTATGATGATGTCTTTCCTGGGGGCTTTTCCGATGGTGTCTTCTATTTTCTCATAGAATTCTTCAACCACCTGGTCTTCATGGCTGGTAGTTGGAGCATACACTTGTATGATGGTGATGTTCTTTGGTTTGGCTGACACCCGAATGCTGATGATTCTGCTGTTGACAGGCGTGCAGCTCATGATGCATCCAATGACTTCTTTGCGTACGATGAAAGCTACGCCATTTTCATGTAGTGACTCTTCACCACTGTACCACATCTTGTGTCCTTCCTCTGTGATTGCTTCTCCGAAGCCTGTCCATCTTACTTCCGATATACCCACAATGTCCCATTGGTAGCGTCTCAGCTCGTGCTCTAGTTCTTTTACTTTGCCGCCTCGTCCATTGGATAAAAACGGGACTAATACTCAATACAAGAAGACAAGACGGGCGCAAATTTTCGGCCAACTGGCCTTTGTCAAGCGCGAATGCACGATCACAGACAGACACCAAACAACGGATGATAAGAAAAAGACTAAAAACTTCCCTGCCGCCTCGTCCAGTGGATAAAAAAAGGGACTATTCCCTTTTTTTATCCACTGGACGAGGCGGCAGGGACTATTCCCTTTTTTATCCACTGGACGAGGCGGCAGGGAAGTTTTAGTCTTTTTTCTTATCAGGGAAGTTTTAGTCTTTTTCTTATCATTCGTTGTTTGGTGTCTGTTATTAGTCCCTTTTTTATCCACTGGACGAGGCGGCAGGGAAGTTTTAGTCTTTTTTCTTATCAGGGAAGTTTTAGTCTTTTTCTTATCATCCGTTGTTTGGTGTCTGTTTGTGATCGTGCATTCGCGCTTGACAAAGGCCGGTTGGCCGAAAATTTGCGCCTGTCTTGTCTTGTTTTGTTGTAGGCCTATTGAATATGCGTTCTTTTTTCGGTTTTCTTGTTCTTCTGGTTCCTGTCTTTACATTGTCATAACTTATCCACAATCTGAGCATAAGGAACAATTGGGTTTTCGTTTAGGTTGATAAAAAATTCGGATTCAGCTGTGCGGAGTGTTTTCTTAATGAATTTGATGAATGGACAGATTGATCAATCACTTGTGGGGAAGGTGGAGACAGGTCAATCAGTTTGGAATCAATCTGATTCTTTGTTCTTCAATGGCGATGTGAAGCCCGTCCGAAACTGGTCAAGGAGCCATATTGGGGATCGTATTCAAATCTCTCTCTCTCTCTCTCTCTCTCTCTCTCTCTCTCTCTCTCTCTCTCTCTCTCTCTCTCTCTCTCTTCTCTCTCTCTCTCTCTCTCTCTCTCTCTCCGAAACTTTTCATGATTGCTGTTCCAACTGTTCGATCATGATCGAGGAGTACATTCAATTTGAATTAAGAAAAAAAAAAAGTAAGGCACAATGGACAATGACCATACATACATAAAGCTATCAAAGAACATGAACAGGCGTTTTTGGTCTTTATTTTCGTTGTCTAACTCTGTGTCGGTGGAGTACATTCAATTTGAATTAAGAAAAAAAAAAGTAAGGCACAACAATGGACAATGACCATACATACATAAAGCTATCAAAGAACATGAACAGGCGTTTTCGGTCTTTATTTTCTTTGTCTAACTCTGTGTCGGTGTGAAGTTTACATTGTAGTTGTAGCCTGAAAAGTGATTTAACCCATTGACTCCCACACCGTGTCCACCATCATCCTGCATTGCCAACCATACTAACAAAGCAAGAATTTTACCCTTTGATTCCATCACCCAGGGTGAGGGATCAAAGAGTTAAGTTTTTGCAATTGGTGGCTAGGGTGCGGGAGTCAAAGGGTTAAGGAAAGGCAAATAAAACGTAAATTCAGTACCGGTACGAAAAAAAAAAAAAAAAACAGCAATCGTTCTCTTTTGTGGAATTTTGAGGCTTATAAGGACATCGGTAAAAATTATTTCTTATGTAGAAATCTGCTTTGTAGGCTACTGTAATTGTTGAACAGGATTTTGATTTGATTTTTTTTTTTTCACTAGAGTGCCCTCTTGAGGAGAGACCTTTTGTCCCACAGATGTGAGCATAGATTTCTTTTTGTATTCTTAATTTCTGGCGTACGTAAAAAATGTGGATTTAAGCAGGTTAAAATATGCATACATAATGTAGAAGCTTCACAATTAATTTGATGTTCATGAATACTTCTTGTTTAAAGATTCAACACTCAAGTAAAGTGTGTCAGGTGTATCTTTCACATGATTATGAGCTCTTTTTTTCTGGAGAGACTTTGTCCAGTCATGTGTAATTGTAGTGCAGTATATGTCTCACTACTCGTGTAATTTTCTATCTGTCTTTCTTGTGTATAGATAAAATATTACAGCCGTAAAACACATATATATCCCAATAGACTATAAGACAGAAATGGGTTCAAGAACAACATCACTTTGTAAAAAATTCAACGCTCTGGCAGTTTCAGCATAGTGTTTCATAGGTCCTTCTCGCCTCCTCTCCATTTCCAGAGTTTGTCAACACATGGGGCTAAGGGAGCCTGCCAGATAGCAGCTGGCAGATTTGGGTGGAACGCATACATGTACGTACGTGCATTGAATTTTGAACAAACTCAAACTTATTGTGCCTATCTCCTTTCAAATGTTCACCTGGACCATCCTTGAAGGTTTTATAAAGTGGGGTAAGGGAAAGGAAGGGAAAATGGGTTTAGAAATACGATCAGTCCTTGTTTTGTGACTAATCCGGATTCAAAACTCTAGGACAGGTGCTTTTATACATAATACACGCACGCATAATATATACATACATATATTGTATATATGTACGTAGGTACATACGTACATACATACATACATACAGTACATACATATTTGCATACATTCATACTTGCACATTTGCATACACATACATACATACATACATACATACATACATACATACATACATACATACATACATACACACATACACCTACATACATATGTATATACATACATACATTACGTACGTACGTACGTACGTACATACATGCATGCCTGCACACCTACACATACATACATACATACATACATACATTCATACATACATACATACATACATACATACATACATACATACATACATACATACATACATACATACATGCATGCATGCATACATGCATACATACATACATACACACATACATGTACGTACGTACATGTGTACATGCATGCACATACACATACACTTTTTCTCAATTAATTAAATTAGTTTGAATTGTGATCATCATAAAAGCAAAACTGTTGAGGGGAATGCTTTTAGTTTAAACTTACACACGACTAACGTACGATATTTATATAAGTAATGCTTGATTATTTACATAACTGATGAAGTTATGTGAAAATCCGAGATAACGACCAGACCTGTAAAAGATAAGGCATGCCTAGAATCTGGGGGGAAAAAAACGTTAAATATATTACCATTAGGGCCTACATTAAGACAGTCAAGCCACGTGACCAATCTGAGTGTCATTTTGTTGCTAGAACACACACACACACACACACCACACACACACACACACGCACACACACACACACACACACACACACCACTACACACATCACACACACACATCACTAGCCACACACATGCAAGCACACACACACATCTATGAACGCACACACACACGAACACATACACACATATCACGACACACACACATAACCACCAAGTGAACACGTTAACAAAACAATAACACACACATACACGCGTACACATCCATCAACACCTCTGAAAAGGATGTGCATATACATAGATGCATACATACATACACAAAGACGCAAGCACGTTTACACATACACATAAACGCGCCACACACATACAATGTATATAATTTTGTGTGTGTGAGTACATGTGTGTGTGTGTGTGCGTGAGTGTGTGTGAACGTGTTTGTGTGTAACAGAGAGCGTTTTTGTGTGCGACAGAGAGCGTGTTTGCGTATATTCTTTATTTAAAGGTTATGTGACAATTAACAGACAAATTATTGCACACTAAGAGATAAGAGAGACAGAGACAGACAGACAGACAGAGACAGAGAAATAGAGATAAGCAGAGAGAGAAGAAAGAGGTGCAGAGAGTGAGAGTAAGTAACCAGCTGAGTCAGGATTTTCAACATCTAAGAGACGTTGGTACTGACAACTTTCTTCTTTAGTCAAAGAACCCGGATGTGTTTGGGAGTTCATTCCTGTGTTCAAATGGGAGTAAAAACTTCACGGAGGTGATTCTTCTGTCGTTTTTGGTTCAATCACTTCTTTCCTTGTTAGTTGCTCTTACTAATAGGAATATTAGACTTAAAAAATAGGGGTGAGGATTGGGGTGGGTTGGGGTTGGAGATTTGTTTGTTTTAATTTTATAGAGTCCACATGTAATCCACTGTCAAGCTCGCTAAGGCTTGAACTAGAGTGGAAAGACAGAGAACAGACCTATCAGCTCTAACATCCCCTTTCACGAACTGAATAAGGAAATCCTTGGACAAAGTACAGTTACACAAATTTTATTACTGACAAACAAGACAACATGTTGCATCATTCGCACAGATCACAAACGTAGATAAGCATTGCTAGAGGTGGCACCCCAAAACCAACATTGCATATACACTACGCACAAAAAGTTAAGGATCACTTGCACAAAAATTCATAACTTTCAAAATAAGAAAGCCAATGCGTTGAAGTTTGGCAAACATTTAATTCCATGCTTTAGCGATAACGATACACAATGCCTTCAATTTCGAGCAATCGTTTGGTGTGTACATTTGATCAAAGTGGGTACGTATCGAAATTTGATTTCCCAAAGTCATTGAAATCACAAGACAGGACATTCTGATGCTCCCAAAAGTTCAGTAATGCGTGTAACCGCCATGGCTGTTCTGGCACTCGACGCAGCGAGTCCTCATCGAGTTGACCAGGTTGGTGAAGATCCTCTGTGGAAGCGCCTGCCACTCAGCCTGCAGCATCTGGTAGAGGTGTTGGGCATCCCTGGGAGGGGGGTGGTTGCTCCTCACTTTGCGATCCAGCTCATCCCAGAGGTTCTCAATCGGGTTGAGATCGGAACTGCATGCTGGCCACTCCATTCTGTTGACTCCAGACTGCTGCAGGAAGTCGTTGACCACCCTTGCCCGTGGGGGCGAGCGTTGTCATCCTGGTAGACAGCCGTCGGTCCCATCTGCTGCAATGTAGGCACAGCCAGCGGTCGAAGGATCTCATCCCAGTATCGGAGGCCAGTCAGGTTACCCTGTACATGATACAAGGGTGTTTTGGTGAAGGCTGAAGGCCCTCCAGACCATTACAGAACCTCCACCAAAGGCCACCTTTTCTTGGACAGTGGTGTCAATAAAGCGTTGTCCTGGGCGCCTCCAGACCCTCAGTCGGCCGTCGTTGTGGTTCATGGTGAAGCGTGATTCATCACTGAACAGGACCTGGGACCATTGCTGACGTGTCCACCTCACGTGACGTCTGCAGAAGGCGCGGCATGCTGCCCTATGGGCTGGAGTTAAGCGTGGCCGTACAGCTGGGCGACGAGAACGGAGGTTAAACCCATGAAGGCGGTTCCGTATGGTCTGCTGGCTGATGTTGATGTTAGTAGCCACCCTCAGCTGCCTTCGAATGATGCTGGAAGAGGCTGTTCTTGTCTGCAGGGCTTGTCGTTCAATGAGACGATCTTCACGTGGGTTTGTCTTCTTCAGTCGACCAGATCTGCGTCTTTCATGGAACCTCCCAGTGGCTGTGAAGCGTTGAATCAGTCTGACAATGACCAGATGGACACCTGAAGTCGCCTGGCCACTTCTCGCTTGGGAACACCATCTTGGAACCATGCAACAGCTCGTCCCCTCTCAAACTCGCTCAATTTTCGTCGTGGAGGCATTGTCAGATCAGGCCTACTACTGGTGGAATGTCTTCTTATAAAGCCAAGCAAGAGACAGCATCTCACACATAAACAGCAGTCCTTGCACGTGCATAATGGTTTTTCCATCTGGCTTGTGCAATGTGTTCAGGCAGAACGGTCCAAAACAAGGTCCTTTTTCGCAAGTTTCCGCTTTTCCGTTTGCGGCCAAGCTCAGTAGTAGAGAATCCCGTGCAATTTTCGCACTAACACAACATCGCCCACTTACAGCTGAACAAGAATTCAATAATTTGGCTGGACTGAGAAATAAATAACAGTAGCGAACTGAGTTTATTACGCACCTGTTTTCTCATAGTGATCCTTAACTTTTTGTGCGTAGCTTATTTCAAATCTTCAAAACAACGGAAATCACTTAGAAGTATTGCTAGAGGTGGCACCCCAAAACTAACATTGCGTACATTTTAAATCATCAAAAACACCGGAATTCACATAGAACGTTATTAAACGCACACTCTCACAGAAGATAAACGTCAGCAATGTACACATAAGACTGATAAGTTAACCACGTACATACGTTCTGTCTTGCCTCAGACCTTTGCCTCACGTGTGTAGTGACCCTCACGAGAAGGAAAGAATAACCTTCCACACTTAGTCTCACCAAGGGTGACAATTACAGTCCATACGACGTCCCGAAGCTAGGGTTCCCAATTTCTAACGAGTCTTTCGACGCCTGGAATGGCGAAACAGGCGCTGACTGAACGAACGCTGAAACAAAAGGAAGATCCTCGAAACAGCAGAAAGTTGAATCCTGCGAAGGGCGACGCCAAGGAAACGAGCCGAGTCGAACAGCTGGGCTGTAGGCTCATGGTGTGGAGGTTACTGCCAAATCCTGCCAGAAGTTGCTGTCGTAGAAGCGCCCACTAGCTGCACCTGCTTCGGACGCTCGTCACGTTACCGCAGCTGGGACACACAAGCCTCATCATAGAGCCTGGACCAACATGGATATGAATGACAACTGGCACAGGACACTGTTGATCTTCTCCCCTCACACTGGCGAAACTAAGGAAACAACCTCCCCTACTGACCCACAGGCATATAGACAGCTATTAATAGACACAGCAGCAAAAACTCATTCACTTATACAACATATTGTAAACTACGATACCAATGACTAACCTAACCGTCCAAACCACACATCAGCTGTAGCAAAGGGGGATAGACGTCGATTCACTCCTAGTTACATATCCTACAAAACACAGACCTCTAAACTTCCAGGAAAACGGTCGAACTACAATTCGAATGACTGACCTCGACACCCAAACCACACACCGACTGTAGCAGAGGGGGACAGACGTCGATTCACTCCTGGTTACATATCTGACAAAACACAGACACTTTAGACTTCAATAGAACAACGTCGAACTACAATTCGAATGACTGACCTCGACACCCAAACCGCATACCGACTGTAGCAGAGAGGAACAGACGTCAATTCACTCCTGGTTACATATCAGACAAATATAACCTCTTCCCACTCCTTGGACACAAAATCCAACTACAAGTGGAATCTCTGACCAGAAACTGGTCCCAACCGCCCTGACTGCATACCGACTGTAGCAGAGGGCTTCAGCACACCAATTGACTACTGGTTACACATCTTTATAGACACGAAACTCTTCCACTTCTAGGACATAAAAATCCAACTACAAGTGGAACCTCTGACCAGAAACTGGCCCAGACTCCACCCCCCTAACTGTCAACCGACCGTTGCAGAAAGGGGGCCAGACACCAGCTGGACACTCTTACACTGAAAACCTTCATTTCATCAAGCCAACAAAACAAGCTGACAGAACCATAGTTCACAAACTGCAGCGCAAAAAGCACGCAAAACTTTTACACACACAGGCCCACGTAAACCATATCTTTGGCCACAAACACGAGTTGACGGAGCTGTCACAACCCCAGTGCAAAAACACGCAAAAATACACACACCAGCTTAGGTAAGCCATAACTGGGCAGGTAAGTTTTGTCTAACTTCGGCCAAGACCCCACACGCACTGACCCAACAAAACATCCTTGTCCCCAAACGAGAAGAAAAGGGAGAGAAAAACATGAACAAAACTGCCGTGACATCCACATGGAGTCTGATTTATATCAGCCCACCCAGACTTAAAAATAACTAATGTATAACATATATCATAGGATCCTGTCTATGAAAACAACTGAGGGAAATATCACCAACTGTCTACTTTCAAGTTTATGTCCTATGAAATAATAGCTATACAGATGAGGACAGATTATATTTTTACAAAGAGCTAAGCGCCTACAAGAATAAGACCAAAGACAGCAAAGAACTCATTGTAACGGGCGATTTTAATGGAAGGTAGGAGGTAGGAAAGAACCATGATATGGACATTTAAGCCCTGTCAGTGAACAGGAGGCTAAGTGTAAGTCAAATGGCGAGATGCTGCTTAACTTATATGCTGAGCATGAACTCTTCATCACCAAAATCTTCTGCAAACACAAAGTCAGTCATGTGAAAACATGGTACAAGTGGAATGACTTGAATCAAACTTCCCAACTGATCTCATTCTCACATCTAGGGTCACAGTTAAAGATGCGAGAGCAATCCCAAACTACGTCATTGACATTAATCACAAAACTGTTGTTAAGGTGTACACACCAAGAAAAACGAGATCAAGTCCCCATCATAAAGCTAAATTAGAAAATATGATAAACATGAAGAAAATGAATGAAGAAAGTGTCAAGGTGGAAGTAATTTCAGATGTTGGAGAAACCTGTGGCAATTTGCAGAATGAAGTTGGCCCGATAGAAAAAGAATGGAACATTTTTCAAGCAGGAATTACAAGAATTTTGAAAAGAAGATGTGGAACAAAAAAAAAAAAAGAAAAAAAGGACAAATAAGAATAAAAAAAAAAAAACTACTGGGTGAAATTACTCAATCAAGGAAGCCTTGAAAGTCAAGAAGAAACTAAACAAAATGTGGGCGAAATCAAAAAGGGAAGAAGACACATAGTCTACAGAAAAAGCAAGAAAAGAAGCAAAGAGAAAAGTAAAAGCTGATAAGGATGAATCTTGAAAGAATTATGGCGAACGCCTGGCACAGCTTTGTGGATGGTCACAAGAGATTTTTATAACTACTGACGGAAGATGGTTAAAATACAGAAGATACACATCAAGGCCAAAGTTTGTCTGTAAACTTCAAGTTCCTGTTTCTCAATGCTTTTCTTTGTTATCTTTTTTGTTTGCTTCTTCTATCCTCTTCTTCTTCTTGTATTTTTTCTTTGTATTTTCAGGTCGTCGCCCTTACCTACATTATATATCGCAATAAATATAAAATGAACTTAAAATAAAGAAAAACCGGGGAAAAGGATATGAAAGACTCCTCAAGCCTTCAGATAATCATATGAGTGATAGAATGACATCTATACACTTTTTGAGAGAGAGAAAGCAATGGAGGAAAGATTTAAAGATTTTTCTCTCTCACTTCCTTATATTTATTATCATTATTGATATTATTAGTATTATTGTTGTTGTTGTTGTTTTTGTTGTTGTTGTTGTGTTGTTGTTGTTGTTCATCACCATCATCATCATTAACAATCCATTCATAACACTGCAGATTGAACACATGACTAGCTGAGAAATCAACCTCCTCCTCCTCCACACACACACACACACACCACACGCACGCACGCACGCACCACGCACGCACGCACGCACACCACCACACACACCACAGAGTGGACATACACATCATACAACTAAACTAATGTCGTCTTCTGAGGATAAAACCCCATTCTCGCTTTTGTGATCATACTGACCCGAATTATGAACCAATTTAAGTTCATTCAGTTCGAAGGTCTGGGGTTCAATCATGCCTGGTTTGGTTACCTCCTATCTGATGGGTAAAGGGTGGAGATTTTTTCGATCTCCCAGATCGACATGTGTGCAGATGTATCATTGCCTAAACACCATTGGTGTCTATATATGCACGCAGAATACCACAATGATATGCACTTTAAAGATCCTATAACTCATGCAAAGTCCGGTGGCTTATAGAAAAAACATGAAAACGCTCAATATGCACGCCCATCGACGACGGAATATACTCACTGTGCAGTAACATTCCGCCCGCAGAGTGCGAGCAAAAGAACTTGAATTGATGCATTCGAGAAAAACCGGAACGCTTAACAAACAAAACAAACAAACAAAACCAGATTCGTTCAGATAATGTTCAAGTAGCCTTCTGTCTCCTTTTGCTGCTATTTACGTGTTGCCCAAGAGTTGTTCCTGAACGGCTGATATATCCATTGTGACCCATTGTGACGCATTTTCATTTCATTATTCCAGCCTCTGTGAGCCCCATAATAGTGCAATTCAAAATCATCGATTGCATCACTACCAAAAGTCAAGAACTCATTCGCCTTAAAAAGTGAAAACTTATTTTGAGAACTATTGAGCAATGTGGGTCACCCAAAATTAAAAAAATTAACTGTGGGCAAAAAAATTAAGACAGTCAAGCCATTCCGAAAATCTCCCCCTTTTCTATAAAAGCTCTAACAGAAATCCTGATTTTGTACTTCTCAAGGTCACAGCAACCTTGAAAAACCTTCTGTTGAAACAAAATATGACACGCATCAAGTACAATGATAGACTGTCATAACAATGAAAATAGATGTAAAATATTGTCAGAAGTTTTCGACAAAGTGCTGTTCGCGCAACTTCATCAAGAAGTGAAGATTTTAGGAACTTTTTAGTCAATGTCACTTTGACGTTGAAGCTTTATAATCGAAATTCAACCTTCGCCATTCCTCAACATGTCACACCTTTTATCAAAATTGGTAAAGATCAACCCATAAAGAGCAAAGAAAATCTTGTCCATACACTTTTGGCATAAACAAAAACATGGGCGCACGCGCACGCGACGCGCGCACACACACACACACACTGTACTCATACATAAACACAGACACACGCACGTACGCGCGCGAGCACACACACACACACACACACACACACACACATATACACACACACACACACACACACACACACACAACACACACACACACACACACACACACACACACACACCACGCAACAAGTCACACCACATACTCTTTCGTCAAAATAAGATAATGGTTCCCCTCCCCCCCCCTCTTTTTTTTTTTTTTTTTTTTACTAGAGATTGGAGTAAAAAGAAATTATAGAAAGAAGTATTGTTCTGTAATATGTTGCAGACATAATCAAAATTTGATTAAGAATTCCGAAAATGGAGCAGACATTATCTTAGATTTTGTTATTGTTATTGTTGTTAGCATTCTGTCAACGGCAGATGTGATGCGTCTAGTGTGTCGGCTATTGACTGCGTGCTTGTCACCTCTCACTTTCAGCCTGCACCACTGGCTAGCACGGCTGCTTGCAGCTATGCGAAAAGAAGAGCAGAATGCGTAAGTCTCTTCCTGCCAGTACATAGCATCTCCATCAGCAAGCCCTACGTTACGCCTCCTCGTGGCGACATGCGGTAACTGAGCACCTCACGGACTCAGGCTAAACCTCGAGGGACTCAAAGGAGGTCTGGCCCCCAGACGCGCGGCATGCAGGCCCACCAGCGTGTGAATATCCCCTGGTGCCCACGAACCACCCCAACGCTATGGGTAAATAGCTCCACTGCCTTGTGGAATCTCGGGAGAGAATAAGGTTAAGGGAGATAACCCTGAAAAAAATCACCCTACTGCCTTGTAGGTTGTCGTGGGAACGACAAAGACTAGCGGAGAGACCGCAAAAAACAACAACAAACAAACAAACAAAACAAACAAACAAAAACAACAACAACAACAAAAAACGATGGAAGGCAACGGGAAACCACCATCGTATTCTCCCTCGAAAATTTATGGACTGACAAAAAAAAAAAAAAAAAAAAAGAAGAAAAATGAAGATAACGACGTAAATAGGTGCTCCATGCGGCGCAGGTGACACCAGACCGTCAGCGAGCCACTGCGACAAAACACAAACTCAAAAATATCAAAATTGCAACATGGAACATTAGAACATTGTTGCAAAAAGGTAAATTAGACAATATCAAAATGGAGATGGAAAGGCTTAACATTAGTGTTTTAGGACTAGGGGAAGTGAGATGGAAGGGGACAGGCATGATAACATCAGGAGTGTATACAGTAATATATTCTGGTGGAAACTTCATGAAAGAGGAGTAGGCATCGTAATGGACAGGGACAAATCAAAAGCAGTTAAGGGATACTGGGCTGTGTCTGACTTGCTGGTCAAATTGGGAGGCAGACCATTTGATACCAACATCATTCAGGTGTATGCACCAACATCCGCAAGTACTCAGGAAGGCATCGACAACTTCTACGAAGTATTAGAGACGGCCAAGGCCCAATGTAAATCACAAGACGTTACAGTAATAATGGGAGATTTTAATGCTAAAGTGGGACAGGATAGGGTGAGGATACAGTTGGACCTCATGGCTTTGGTACACAAAATGAAAGGGAGGGAAACTTGTAGAATGGGAACAGATGAATGAGTTCATAGTAGGAAACACCTGCTTTGAGCAGCCTAAAAAAATGGACTTGGATGAGTCCAGGAGATAATACCAAAAATCATATTGACTATACTACATCCTGATTAATAAAAGATTTAGAAATTCTTTACTGTTAGGAAAAACACTAGCGGCCTAGGTGCAGACTGCAACAGTGACCACAGTCCTATAGTGGGAAGATTATGGCTGAAATTAAGGACAAGGAAACCGACCAAAAGCAACATCAAACTAAATACTTGGACATCTTAAAGACAGTGACCAGCGAGGAACAATGGACAAAGTTGAGAAATTCGATAAATGAAGCTTGTGAAGAAATCCCTGGAGTATATAGGAAAGCAAAAAGGAACTGGATGACAAGAAGATATTTTAGGTCTTGTGGATGAACGGAGGAAGGCAAAAAGAAACGAGGAGATATACAGGAAGATAAACAAAGAAATCTGGAATAGGCGCAGTGAAGCTAAGGAAGCTTGGCTGAAAACAAAATGCAAAGAAATAGAAGACCAACACAAAACGGATCCTCGGGGTGTGTGCAGACGAATTGAAGAAATTGTCCACAGGAAAAATACATGCACATCAGCTGGTTGCCTAAAATCGAAAGATGGCATGCTTATCATGGAAAAAGACAAAATATTAGACAGATGGGAAGAGAACATTAAAGACCTTTATGAAGATGACAGAAACGAAGAACATATTATAAGAAAGAACTTTGAAGGACCACCCATAATGAAAGATGAAGTTAGAGCAACACAGAAAAAGATGAAACCAGGAAAAGCCTCAGGACTAGACAACATTACTACAGAGATGTTTCAAGCCCTGGAGGAATTTGGTATTGAAAAAATAACAGTCCTCTATACGAAATTTACGACACTGGAAAAATCCCCAAAGATATGTCAAAATCAATTTTCATTGCACTTCCAAAGAAGACAGGGGCTATAGAATGCGAACTCCATCGCACAATCAGTTTGATGAGTCATGTAACAAAAATCCTATTACGAATAATCATGATGAGGACAAGGAATAGAATCAAAAGATAAATAGCAGATGAACAGTGTGGATTTGTGGAAGGGAAAGGAACTATTAATGCCATGTACATCCTAAGAACTATCATAGAGAGGTCAATCAAGATGAATAAGGATTTATATTTATGCTTTGTTGATTATACCACGGCTTTCGATCGGGTAAGACATGAAGAATTGATCAACCAATCAGTAAGACTCAATATTGATGGAAAAGATCTACGAATAATCAGAAATATGTATTGGGAACAAACAGTTGCAATGAGAATAGAAAACGATATAAGCTCTTTCCAAAACATCAAAAGAGGAGTCAGACAGGGTTGTGTTTTGTCACCAGATCTGTTTTCATTTTACAGCGAAAACATCACGAGAAACCTGAAGAAGACCCTGGATTAAAGGTTGGAGGAAAAATGATAAACAACATTCGATACGCAGATGACACCATGCTAATTGCAGAAAATGAAAGGGACCTACAAAACCTTGTGAATATACTAGAAATAGAAAGCAAAGGTAAGGGCTTGGAACTAAACAGCAGGAAGACTGAACTCATGGTGATCAGTTAAAAAAAAAAAGAAATCCCCTGATGCAAAATAACAGCAAACGGCACAACCTTGAGACAAGGTTGATAAGTTTAAATACCTGGGAATGATCATTTCGCCAGACGGCAGATGCACATCAGAAATAGCCGGCAGAATCGGCCAAGCCAAAACAGCATTCAAGAAGATGACAAGCATTCTTACTAACAAATGCCTATCAATTAACATCAGGAAGAGAGTTCTTGAATGTTATATAGAACCAATACTGTTGTACGGTTGTGAGGCATGGACAGTCAACAAGCAAAACCAGAACAAGATTGAGGCAGCCGAGATGTGGTTTCTTAGAAGAATGTTGAGAGTTCCATGGACAGCAAAGAAAACAAACGAGACAGTCTTGATGGAGGCAGACACAAGTAGATCATTTATAAGGAAGATTAGGAAAAGACAGGCAACATTTATAGGACATTTTATGAGGAAAGGGGAATTGGAGTACCTGGTCACAACGGGAAAGCTGGAGGGAAAGAGAGCACCAGTTAGACCCAGGGAGAAAATACTAGACGGATTTGCAGAGTGGCTGAAGACAAGGAGGGTGGGAGAGATGCTTGATGCAACAAGAGATAGAGACAGATGGACGTCCATGATCGCCAACACCATGCGGCAAGGCACCTGATCAGCCAACTGTGTAAAGCCATATCAGGGCTATAACCGCTTCAAAACATACAAAACTTCAAAAGGAAAAACAGGAAGTGTTTGGGTCAACATGATGTAAAATCGTATAGGCGTAATTGAATTTAATTGAAAACTTTGTGGCTGCTCATTAAAACACGAACCAAAATGAAACTTGAAGAACCCATGAGCCCTTGCAAAATATCTGCTCTGTCAATTTCATTTCGCTCAAAGACATATGAACTCACCCGCAGTCGTGTGCACATGAAATAAAAGCACACGAACCGGGCAAGGAACTGATTAAGTAAGTAACCTTCTTAATATAAACGACGCATCAGGAACTGGTTCAGCGTTCTGTTTGCTTCAATGCGATAGTAATAAAATAGTGACATAATCATAAAGTAAGACACGTGTCACGTCCACGCGTACTCTTGATCAACATGTACTGTTCTTATCATTTGCCCCTATATAAACTGGCAGACTTTTTCGTGATTCTTCACAGTTACTACGTTCGTAGAACTACTGGTGGTGTTGCAAGTAAGAGTAAGTTGCATTTCATGTGATTTCAGTCATATTTACTAGTATCCAAGATATAGTGGCAAAACAGCTATGAATGGGAAAAAAAAGTTGCATTATATCGAAATGAGGTATACACACTTTATGGTGTCCATATCAGAATTTGCTTGAGACAGGCCCATGAGCTTTGTTTGATTTCTTGTTCTTTCTTTGACGTAAGTAATTAAGACATTGACCGTATATTTTTACTCACTGACTACAATGCAGATCGTCAATTATATAATCATATATACATATGTATATACATACATACATACATACATACATACATACATACATACATACATACATGCATACATACATACATACATACATACATACATACATACATACATTCATTGTGTGTGTGTGTACATCTATAATTATATATATATAGAGAGAGAGATCTATATACATATCTATACAGATATATAGGAGTGTGTGTATAACACATACATCCACATATATGTATACACATGTAGTTTACTCACTGACTACAATGCAGATCGTCAATTATATAATCATTTATACATATGTATGTACATGCATACATACATACATACATACATACATTTTTATGTGTGTGTACATCTATAGGCCTATATATACAGAGATAGATAGATACATATTTATATAGATATATATGAGTGTGTGTATAACACATGCATCCATATATATATATGCACATGTGTGTGTGTGTGTGTGTGTTTTGTGTTGTGTGTGTGTGTGTGTTGTGTGTGTGTGTGTGTGTGTGTGTGTGTGCGCGTGTGTGTATGTGCGTGCGTGTGTGTGTGTGTTTAAGAGAAAGATAGCAGAAAAGTTCAGACGTTAACCTGCCAATAACTAAACTCAAGGTTCCAGGATTCGTTTCCCGTTGAGGCCTCCACTTTTCTCCTCAATTCGATCGGAAAATTGAACTGAACTTCTAGTTCTTCGGAAAAGGACGAAAAACGAGTCGGACCGGACCCGTGTGCCTTCAGGCCTGCGCACGCTAAAAGATCCCACGGTAGTTGAAAATCGTGAAAAACAGGATGAATGCCCGACTGCCCTGGCATAAAAATACTGGAGAGATAGGTTTATTTCCCAGGTCCGCCCCTTCAAGCCATTGGTCTTCTCGCCTTTTTGAAGTTTTGGTAAAAAAAAAAAGAAAAAAAAAGTGACAGACAGCAAGATAGAGTAAGTGAAAGAGAAAGTGAGTAACAGAGGGACAGGGGAAAGAGAAGAGAAAAAGAAAATATGTTGGAACAGTGTGTGTGTGTGTGTGTGTGTGTGTGTGTGTGTGTGGTGTGTGTGTGTGGTGTGTGTGTGTGTGTGTGTGTGTGTGTGTGTGTGTGTGTGTGTGTGTGTGTGACAGAAAGAATGATGACTTGGGTCTAACTGGTTTGAGCGTACACACTCAGCATCGTGTGTGTGTCCATGTGTGTGTGTCTGCGTGTGTGTGTGTGCGTGCATGCGTGCATGCGTGCGTGTGTGTGTGTGCGTGTGTGTGTGTGTGCGTGTGTGTGTGTGCGTGTGCGTGTGCGTGTGTGTGTGTGCGTGCGCGCGCGCGCGCATGTGTGTGTGTGTGTGAGACAGAGGGAGGATGAATGCTTGGGTCAAGGGTCGCACGCCACACTCCCCTCCTGTCTCCTCCTTCCCAGTTTGCGTGTGCTTAGTGCCCTGGATTTTTGGTTGTTGTTGGGTAATTGTTTTGGGGGATATATAAGAGTGCGCTCCTTGGTTTAATTCTTGAATCAAGATTTGGCACCTTATAAATATCATCATTATCATCATCATCACCATCATCAATATTATTATTATCAATATATGTATATACATATACACACACACACACATATATATATGTATATGTGTGTGTGTGTGTGTGTGTGTGTGTGTGTGTGTGTGTGTGTGTGTGTGTGTGTGTGCGTGCGTGCGTGCGTGTGTGTTGTGTGTGTGTGTGTGAGTGTGTATGTTGTGTGTGTGTGTGTGTGTGTATTTGTGCGAATCGCCGAGTTTGCACGAAAATGTCCGTTTTTATGCTGCTCAAGATCTCAAGATTTCAAGTTGTCACGTTTTGTGTGGTCGTTCCTTCTTTGATTTAACGTCTTTTCACTATAAGTGACATAGACGGACGTGTGTGTGTGTGTGTGTGTGTGTGTGTGTGTGTGTGTGTGTGTGTGTGTGTGTGTGTGGTGTGTGTGTGTGTGTGTGGTGCGTGTGTGTGTGTGCGTGTGTGTGTGTGTGAACATTTTGCTTATGTTTATGCCATTGGGGAGTAGTGTAGGAAATCGCTAGATGGAAAAAAAATCACGCAGTAAACAAGCTAAATATGAACTTGACATACACTCACGCAAAAAACAACAGCAAAACAGCAGCAACAACAACAACAACAAATATATATATATAATTCATACAGACCGTATAAAATGCTCTCTGTGCCATAATGATTACGTTATTCACAATGATTTTATCATTCTAAAGAAACAGCATAAAGGGCTGTCTATGCCATAATGATTAGCTTATGTTATTCACAATGAATATGTCATTCTAAACAGACAATATGAAGTAATCTTTGTGCTAAAATGATTAAGTTTTTCACAATGAACATACCATTCTAAAGAGACCATATGAAGCACTCTCCATGCCATAATGATTCTGTCATTCACAATGAATATATCATTCTAAAGAGACACACGATGTATTCTCTATGCTGTAAGGATTAGATCATTCCATAGAGACAATGTATGTTGATAACTGTGTATCGATTATAATAATACATCTAATATCGGTATTGTTTATCTACAGAGACAACATGATGAAGCGCTCTCTATGTGTGTTGCTGTTGACCTTGACCTCAGTCCTTGGAACTGACCTCTTAACGACTGCCTCAAACAACGGATGCCGAAAAATCGTGGAATTAATCCAAACAGCTGGGTTGGATGGTGCTCTCAAAGCAGCTCGTAAGTTTACATATGTATAGTACTTGAAAATATTTCAAATTCGGCGACATCATAGATTAGATTCATGTTTGAAGATAATGAAGTAAGTACACTTTGATACAATTGTAACACACAAACACGCACACCACACTCACAGACATCTGTATGTAAATAACATATGCATATGTGTGTGTATATGTGTGTGTGTGTGTGTGTGTGTGTGTGTGTGTGTGTGTGTGTGTGTGTGTGTGTGTGTGTGTGTGTGTGTGTGTGTGTGTGTGTGTGTGTGTGTGTGTGTGTGGCGTGATTCAGTTAAAAATATCTCCCACACTACAGACAATTACAGAAAACAAACCTTTTCCACATCAAGCTGACAAATGATATGGAAAAAAAATTACCAAACCAATAGTGTCTCTCTCTCTCTGTCTCTCTCACACACACACACACACACACACACACACACACACACACACACACACACACACACACACACACACACACACACACACACACACACACACACACACACACACACACACACACACACACACATATCAATTCAAAATTCACAGCCTTCGATCAACTATTACATCGTAAAGGAGGGACTAGAGCTTCGCACTTCTACCGACTTTCTGACTCTAAAATTTGAAGGAAAAAAAAAATTCATTTGACTTGGTGCCTCTATAGCCTACACTGACGGAACTTAAATTAACCTTACCTAACGATTTTGTCGCAGAGAGCGTGACCCTCTTCGCTCCGAGCGATATCGCCATGGGAAAAGTCCCCGTCGAAGTGATGAACCAACTGACACATAATGCCACGCTGTTAGCAGATGTCCTAAAATTTCACGTCGTGCCGCAAATCGCACGTGCAGCTGACATCAGGAATGACCTGCTTCTGCCCACGCTAGCAGACAACGGGATCAAAATGAGGATGAACGTGTACAGTTCTGTGGTTGTCACTTTCGAATCTGTGATTCCCGCCATCCATGTCTATCGAAACGTAACGGTAAGTTGTGCTTGCAGGAATGACTAATGCCATTAGATTGAGTGATGAGTCAAAAGAATCAGTCAGTCAATCAATCATTCTTTAAATAAAGCATTATCAAGAAGTGATAAGTCAGCCAATTAGTCAGTCAGTCAGTCAGTCAGTCAGTCACTCAATCAATTAATTAATCAGCTTAACCAGAGACATGTTTCTTACACGGTAGGTAGGCGAGGTTTCCGTGACTTAAGCTAGGCAGGAGCGTTTCTTTGTGTCGCTTAGCAGCAAACATGGCTAGCTATTGGCTAGGTAAGTCTATAGGTAGCACTTAGAGGCTCTTTAGGGCGAGATAAAGATGGCAGTCGTACAAGTCGACTTTGTAGTGATGACGACTCCCCGTCTTCTATTGTGAAATAAGCGCTGCTCATTGGTTGAAATCTTCTGCCTAGCATCTGTTTCATTACACAATTTGTTCCTCGCCCTCGCCACTCGTTATCTCGCCCCTTGCGCGCGAACGTGCGAGCGAATAAGAAACCCGGGTGTCTCTGTCAACCAGTGGATCCTTGAGACATAGATACAGAGAATGGCATTGCACATGATGTCACTGCTGATGACTGCCTCGACTGATCGAAGCCAGCAGACAACCTGCACGCTTATACCAAAGTAGATTTAATAAAAAAAAAATTTAAATAAATAAAATAAAAATACAAGCTGGACAAAAATGGTTTGTGTAGTACGAAGGCCTCTGCAGGAGCCTTATTTCTTACACACTAGCATGCTGACGCGCAAATGAGTGGCGAGATATCGAGAGGTAAGGGCGAGAGAAAAAAAAGCGTACTATGAAACGGACGCGAGGCGGAAGTAGATGTTTAGCCATTGTACAGCACTTATTTCACAATAGATATCAAAGTCGTCATCAAAGACAGAGGCGACTTGCACGGCCGCCGTTTTACATCGCTGGCAAAACCCTCTCGATGCTACCTACCCTTACCTAGAGAATGCCTAGCCACGCTTGCCACTTTGTGGAACAAAGAAACGCTTCTATAGAGTACCTCGCGAAAACCTCGCCCACTTAGCATATAAGAAACGGGCCTCAGCGATGTGTATGCGATGCCTCGTGCTGCCACAGATAGACACGTACGGTTTGTTGAGCGAGTTACCAGTCTCTTTCTCTTTGTTTCTTCCACAACCAATCTTATCTTCATCACTTGTTGGTCATATCTGAAAAAAAAAATTCATATGTGCAAGCTTTCGGCTTGTTTGAGGAGGGGCCAAAGTACAGATAATTGTGCTGGGCTAAAAGCTTATTCTGTATTACTATACATGATATAGAAGGCCTAGCGTGGACACGTTAGACGAAAAGCATTTAATTTATTTGTTCTCAGGGCACCCAAACAAAGCCTGAGAGTTACAAACGACTTGTTACGATTATAACGAAAGTATATGCCAACATACCAAAACATATTATTACAACTCGGATGATGTATGGCGTTTTCATTAACCTATACACTGATGCAGTTGATCTTCTTTTCAAAAACAGAACCGATATTCGGTCATTACAAAGCGAAATCATGATGCCTTTTTCACACAAAAGTTCCTTTATGTAAAGCAAAGTCACGATGTTTTCGTCAAACAAACAGAAGAGAGAAAGTAATTGTGTTGTAAAGCAAGATTACTGTTTTTCCGCACAAACAGGGAAAGATAATTTTGATATCACTGTGTTGTCTTTCTTTATATCATCATTAGGCGTATTATCTGTTGTTTTTTGTTGTTGTTTTTTTACAGTATCTCAAGTGCATTAACTTCCATATGTCCCTGCAGCAGTTAGCTTTCTTCAAACAACAGAGGTTTAACCGTAGACTTTCTAACGCTAAACTTATCGTCGGTGTTAGTATTCACATTTAAGTGTAACTGTAGATTTTCTGATCTGGTGCAGTCAGCTCTCTTTCTGTTTTCAGCCGTACACTTTGTATCTGATGCTCTTGAGCTCTGTATAATGTTTAATGTGATGAAATCAGGTTTTAACTCACTTGTATCTGATACTTTTTAAAGTACGTAATCGTATTATTATACGTATATGAAGTGATAAATACTTGTTTTTATGCTATTTACGACAGATATAATGACATTAACCAGTTCAGTGCCTATAAGCCGTCAGCTGACGTTGCACAAAAGGTGTTGCTATATTGCCTAAGAGCCGTCCGCTGACGTTGCAGGAGTTTTCCGATTTTTCGTTCACAACTGTGTGAGCCAGTCAGCACACAGAAACACTGCACACTGAGCTATATGTGTCTACAATATAAAAATAGGATGTAAATTAGGATACGTCATAGGGAAGACACTTTTATTGTCGCTAATGATTTGGTAACTGGACCACGTGAAGTGGAGCACAATGGCGACGCAACCTTCGACAAGCCGAACAGTGGCTCACGACAGCGGACTTCCACGACTCTAGAGGCCGTTCAAATGATTTTACAGCATGATGACGATGAGAGAATTTGTTATCTGATGATTCGCTTCAACATGAGGGTGGAGAAAGTAACAATGACCACGCCGACATTCAACGCTTGCTGGCTGAATCGATGCAAGCAGACGATAACAAGTACGAGTCAGACCGCGACTGCCGTGGTCAGTGCGAGTGGCGAGCGCGCAGGCCGTGACACTTCGGACTTTGGACCCAACAGCAGTGAACGTGATGGTACATGGTGAGATGGGTCACGCACGTGTTCGTGGTGTGGGAAGGGGGGAAGATGAGAAGGGGGAGAGGTGCAGAGGAGCTGTGCCCCAGTTAGACGGCATGGCAGGGGCGTGGCGATCAGCGAAGTGTTTCGCTCACTGAAAATCTGTTGGCCTCCAAATGGACAACAGTCAGACATTCCTCAATTTTTATGAAATCCAGGATTGAAAGTGGGAACTGGTGACGTGTGCTATGCTTTTTCAAGCTGTTTCTGACTGATGAGCATGAGCTGATTGACTTATTTGAATAAGGATTCTGATTCTGGGCTTATTTTCTCTTGATTTGATTGCAGAACCTGAAGAACAGAGAGAACCAATTCATGAGTGTCATGTAGTTTGATTGTTCAGTGTCTGAGTACACTGACTGTCATGTAGTTTGACTGTTCAGTGTCTAGTACAATCACTTTTATGTTTACCGAAACCAGGTCTATCATTGATAGGATGGTTACTTACTTATTTGTCTGCATGGGTTTAGTATCGTTTCATGAACATTTTATGATGTCATATGTTTTGTTGTCATTTATGTATATAAACTGACAACAAACAAGTCATTTTCAGCTGTTTTTTTGTTTGTGAGTGTGTTGGGTATCAATCTGTAGAGATGGAAACTTACTTTTTAGACAACACAAAAAAATTATTTCCACTTTGGAATGCCTGGACAGGTCTTTGCAATCAAGCTAAGAGAAAAATAAGCACAGATTCAGAATCCTCGTTCATTTTCCTTCAAAAAACACTTATGTTTCTTTGTTGTATCTCTTACAGTTTTTGCACTAGAATTTTTTGTTAATTATTACCCTCGAATCCTCAAAATTCCCCGGCAATGGGGAAGCACATGTTTACGTTTTTCTCTGGCACTGAAAGGGTTAAAATGCCACTCACGAAACTGTTCACAGGCACATTTGTACTGTTGTGGATTTTACATACATTTCATTGCACATAACAAAGTACCAGTGCACGCATCACGCCACATTGCATTACATAAATCACCTTTTTCTCACCCCCACCCCCACCTGCACCTCCACATACATTCGTTACAGTATCATGATTTGACCAACAATTAACAGACAAAGCATGATTGCAGCAGCCGAAATTAGATTTAGTACTACTACTGAATCTTTAACCCTTTGACTCCGCACCCTATACACCACCTGCAAAAACTTAACCATTTGATTCCCTCACCCTACCCACCAGCTTCCTGCAGGAAGCTGATGGATAGGGTGAGGGAGTCAAAGGGTTAAGTTTTTGCTTAGCTAGCATGGTTGACAGGATGCAGGATGCTAACGGACAGGGTATGGGTGTCAAAGGGTTAACCACCCCGATCTCCGCCACAGGTGGTGACAGCAGAGGGATCTGATGTGATTCAGACCGACCTGGCGGCAGACAACGGACTTGTGCATGTCATCAACAGAGTCATCTATCCCCTTCCATCTTACAATATCCCCATCACCCTCACCTTCGAGAAAGACTTGAGCTCTTTGGCCTATCTCATTTACCAAGCCACTTTGACTCAAGCATTAGCTGGTGAGTCTATCGTTCGTTTTGTTGAGTTTTAAGTCCTACCAATCTCAGAGTATATGAAGACTAGTTATAAGAATGTTGCTCAAAGAAGTCTTAAAACATTTTGGTTGCATTGTGAGATACCGATGCTATTGTCGGATTCTCATTGTCTGCTGAGTCTATCAAACTTCAGTATTATTATATACTCTGGTGTGTGTGCGTGTATGTGTGCGTGTGTGGGGGGTGGGGGGGGTACGTATATACCGTAATACAAAGCCTGACTGTCGCACAGATGGAGATTCTACTTTCTAATCTGACTGCACAGACTCGAGTCTGGCTTGAGAAAACTGTGTACGTGTCCCGTCCAATCTATCTACCCAGCTGTAGAATAGTTACCTGACCCTGTTCATGATTGGGGAAGTGAAGTGACAAGGGGAAAGAGACAGAAATCGTCTTCATAATGTGGATCATGCGAAGAACATACTACCTACCACCCCTATGACCTCAAGACTATGTGAAAACTTTTACATTTACCATCTGAAGTATTATATATCTGAACACTTCCAATAAGCTCTCTGGGTTGTGTTGCAGCATTTACTTATACATTGTTAGACCTTTCTTCATACATTGTTAGAACTTTCACGTTAACACCCTGAGACCGGTAGTCAAATGAGAAAAAGGAAGGAAATTTGTAATATCTTTGTAAGTGCTAACAACTATCTAGATATAAAATTAGGTTACTTAGAAATTCCCAGAGAATGAATCAAAATGTCACCATAATAATCACATACTGTTTATATGTCTATTAAAATGCATGAGTATGTACATTCTATTACATTACATTATTCATGTCTAAATACATTTTATGTACATGTACAGTGTATGTGTAAAGTTTTGATAGCTGTCGAAATACGCGTCTGAATTCCGTGACAGTATCTAAATTGTATTCGAACACCCACCTAAAGTGTAGAGAGATAAAAGTTTGGATTTTGTTCAAGAAACATTCATCGCACTTGGACAATTCCATATGCGCTCCACCCAAATCTGGCAGAAATTATCTACGAGACTCCTGCAGCCTGCACAAAGCATGCACTGGCAAGGCCTTGAAAAGGGGAGAGGGGAGGGAGAGACAAAACTGCTCTGACACCATCAGAATGTTGAAAACATTAACCTGTTCAGCCAACAGGCCAGTATAAGTAATGTTGCAGGCTGGGGTTGAACTCAAGATACTAGATTTCGAGTCTACGGCTTTATCAAAAGAACCAACCAGTTTGCCGAGAGAGATATAATGAACGTACTTATTAACTCTTTTTCATCTCTGTGACAGACGCCCCTTTCACTGTGTTTGCTCCCAGCAATGCTGCCCTCAACAAACTCCCAGGCCAACTTTACAATGATCTGCTGATGAATCTCACCAGGCTTCAAGGTATGGAACGGGTTATTATTTGACCATATATACTGGGTTAAGGCATCGTATAAGCCTGATCAGGAAGTATCTCTCTGTGGAAACAACTGCAAAACTCGTTCTCTCCTTCATAATGTCTCGCATTGACTATTGCAATTCACTCCTGTTCGGTCTTCCTGCCTCCACCATTCACATCCTACAGCGCATTCAAAACAATGCTGTACGCCTTGTACTCAAAAAGAAAAAAGCTGATCACATATCTCCTCTCCTGGCACAACTTCACTGGCTCCCTGTATCAAAGCGCATACAGTACAAACTAGACACCATGTGCTACAAAAGCCTCAATAACGCAGCCCCCGATTACCTGTCAAGCCTACTTGAGATCTATGTTCCCTCACGTACCCTCCGTTCTGCCTCCGATCCTCTGACTTTTCGCTTTCCACGCACTAAGCTCAATACCTATGGTCCACGAGCCTTCTCTGTTTCTGGTCCGCTCTCCTGGAACAAACTTCCTCTCTCAGTCCGTCAGCAACCTACTTTTGTCTCCTTCAAGTCCGCTCTCAAAACTCACCTTTTCTCCTCTGCATAAAATCCTGACCTCACTCAATCCCCTCTGCAGCCTGTCTCCACTCGGAGGGGAATCACATTGCAATATGTAATTGTATATAATATGCTCTCTATAATTTTCCATTGTTTTTATTCTTTCTCCCCATTTATAGCCGTGTGTGTGTGTGTGTGTGTGTGTGTGTGTGTGTGTGTGTGTGTGTGTGTGTGTGTGCGTGGGTGCGTGGGTGCGTGTGTGTGCGGGCGTGCGTGCGTGTGTGTGCGTGCGTGCGTGTGTGTGTGTGTTTCAGCGCTTAGTTTTGATTTTATCAAGATTTTGCGCTATATAAATATTGTAATTATTATTATTATTATTATGAGCATTGCCGTCAAGTTGCTGGGCCCCAAGAAAAGTTTATATCTACAACCTCACTTCCCAACGACCTCATGCATTTTAACGTGTAAATTTGGAATGAGATGTTTTGCAGCAAGGTGAGTCCTGCACTGCTATGTAGTGGAGGCAAAAACAAACAAAAAACAAACAAACAAACAAAACCGAGCGCCCCCCCCCCCCCCCACTGTTACAGTGACTCTTTTTAAACAGATACGAAATGGGGGTGATACTTTTTAAACTGGATAGTTACCATCTTGAATCTTCAGTTAGAAGCTATGATCCTGAAGTAAAAAGACGATCGTCAGGGTGGCACTCTTCCACCTCTCCAAGGTCCACCAAGCACAGAAGAAAGAAAATTAAATTTAAAGATGAGGATTATTTGTGCCTCTGATAAGAACAGACAGAATGTTTCTGATGAAAATATTGACATCTACAATTTGAAAGGAACGTAAAATACTGTTTAAAAAAAATTCACCATTTACATGTATATTACACGATGCAAAGTAGAATGAGTAACGCTACTTATGACGTCATATCAAGGGGACACTCTGCCACACCCTGTCTATTAGCCTATTCTCCAGCTGTGAATCCCCCAAACTTTGATCTATTCCCCAAGTTGAAAGAACCCATCCGTCGTGTACGTTTCAACGACTTATTGACTTGAGAGTGAAGTGGCCAGATACTTACAACATATTAGGCTAATGTGGTTTCCTGGCAACGGAGATTTCGAACCATCCCACCCATGTGTGTTATACATATATATATATACACATATTTATATATATGTGTGTGTGTGGTGTGTGTGTGTGCGTGTGTGCGTGTGTGTGTGTGTGTATGTGTGTGTGCGTGTGTGTGTGTGTGTGTGTGTGTGTGTGTGTGTGTGTGTGTGTGTGTGTGTGTGTGTGTGTGTGTGTGTGTGTGTGTGTGTGATCTGGTTAATAATGACAATGTGTCTATATAAAGAAATCATCATTGTCTACGTCTGTTTAAAAAAAAAGACAGTGATGATTGCTTTTTTTGTCTTCCTTCGGTGTAGCATCTCTTCTCCTGACATGACTGACTCTCATCTGTTGCGTAGTGTGAAATGTTTGTTACCCAGTCTGTAGTTCCAATGACTAAAATCGAAAGAAAAATTAAAGTAGAAAAATTTCTTAATTACTACAACTGGAACATATTCATATTCGTACATTTTATATCAGTTTTCTAACATTTCTATTTGCATAATTTTTGCATCATTGCACATACCCTGGGCAATTTTGTCTTTGGTCTGCCTTACCATTTTCGTTAATTTTTGTAAGATTGTTATAGCTAGAAATGTCTGCATAGATAACAAACAGCCATAGGTTTAACCCTGCCATCTGCCATACTTGTCACTGAACAAAGATGATGTCCATCCACTGAGACTGCAGACATATTTTTATGAAACGTTAAAATAAAGTTTGTACATCAGATCCAAAATCCAGTAGCGCTGAGATCTTATGCAGCCACAAAATGGGCTCTAAAGACGTGCATTTCTTTTAAAATGAAGTTACATGATAATATACCAATGAATGTTATCGTGTGTGAAAGAATAAATGCGCCACAAAATAAGTGTTATCTTTTAAAATTCATTTTTCAAAACCTAAAGACACTCTGTAAATGTTCCCATTTTTTTCATGTTGTCTAAAAGATCACCTGAATCCATATGCAGTTAGGCCTTTATTGCTTTTGCAATAATTCATTTAAATTCGATCCCCAAATATTATTTCTCTCACTTATTAACACTGACTTTGTGTCTTTCGTTGCATTTGAAATTTCAAATTACTGTGCAAAACGTTTCTGGACGAGCAATTTTCCAGCCATTCGTTGATAGATTCACTTTGGCCTAAAAGAATATAAATTAAAAATGACAAAAATGCCTTGCGTCCGTATGAAATTTCACGGCTTTTTGTGCGAATCTTTCAATGCCAAGCAGTTTTAGCCATTTGCTGCTTTTTCAGTGCAAGCATTATTAGCCATTTATTGCACGCTCAGTGAAAATATTTTTAGGCTTTCATTGGATGTTTCTAAAATTCGGGTAAGAGAGCAAAATTACAAAATAATGACATCAGAGTATATCGCATCCACTTTAATTTTTCTTGGATGTGTGTATGCACGTTGTTTAATCCACACTGTGAACACAGTGTTTTGCTGCATAGTCTGTATACTCCACCTTTGGTGGACGTGCATCCTGCGTTTTTCGTGTGTCTATGACCCAATGGCACAACCTTGACACAGGTTAATAAGTTCAAATACCTGGGAACGGTCATTTCATCAGACGGCAGATGCACATCGGAAATAGCTGGCAGAATCGGCCAAGCCAAAAACAGCATTCAAGAAGATGACAAGCATTCTTACCAACAAATGCCTATCAATTAACATCAGAAACAGAGTCCTTGAATGTTATATAGAACCAATACTGTTGTACGGATGCGAGGCGTGGACAGTCAGCAAGCAAAGCCAGAGCAAGATTGAGGCAGCCGAGATGTGGTTTCTAAGAAGAATGTTGAGAGTTCCATGGACAGCAAAGAAAACAAACGAGACAGTCTTGATGGAGGCAGACACAAGTAGATCATTCACAAGGAAGATTAGGAAAAGACAGGCAACATTTATAGGCCATTTTATGAGGAAGGGGGATTTGGAGGACCTGGTCACAACGGGAAAGCTGGAGGGAAAGAGAGCACCAGGTAGACCCAGGGAGAGAATGCTGGACGGACTTGCAGAGTGGCTGAGGATGAGGAGGGTGGGGAGATGCTAGGGGCAACGAGAGATAGAGACAGATGGAGGTCCATGGTCGCCAACGCCATGCGGCAGGGCACCTGATGACGATGATGAGCCATTGGGTACTGACGTGACTTACGGGATCTTTAAAGTATGCATTTTGATGTTTTGCATGCGTCTACACACGAAGAGGGGTTATACACTGGCGGTCTGCTCACATGTTGACCTGAAAGATACTCAGCAGGATGAAAACTGGGGTCTTACGAGTGGAAGTCTCACGTGTGCCCACTTGACTACCGCCACGTCCATGTTTTTCCCCTTAGTGTGTGTGTGTGCAGTGGGGTGTGTGTGTGTGTGTGTGTGTGTGTGTGTGTGGTGTGTGTGTGGTGTGTGTGTGTGTGTGTGTGTGTGTGTGACGTGTGTGTGTGTGTGTGTGTGTGTGTGGTGTGTGTGTGTGTGTGTGTGTGGTGAGTGTGTGTGTGTGTGTGTGTGTGTGAGGGGTGTGTGTGTGTGTGTGACTGTGTGTGTGTGACTGTGTGTTTTGTGACTGTGTGTGTGTGTCTGTGTCTGTGTGTGTGTGTGTGTGTGTGTGTGTGTGTGTGCGTGCGTGAGTGAGTGCGTGAGTGTGTGTGTGTGTGTGTGGTGTGTGTGTGTGTGTGTGTGTGTGTGTGTGTGTGTGTGTGCGCGCGCGCGCGCGCACGTTATTTTGCCCAAACTGTGCAGGCGGTATGTTGGTGCACAGTGTGCATACTCTGTTTTTGGTGGACGTGCATGCTGGATGTTTTCATGGTTCCATCACGTCTAGCGATTTATTTAGTTTTCTGTTGTGTTACAGAGCTGCTCTTTACACATGTGGTGAGTGGAGTGGTGTTCAGCAGTGGACTAAACAATGGAGACAAACTGCTCAATTTGCAAGGGACACAGCTGGCAGTTTTGAAAGGAGAAAGTAAGTACCGACATAGTACTATTCCTATTACATATTGTGGCATGAGAGCTTCACTTGCCAATCTGACTGCACAAGTTCAAACCTGGCTTACGAAACCATGCGGCCTCCATTCTACCAAGCTGTTAGTATGTACATAAACTCTTCACAGTTACGGAAAGTAAAGCAGAAAGGGTGAGGAGTGGAACCCGTTATGAAAAAAAGCTGATCTGCGAGTACTCTGGTCTCTACCACCTCATTCCTCTGTGACCAAGCTCACAGTTATAGGCCCGCCTTTTAAAATTTTAAAATTTTTTTGACCCAACAGCAGCGCAGAATCTTCTCTGATGGGTGGCAACATGGCGGCTTGATATCTCTGGCTCCTGTGGCTTTCCTACCACTGTGTCTCCGACCGAATGAACATGTTATTAGTAGTGTGAAATAGAGCCCCAATGAGTGACGTCAGATCAACGTTACTGACGCAAGGCGAAGTCCGGATAAAAACAAACAAACAAATAAGTAAGCAAGCAAGCAAGCAAGCAAGCAAAGAAACAAAACCTACACACACGCCAAAACAACAACAAAACCCAACAGTAGTATGGGTTTTTCTAAGTTCTGTATTGGCAAGAGGGAAAAACTTGTAATTACAAAACTATGCTTACTAGGACACAAACTTATACAAAATAAACTTTACCCAGTACAATCAAATTAGACCATAAAACTTTTTTTTTTAAAAAACCAGTCATAAAAACACTTGCTGGTACTCCACTCTGAAAAACATAGTCAAAATTATAATAAGTACCCAGAATAAATATGTACATATATTCACTCAAATCCAAAACTGCTTTGTCGTGGTATGCAAATCATAGTCACTATATGTTAGCCCTGTCAAGCAAAAAGCAAGAAGAGGAAGAAGAATCCGAAGAAGAAGATGAATCCGAAGAATACGAAGAAGAATCCGAAGAATCAGAAGAATCAGAAGAATCAGAAGAAAGAAGAAGAAGAAAACAACAACAACACAAACAAACAAACAACACACACACACACACACACACAAACACACACACACACACACACACACACACACACACACACACACACACACACACACACACACACACACACAACACACACAAAAACACAAATGCAGAGTAACTATAGTACTCACTCCTCTGGACTACATTAAGACCGTATCATTATATGAATTTTATAGAAATGATATTACTGATCCATTTCTTTGTCCATGCATGTGCAGTCGCTAAACTTCGTGACTCAGTCAAACCAATGGCCAACAAACTACCCAATACCCCCCCCCCCCCTCCAGTGTTTCTATAAATTCATGTTTAGAAGTATTGTTGTTATTGTTATTGCTGTTTAAAGCCCAGCCGACTGCATAGAGCCATATCAGAGATATAGCCGTTTAAAAACATGCACAATTATTCAACAGGAAAAAAAGAAGAAAATAAAATTAAGTACACATATCAATGCATTCGCGCACACAATCTAAGGAGATGCCCCTGGCGTTAATCCACTCCGTCCAATTTATCACACAGGGGATTTAAAAAAACATATCTGAACACTGAATATCTGAATAACAAATCCGTTACAACTTTGAGGAAGCGATTTTAGATAAATACGTAATAACAAAAGTTGTAACTTTTTTCCCCTTCAGTATACATTGATCATTTTCTTGAAGTTCACTTTTGTCGAAAGTGGAAGATGCTTAAACCCACACTGTCGTTCTAGTGGGTATATTCTCTTCGCCGCTGAAACCATATCGTTGTACACCAAGAGAAGAAAACTAGATATAACTCTACAAAACAACTTTTGTTCCTAAGCTTATATAGAAAGTTGACTCCTTCAGTTTTTGACAGTTGTTGCTTCAGACAATACAATCGTGAAGATATAGCGGTATCGGTCACTGTGACCTTGAAAAGACTTCATACGTAGTAAACCTTACACGCAACGACGGCAACTGTAGACTATCACAACTGAGAAATCATATTTTGAATACTGTCAGAAGTTCTCGAGAAAGTGATGTTCACACACTTCCCACGGAAAGTGCTGATTTTAGGCACTTTTTAGGTTTGTGTGAACTTCACATTTGTGCCTTAACTTTCAAGCTTATCCTTTCACGACACCTTAACGGTTCACACCTTTGATCCACCCAAAGAACTGAGACACTCATGTCCACACATTTTTATTCAACAGACAGACAGACAGATGGACACACACACACACACACACACACACACACACACACACACACACACACACACACACACAACACACACACACACACACCACACACACACACACACACACACACACACACACACACTCGTGTGCTGTGAATAACATTAATGACATAAAAGGCTCTTTAGACAAGACTCTATCTCAATTTGACAATCCTGCGGACTGTATCGTTTTCCATTGTGGTGTCCACGAACTAAATAAAGATATCGCAACAACAACTCAACATCTTACTACTTGTATCAAATATGTAGCACAAAAATACCCAAACACAAAGATAGTCATCAGCAAGGTCGCCCCTGTACGACATGCACGTATGGAGGTTCAGCGGAATTTGTTCAACGCTTTCTTATTTGCTGAGCTTGTTGACATCAAAAACGTATCTTTTGTCTCCCACGAAAACCTTCGCACCAACCAGCAGTTTCTACACGACAATATACACCCCACTGCCAGAGGAAGCAGCGTGATAGCGGGGAACCTGGGAAGACACGTTCGGGATCTGTTTGGGAGACCCCTAGGAGAACAACACGATCACGTTCTTCACGGCTACACTCCTCTAGATTCCCCCGAGGAAGGTTCCACCATTTTAGCAACTACGAACCGTGGTGGCTGCAATATGATATGTTTTAGTATATCTACAATTATCAACGATTCTTGTCACAGGACTTTTTCCTCATCATCTCTGACAATTCCCTTGATGAAAGTATATAAACGCTAGAATTTACTTAGTCAGACTATCAGGACTCGGTCAGACTATAATCTCCGTACATTTGACGGCGTGTATACCATTGTTTTATTTATTTGTTATTTGTTTCTGTTCATAATCTACTTATTTTCTCTATTAGAAGGACTTTTTCCCATAGTTTTAACTACATTTTTCCCCCTACCTTTTATTAGTAGTCTAAGTAGTTAATGTTTTCTTTCTGGCAATTTTTTCTCGTACGCAGAAAACCAAAGTATTCGTGATTATCAAACAAATAACCTTTAATTTAACATAGGAGATTAGCCAACAATGAAACTGCGCCAACAATCACAAATCAAATTTTTGCAGTGGAATTGTAGATCTATTTCCACCAATTCCGCATACCTGGAACATTTTCTCTCATCAAATCAGTGTGAAGTTTTAATTTTGCAGTCCCTTAATGTTATCCCAACCAAACTCCCCAATTTCCAAAATTATTATTATCCTCCAATATATGACTTAGGAAATCCCGGGAAGAAGTAGCTACTGTGATATACATACTTAAAGAGTTGCAGTATCACATATTATTAATTCCCCAGTTTTAACATCAACTGAAGACTTACACGCTTGTGCCGCCACAGTACAATTCAGTAATTCTTTCATCCTGAACGTTTTGTCAGTCTACCTGCCAACAGGTCCAAATGACCACAATACAGAATGGCTGCGTACGATTCCGGATCTGCAGCACGGTAGATAGCTAATAGGTGGAGACTTTAGTTCCCACTCCCGTTTTGGGAAAAAGATTGTTGTACTGTTACAAGCAATCGTTTAGTAGAAAATATAGTTGACAGTGCGCTTTACCTTTTGAATGATGGGAGTGTCACCAGAATTCCTGATGTTTCCAAACACCGGGCAACAGCCATCGATCTGTCACTAATATCACCAGAATTAGTACCATGCTGTACCTGGACACTCACAGAGATACTTTGGGAAGTGATCACTTACCTATCATCATAACAATAACAAATGACAGCATCAGGATGAAAGACAGCACTCCTGACATTATACCAAAATATAATTACATGCGTGCTGATTGGACCATGTTTCAGACTGCTCTTGCTAAACAAGAATATAAGCATTATGAAAGTGAAAATGTAGACGTTATGTTTTCTAAGTTCCAGGAGGCAGTTTCTAGCTGCTGCAGACCTCTCCATTCCGAAACTCAAAACTTTTAAGTCCAATAATCGTTTGGGTAATGTTTGGTGGACAGAGGCATGTGAGAAAGCAGTTCAGTATAAAAGAGATAAATTCAAAATCTACATCAAAAGCAGAAAACCGGACGATCACATGGAAATGAAAAAAGCTAACACCCAGTGTAATAAAATCATCGCTGAAGCAAAGAAAGATTATTGGGCATCATACTGCACCAAAGAAATTTCAGATTTTAAGGATTTTCATAAAGTCTGGACAAAAATGAATCAAATGAAAAACGGAGCCAACTTACCTAGATGTCCAATAATGATTGATACATGTCACAAATTTCCTTCCGACATGGACAAAGCTGAAACTTTTGTAGAACTCTTTGCTGAAAATAGTAAAGTAGACGGGTTGTCTCCTAACTGCAAACACTACAGAGAAACGGCAGCTAACAACCCTATCTTCACTGATCCAATACCTCAGAATGATTGCTGGTTTAATTCTCCGATCACCCTAGAAGAGCTAAAAAAACACTATCTTGTCTCTACACAACAAAAGGAGTTCGGTAGGTGTCGATGCAGTTTCAACTGAAATGATTAAGCATCTTCCAGAAAATTATATTATTTTCTTACACAAAATTTTTCAGAAATGCTGGGTGAGTGGAACTGTACCACAGGTATGGCAAAAGTCTATTGTTATACCCATATTAAAAGCAGGAAAGCCTAAAAACAATAAAAACAGTTACAGACCTATTGCGTTGACGTCCCATACGAGCAAACTAATGGAAAGATTACTGTGATAAAAATAACGTTATTCCGGTAAACCAGGCAGGTTTCAGAAAAGGGAGATCCACAGTTGAGCACCTGGTTAAACTTACAACTCAGATAAAACAACAATTTGCCCGTAGAAAAAGTCTTTTAGCAACTTTTTTTGATGTGAAAAAAGCTTATGATCAAGTTTGGCATACACGTTTATTGTACAAGCTGAAATCTGTTGGTCTGTCTGGCAATATGTATAATTATATCAAGTCCTATTTAGCCAATAGAACAATTCAGGCAAGAGTGGGAACAAGATATTCTACTTCACGATATGGGAATTCCTCAAGGTTCAGTGATAGCACCTATATTATTTAATATCCTTATACATGATCTTCCTAATGTACTCTCAAATCGTGTTGTTTTGGTACAGTACGCTGATGATATATGCATATGGATGAATATTACTTTAAAAAAGACAACTCCCCAGAGAGCACAGAATTACATCAGGAAGGTGTATCAATCTGATCTTGATAGTCTTGGAAACTACATGTTAGAAAATGGTCTGTCGTTATCAACTGAAAAAACTAACATGATGCTATTTAATCCTGGTGGTACTTTAAATAACTTGCCTACTTTCAGACTGCATGGTGAAGTGATACATTACAAACAGGTGGTAAAATTTCTGGACTTTTTATAACATCGAAATTAAACTGGAATGTCCATTTTGATTATGTTTTAACAAAAGCAAGAAAAGCCTTAAATTTTCTAAAGATAATAAGCAGACTACCCTGGGGAATGGATACAAACATACTACTTCATCTATCAACAGCACTTATAAGATCTAAATTATCCTATGCACAAGAGGTGTTCTTCAGTGCACCAAAATATTTACTAAAGAAGATTCAAAGCTTAGACTGCAAAAGTCTTAAAATTGCACTAGGTGTACCAGTCCATGCTTCAAATCTGGAAACGTACAAAGTTGCTGGAATTCTGTCTCTGAACAACTATCGTGAGCTAGCGACAGCAAAGTTTGCAGTCAGAACTACTTCACAAACGGACAATTTTGTGAGCAAGGAAATTAAACTAAGGTCTGATGTTGACTTTCCAAAACGAGCAAGCAACATTTCATCACAAATGACTGTTGCAACTTATGTATCTGACTTAGTCAAACAGTCTAACATAAATTTGGATGAAATAGCTGAGACACCATCCACAACGCCTATCCCTACATGGGAAATGCTTAAAGCCACTTTTGATATTGATTATACAGAAGCTAAGAAATATGAAAATATTAACATTTCGATATGCACAGCGAGAGAACACGTCGATGAAAATTACCGTACCCACCTCCATATTTTTACCGATGGGTCAGTCTTAGAAAATAAATCTGCTGGAGCAGCGTTTTATGTTCCAAAATTTAGAATAAAAAGTCATTTTTCATTGGGCCAAATATATCTATTTTACAGCGGAATTAGTCGCTATTATACAAGCGTTGCATTATTTAGTAGACCTTAAACCTGTCTTTGTCAAAGTAGTTCTATTTGTTGATTCAAAATCTGTATTATATGCCTTACAGTTTTTTGATACAGACAAAAGACCTGACTTAATTACAGAGGCAAATCATCTTATACATCGTTTAAGGACAAAAGGTACAGATATCAGTTTATGCTGGGTGCCTTCTCACGTTGGTCTTCACGGCAACGAAGTAGTAGACAGAGCAGCTAAGCAAGGTGCACTCAACTCTGATAATACTATAGAATTACGTATTAAACCTTCCGTAAAAGAAGCTTGCGGCTTGCTAGAATCAGCCTCATGGATTCGTTTTCATGAACATTTCAATGAAAAGTTTGTGACACAACAAATGATAAAACATTCTTTTCAAAATGTATGTAAAAAATTGCAGTATTCTTCCATATATCATTCGAGATCAATTGTTGCTGTTCATTTTCGTATTCAGCTAAACGCGTTGAAAACAAAATATTGTAAAAATATCAAGTGTATTTGCGGAGAACAATTCACACTGTTTCACTGTTTATTTTACTGCAAAAAGCTACGTTCATTTTTACAAAAATGTTTACACAAGAAAATTATTCTGAAACTCATTTTAAAGAAGTAACTTCAGATCAATCTTTGTCAGTTAAAATTTCAGAATCATTGGTTCACAGTCCTGTTAATGTATTGCTTTAAGTTTATGAAGTTTGTACTTTAGAGTTAAATTTTCCCTTCGCATTGTTAATGTTAATTGTTAGTGTTAAGATCTTGTTCCATTTTTATATTTACCCGCTTGTCTCATATTTATTCTCCCCTCTGCCCCCAATCCAACTCGCCCATCTCCCATCCTCATAGTGAACAGACGTTAAATCAAAGAACGAACACACACACACACACACACACACACACACACACACACACACACACACACACACACACACACACACACACACACTCCCTCTCTCTCTCTCTCTCTTTCCTCTCTCTTTCACCCCCCCCCCCCCCCCCCCCCCCAAACTCCGATCTTTTCTTGACGGAGATTAAAAACATCTAGGTATGATTGAGCGTGGTTGTCAGGTAGATAACGACTAGATTCATGCACTGGTTTGATCACATTACTCCAGCCCACCTAGTTGTAAATGGGTACCTGTACTTCTTTAGGGATGGTGAAAGTCCATCTGCGCGGGAGATGAAATGAGCTCTGTTCTCATTATGCTGGCCATGAAAGAAGTCGAAGTCGCAAATACCTCATTATCCTGCATCCGCTCAGGTTATGGACAAACCTTTATCTTATGTGAATGGATGCATACTTTATGAAAATGTTACCAGTGCAACAGTAGAGTTTCTTCATATGCCTTATCATCAGCACAGAACATTGCAGTATTATTTGTGTATGTGTGTGTGTGTGTGTGTGGTGGTGTGTGTATGTTGTATGTGTGTGTGTGTGTGTGTGTGTGTGTGTGTGTGTGTGTGTGTGTGTGTGTGTACGCGCATGCTTATATGAACGTTTATGACACACCACACACACACACACACATACACACACACACACCTACACACACACACAGCACTTCTCGTAGGAGGTGTGTGAACAGTACCTTATCAATTATGTTTATCTTTCTCATCAAATAAGGTATATTTCTTCTTTTTTTCTATAAAGAGAAAGGAAATGAGCGTGCATGTACGTGTGCATAAGAATTTACAATAAAAGACACATCTAAAGACTTTGTTCCCTAGTAAAAATAGCATAAACATTTCGAGTAAACCCAATTGCTTACATGTTTATCAATTTTGTTTCTTTTTGAACCTGTCATCTTTTTTTTTTTATCTTTCTTTCCTTTTCGTTTTCATTATCACATCGAAATCTTTTCTTGCCTCTCTCTCTCCTTCATGTTTAACATGATCACACCAAAATCTTTATCCGGAGTTGGCGACTTCTTCAGGTGGCATCCAGGTGAACCAGATCAAGGTAACGAAGGCAGATATTCCTGCAAGTAACGGTGTTATCCATGTCATTGACACCGTCATCATGCCGAAAATGAAAAATATCATCTGAACGCTTTCTTGATGTGTTGTTGTTTTATTCTCTGTGTGTGTGTGACCTTGCGTGGTGTGTGTGTGTGTGACCTTGCGTTGTGTGTTTTGTATGTGAGTAGAGAGAGAGAGAGGTGGGTGTGGAGGAGAGAGAGAGAGAGAGAGAGAGATTCAATTTCATTTTCTCAAGATAAGATCCATACACTCTGAATAGATTCCATATACACTGATACCACTGACGTCATGTGATGGAGAAGATCCGAAATACATAATGCTGCATGGTGTGAGTGGGCACACGTTGTTATCGTTACTGTTATTTTTGTTTAAAGCCCAGCCGACTGCGTAGAGCCATATCAGGGTTATGACCGCATCAAAACATAATACTTCAACAGGGGGGGGGGGGGGGGGGAGAAAATTAAGTACACAGATCAATGTATTCGCACACATAATCTAAGGAGATGCCTTTGGCAGAGACCACTCCGTCCAATTTACCGCACAGGGGATTTTAAGAAAGTAGCCTGAATACAAATTTAAGTATAACTAGTGACATTAAAACATATAAAAACGGGCCTAAATTACCTGAAACTGCTTCTGCTTATCTCATTTCCCTAGAACCGAATTATCTATCTTAAGGGAAAGCACGTAAAGACTTTATCGAGCACATACAGGTAAATGGACCAAAAAAGCAGAAAATGACAGGAATAAATGACAGAACGCAAAGGAACAAGGCAGAAACAAAGAGAGCGACAGAAAAGGAGAAAATATTCTGGTACAGAATTTCCAGAAGGTGGGGATACTATTTATATTGAAAGAGCCCCCGGCATCCCCACGGGAGTGGGGGGGGGGGGGGGTCATCCATAGACAGTTAAGATATATTTGCGAACACATTTTGTTCACACACAAAGAAGGCACAAATACAGATGGAATCACATACACTCGCACTCCTTCCCTTACGTCGTTCAACATACCTCTTTTTAAAATCATCAAAATAATAACAACAATAACAAAGATCATGCTCATCGAAACTTCATCATCAGGTGCCCTGCCGCATGGCGTTGGCGATTATGGACTTCCATCTGTCTCTATCTCTTGTTGCCTCAAGCATCTCTTCCACCCTCCCTGTCTTCAGCCACTCTGCAAGTCCGTCTATTATCTTCTCCCTGGTCTACCCGGTGCTCTCTTTCCCTTCAGCTTTCCCGTTGTGACCAGGTGTTCCAATTCCCCTTTCCTCATAAAATGGCTATGAATGTTGCCTGCCTTTCCTAATCTTCCTTGTGAATGATCTACTTGTGTCTGCCTCCATCAAGACTGTCTCGTTTGTTTTCTTTGCTGTCCATGGAACTCTCAACATCTTTCTTAGAAACCACATCTCGGCTGCCTCAATCTTGTTCTGGCTTTGCTTGTTGACTGTCCACGCCTCGCAACCGTACAACAGTATTGGTTCTATATAACATTCAAGAACTCTCTTCCTGATGTTAAATGATAGGCATTTGTTGGTAAGAATGCTCTCCATCTTCTTGAATATCGTTTTTGCTTGGCCGATTCTGCTGGCTATTTCTGATGTGCATCTGCCATCTGGTGAATGATCGTTCCCAGGTATTTAAATTTATCAACCTGTGTCAAGGTTGTGCCGTTTGCTGTTATTTTGCATGAGGGGATTTCTTGTTTTTTACTAATCACCATGACTTCCGTCTTCCTGCTGTTTAGTTCCAACCTCTTACCTTTGCTTTCTATTTCAAGTATATTCACAAGGTTTTGTAGGTCCCTTTCACTTTCTGCAATTAACACGGTGTCATCCACGTATTGAACGTTGTTTATCATTTTTCCTCCAACCTTTAATCCAGGGTCTTCCTCTAGGTTTCTTATGATGATGATCATTATTATTATTATCATTATTTAAAGCCTAGCCAACTGCAAAGAGCCATATCAGGGCTACACCCATTACAAACTGCACACAACACTTGAAAATCCTGGGAAAATATACCTGGAAAATACGTACACATAACAATGCATTCTTACATATAATCTAAGTGTATGACACTGGCGTTGGCTATTCCATCCAATTACCACCACCACAGTACATATAATCTAAGTGCATGTCACTGGCGTTGACCATTCCATCCAACTTACCACCACCACAGCCTTTTAAAATGAAAACACTAAACAAATCTTAGTACACATGTAATCATAACTCATCATCATCATCATCATCAGGTGCCCTGCCGCATGGCGCTGGCGATCATGGACTTCCATCTGCTTCTATCTCTTGCCGCCCCAAGCATCTCCTCCACCCTCCTCGTCTTCAGCCACTCCGCAAGTCCGTCTAGCACTTTCTCCCTGGGTCTACCTGGTGCTCTCTTTCCCTCCAGCTTTCCCGTTGTGACCAGGTGCTCCAAATCCCCCTTCCTCATAAAATGGCCTATAAATGTTGCCTGTCTTTTCCTAATCTTCCTTATGAGTGATCTACTTGTGTCTGCCTCCATCAAGACTGTCTCGTTTGTTTTCTTTGCTGTCCATGGAACTCTCAACATTCTTCTTAGAAACCACATCTCGGCTGCCTCGATCTTGTTCTGGCTTTGCTTGTTGACTGTCCACGCCTCACATCCGTACAACAGTATTGGTTCTATATAACATTCAAGAACTCTCTTCCTGATGTTAATTGATAGGCATTTGTTGGTAAGAATGCTTGTCATCTTCTTGAATGCTGTTTTGGCTTGGCCGGTTCTGCCGGCTATATCTGCCGTCTGATGAAATGACCGTTCCCAGGTATTTGAACTTATTAACCTTGTCAAGTTGTGCCATTTGCTGTTATTTTGCATGAGGGAATTTCATGTTTTTTACTGATTACCATGACTTGTCTTCCTGCTGTTTAGTTCTGCAATTAGCACGGTGTCATCTGCGTATCGAATGTTGTTTATCATTTTTCCTCCAACCTTTAATCCAGGGTCTTCTTCTAGGTTTCTCATGATGTTTTCGTTGTAAAGTGAAAACAGATCTGGTGACAAAACACAGCTCTGTCTGACTCCTCTTTTGTTGTTTTGGAAAGAGCTTATATCGTTTTCTATTTTCATTGCAGCTGTTTGTTCCCAGTACATATTTCTTATTATTCGTAGATCTTTTCCATCAACATTGAGTCTCTCCATGAGTCTTACCCGGTCGAAAGCCTTGGTATAGTCAACAAAGCATAAATACAAATACTTATTCATCTCAATTGATCTCTCTATGATAGTTCTTAAGATGTATAAGGCATTAATAGTTCCTTTCCCTTCCACAAATCCACACTGTTCTTCTGTTATTTCTCGTTTGATTCTATTTCTTGTCCTCATCATGATTATTCTTAACAGGATTTTTGTTACATAGACTCATCAAACTGATTGTGCGATGGAGTTCGCATTCTATAGCCCCTGTCTTCTTTGGAAGTGCAATGAAAATTGATTTTGACATATCTTTGGGGATTTTTCCAGTGTCGTAAATTTCATTTAGGAGGACTGTTATTTTTTTTCAATACCAAATTCCTCCAGGGTTTCAAACATCTCTGTAGTAATGTTGTCTGGTCCTGGGCTTTTCCTGGTTTCATCTTTTTCTGTGTTGCTCTAACTTCATCTTTCATTATGGGTGGTCCTTCAAAGTTCTTTCTTATAATATGTTCTTCGTTTCTGTCATCTTCAAAAAGGTCTTTAATGTACTCTTCCCATCTGTCTAATATTTTGTCTTTTTCCATGATAAGCATGTCATCTTTCGATTTTAAGCAACCAGTTGATGTGCATGTATTTTTCCTGTGGACAATTTCTTCAATTCGTCTGCACACAGTGCCGTAAATTTCATTTGGAGGACTGTTATTTTTTCTATGCCAAATTCCTCCAGGGCCCCAATCATCTCTGTAGTAATGTTGTCTGGTCCTGGGGCTTTTCCTGGCCTCATCCCTTTCAGTGCTGCTCTAACTTCATCTTCCATTATGGGTGGTTCTTCAAAGTTCTTTTTTATAATGTGCTCCTCGTTTCTGTCATCCCCAAATAGGTCTTTAATGTACTCTCCCCATCTGTCCAATATTTTGTCTTTTTCCATGATATGCTTGCCATCTTTCGACTTCAAGCAACCAGTTGATGTGCATGTATTTTTCCTGTGGACAATTTCTTCAATTCGTCTGTACATTCCCTGAGGATCCATTTTGTGTCGGTCTTCTATTTCTTTGCATTTTGTGTTCAGCCCAGCTACCTTAGCTTCACTGCACCTATTCCTGATTTCTTTGTTTACTTCCTGTCTATCTCCTCGTTTCTCTTTGCCCTCCTCGTTTCCTCCATCAAGCCCAAAATTTCATTAGTCATCCAGTTCATTTTTGCTTTTCTATCTGCCTTATGCACTCAAAAACTGCCATTACCTCTTCCAGCCCATCCAGTGACAAACACACCTCATTAACATTCATCTGAATCGGCACTCCTTCGGTTTTCCACTTGTACACATACATTTCTTTGTTTCAGTCACTGTATCTCTCTCTCTCTCTCTCTCTCACACACACACAACACACACACACACACACACACACACACACACACACACACACACACACACACACACACACACACACACACACACACACACACACACACTTGCAATTAAAACTGACAAGTTTATTTTCATCTGACAATGGTGGTAATCGTAACAGTAAATATGAAAATGTTAAAACAGGCCCATCCGGCAGCGCATTATATACGTCCTTGGAGTCTGTCCGGATGCGATAAGGAACAAAGAACAAAACTCCCCAATACCTGGTGTGATACAGCTAACGGACAGCCACAAATCTAATTTTCATCACACAATACTTTGCACAACCAAACACTTGACGACAACACCACTGAGTCTAGTTTTCATGAATCATCATCACAAACTATACAAACACAAGAGAAAAAAATGTGGATATAAAACCAGCTGCTCATTCTGTGACAGCTGAATACATGACATGACATGACATGAACATGGTCAAAATGGATTACTCAAAGATTAGATGGTTGTTGGTCAAAACGGATTACTCGTAGATCAGATGGTTGTTGGAAATACATGGCAACCATGCGGAAACACTGTAAACGTTCTTATTGGTTGTATATTTTTTAAACCCTCTTCGTGTGCCTGTCATAGGAAACTTGAAACCAACAACAACAACAAACGTTTTTCTCTGATTCTATGATATATTGATTTCTAGCTTGCTGAAGAGTGGTTCACTGCATGTGTGCTCCAATTGTTTGGCCACAGGAAAAGAGAGAGAGAGAGAGAGAGAGAGAGAGAGAGAGAGAGAGAGAGAGAGAGAGAGAGAGAAAGAGAGAGAGAGAGTGAGTCTTGAATTTAAACTTTATATCAAATCCGGGAAAAAAAATCTGACAGCCTAAAACCAAAACTGAAAAGCAAATAATTTTTTTAATGCTTACACACACACACAGAGAAGTAGACAAGGGGGGGGGGGGGGGAAGCTGAATCCTTTACTCTTGATATCAAAAATAGTCGGGCGCGGTAGTCAAGTGGGCATGACATTACACTATCAATCGGAAGATCTGGGGTTCAATACTTCCTGGCATCTCCCACCTGGAGCGTACAGAGTGGTGATCTGCCCGATCTCGCAGGTCAGCGTGTGCAGACCTGTTGGTGCCTAAAGCTCCTTCGTGTGTGTGCACACGATGAACATCAAATACGCACAATAAAGATCCTTTCAGTCAAATCGGTGTCCGGTGGCTTACGGAAATAGGAAAACACCCAGCATGCATGCCTAAAGAAGACAGAATACACACACTGTGCTGCTACATACTGCCTGCACAGTGTGTGCAAGACAACGTGCATGTACGCATCTGAGAACATTTGGAACGGTTACAGAATATCAAAATGCACAGATATTTCCATCATCTATCAATCACTTTGATCACTGAGAAGCATTCCTTCAGTCCATCACTTTTCACAGAACGTATGAAGAATGAGAACAATTACTAATGAGAGACTCTTTTCAGAAGAGGAAGTACAAATGGAACATTCTCTCCCCAGAAATTAATAAATGAATGAAAAACAACAACAACAACAAAATCAACAGTTTTTCAATAATCTAAACCACTTTAAAAGCACAGAGTCCTATGTGAACAGATTTACAAACTTAAGAAAGTAGAAGAGATGAACAATGATATCAAATCATCAGAAAAAACAAGGGTGTCAACACTGACAATCAATTATGAGGAACACAACCATGGGAAACCTAGTCTCTGAACTCTTAATGGCTACTTCACCACTGATATCAGGAAAGTAAAAATCAAGTTAAGAAACAAAACAGAAAAAAACAAAACAAAAACAAAGACGGAAAAAATCAAGATGGTCACACCAATAGTGTCTGTTCATTCGAGTAGATTTAGAACTACGATGATCATCCAATAATTAACTAGAATATCCTAGTACCTTAAACAGTAATTGTCGTAGCGTTTTGAAAGTTTACACACACCTAGCCCAGATTTTCTAATCTCTAATGACCAATCCCCATCTGTTAGGTGTTCCATAATGCCCGTGGTGAGGCAACAAAGGATAATACCGTAAAGTACCTTGTAAACGCCCCACTACCACCCCTCGCACCAACTGACCCAAAAGTCGGGGATGAACGTTTGCAAGATAATAACCCAATGCTGAAACAATCCATCTTTTTGCAAAGAGATAGTGATTTTGTTTCAATATGCTAAGACCTTTCACAGGCACAGGTGATTTATTTTACTTCTTTCCATTTCCACTTATCAGCACACACACACGAACGTGCGCTCTCACATACATTAACATACGCAATAACACACACATACACAAGAAAGAGAGAGAGGGAACATGTGGATGTGTGTGTGCGTGCGTATGTGTGTGTGATTAGTTAAATAAAATGTTAGAACAACAAAAATAAATGTTTCAAACTTTTGTAATTCAATTTCAACTGCATCAAACTAAACTTTGGAATGCAGGTAATCACCATGAAACGTGCACATATTGGTAAGGGCACAAAAACATAGTCATCCAAAGATGATGAATGGGCAGAGTTGAAAGGGTGCTGGGGGTGAGGGGGTATTCATGATTGACTCTTCACCCGCTGAAACGACATCACGTTACTGTCGTCAAAGTAAAAAAGTCAACCTCTTCATCGTCTTCTGCTTCAGAGTCTGTTTATCCCATGCTTGTTGTCACTAAAAACATCGAGAAAGGTTTACAGTCTCTTTGCTGTCACTGGGTGCTTTTTCAACCATGGATACCTGGGCTGCAATGTCGTTTGGAAACCATTCCGGGGTCTGGTCATCCTCTGTTCCATCCAGTCCACTGGAGATTGTGCATTTGAACAAGGCTTTGACGATGGTTTCTGGATTCACCCTTTCCCTTGCTTGGGCAACCCCTCTAAGAACATCATGTCTCCTTAGCGGCTGCCTGAAGTTGCCGGCTATAGTCAGTGGTCTTGGTTGTGCAATCCGTTCCACCCAGCAGTCTTGGACGCCGTTTTTGAACAGTTTTGTGTTGCTGATATCGATTGGTTGTACCTGGAAGGTGCAGCCATCAGGCATAAAAACTATGTCGACATCTTGCGCGCACAAAGCATATCTGACTGGAGCTGTTCTGTGAGTGCTGTAGTTGTGGAGATCCAGCTAGCAACGCTGATCTGAGCGGCCAAGGACCCACTGGATCCAAAACAAGGAGGGTTTCTCCTGTCTTCAGCCATTTTAGGTTGCTGTCAATCGCACATTGTCTGGCACCTGAAACAGCCGACAAACACGCTGTGAGAGATGTCCTTTTCTTTCTGAGGATATGATGAAAGCTAGAAACTTCGGGACTCAGCAGCAGCGAGCAGAGCAACGATGAATGCGCGTTTTTCAGCTTTTGTTGTCTGTGTTCTAACATGCTTACACCTTCCCTGTCAATAGTACGGCTGAGCACCATGTCTGATCCAGTCTCAAGAATAATCCGAATGGGTATGCATGGCAATACGTCAGTCTCGGAATGTTTCATCGAAACTCAATAACGCTTCATATCGGCAGGCACGTTTCTGATTTGTAGACGTGCTGGGTCTAGCAGACACATCATACCACTCCATCATTTGAGCCACATAGGCGAAATGACTGTGGAGTCCAGTTCAAAGCCACTGGCTGGCTCCTAGGCTCTTCTGGTAAAGTCCTTGTTTCTCAGAACTCGTCCTTTCGCCCCCTTCATCATGGAAGAGACCTAGAATTCTGAGGTTCACCTCCTGAAACCGAACCTCCCGGCCATGATGTAATTTTCGTTTCTTTTTGGTGCCGCTCACATCGTGTTGCACCAGCAGGTCCCCTTGTGCAATCTATTCCTTAATTCGATTTGTCCACTCCAAACTCGCATGCTGCTTGTGAAACACGGCCTTCCGCATCGTTCTCCAGATATTCAAAGGCTGAGAATTGGAACTGATGCCGTACGACTTAGGCCTAATTCGTGGCATGTTGAAAATTCTAAACCTTAAGATTGCATGTCTCAACTTGAAGGGAAATGATGATCAGAGTTTATGATGTCACAGCTTTGAACTACAAACTCATTAATTCCAGATTTTGTCCCGGCACTTTCTTAAGTGGGAGGTAGGCGTTTACTAGGTACACTATACAGGGTTTTTGATCCATAGTGGGGGGTGGGTGGGCGTTTACTAGATACAGGGCGCTTCAAAGGTATTTTACGGTATGTTCTTGACGCTTAGAATGACATGGAATGTCATAATATATGACGTCCAGTATTTTCACGTAATTAGGTATTATGATCACGGAATAATTGGGCCATATATATATATATATATATATATATATATATATATATATAATATATATATATATGTGTGGTGTGTGTGTGTGTGTGTGTGTGTGTGTGTGTGTGTGTGTGTGTGTGTAGTGATTCTCACTATTTACTGGAAGAGCCTCGTAGCCAGTGCATACATTCAGTTTACTTTAAATCTGTTTAGATATGGCATTCATGCTTGTCAGCTCATTATGCATTTGTTCATAAACATTAAATGGAAAACAGATTATATGGTTTAGATGACTTTGTCTTAAGAATAGATTCATTCTACGAATGGTTTCATTCAGCACGAATGCATTTCTCGTGACCGTATCAATTTTATTCCTTTGAGCATCATTTTATGGTTGACTTTAACATAGGAGCACAAATCTGTAACTTATCAAGACCACAACATTATGAATAATTTATCAAAAGATGTCAACTTTATAGTCGATTTTGTAAGAATAGCTCGTTTCTACACATGATTTTGCTGGAACAGCACATTTCTAACGACAAAAGTCAGTCTCAAAAATTATTTGTCTTAAGATAAAATTTCAAGGGCAGTTTTATCTTAAGTGCCCAATTCTATTGATAATTTGTCCAAACAGCAAAATCCTAATACCTACGGAGAATTTTGTCATAAGAGCAAAATTTATGAACAATTTGTCTTTAGAGTACAATTCAAGGAATTACTTTGTTTTACGATAATAATCCTACGAATTATTTTGTCCGCACTGGATACATTCAAAATATTAGTCATTCTGAATGTATTCAGTGCTGTAAGATTAATAACGAGTGTACCAAAAAAGGCAAAACTTTACTATGAAAAAATTAAATTTGATGATAGTAAAAGAAATATAATGAACTGGATAAGACAATTGGCAAGACAACGAAGAAGAAAATGTATTTTGTTGTCATGGTGGTGGTGGTGTTTTTTTTCTATTTCTTTTTTAATGCTTGTTTCTTTTTATTGTCTTCTTTTCGGGAGTTATAAATATGTGTGTGTGTGAGAGAGAGAGAGAGAGAGAGAGAGAGAGAGAGAGAGAGAGGAGGGAGAGAGAGGAGAGAGGAGAGAGAGAGAGAGAGAGAGAGAGAGAGAGAGAGAGAGAGAGAGAGAGAGAGTGCAGGTATGGATTTCTTAAAAATGAATTTTTTTTTGTATACATAATGGGTGGATGATGAACTGGAGTTGAGATTATGGAAACAATAATTACATCGTATTGGTGGACAGGTGGAGGCAATGTATCGTATCGTTTAAAGGTCAATTTATATAATGTTTCTGTACAGGAGACACAGCTTAGGTCATTTATACTAAAGCTCTGGTTGTGTTTCCAGTTTTTTTTTAACATTACAGATCGAAATGCACATTTCACAACAATGCAGCTTATAATGTTCCAATGACAGACTGATACAAAGACATAAAATCCATACGCTGGGTAGGACCTTGCCAATGCACAGAGCTTATGTGCAGGCTCAAGGCTTCTGCCATCATCATTTTGATCAGTGCATATGGAATTTATTCAGAGCTTGGAAACATAATCTTTATAAGCTAAACTGGAACTAAAACTATCAGTCTTCTTTGGGCGTACACTGCCACAATTAAACTGATCAATATGAAGTACTTGCATAAGGCTCTGTAAGAGTTACTCAAATACAGAACCTACAGAATCTATGAGGCAACCCTCACCACTCACCCCCACTCCCCTAAACAAAAGTTCCTACAATCCTAACAGAAGGCAACATAGTGATGATTATACACAGAAAAATAACTACAGAATAAGAAAAAGAAGACATAAAAAAAGTTTTTCAACAGCAACTTTTCCGAGATTCAAGGCATTTTATGTCTTCAGATCAAGCCATAACAGAAAAACATGGAATGCATATATTCTAATAAAATACACATGAATAGCAAAGTCACTTTAATAAAAGCAAAGTCACTTTAATATAAATTCACACCCATACCCACACCCATAAACACACGCACACACACAAGACACAGGCGCAGATACAAAGAGAGAAGATAAGAGAATAAATTACTGGCTGTATTATTCAGAAGTCATGGAAGAGGTCACGGATGGTGGACTGTAGTTCACACAAAGCGTGATTAATATATGGAGTAATACTGATAAAGGAGGTGTTCTTTCACATTAGTTCACACGCAGGTCATTGAAACACAGGATGAACAGTTGCATGCAGAAATTTCAAGGAAACTAAGGTTTTTAATCCTTTCATTCCCTCACCTTATTCACCAGCTTCTTGCTGGAGGTTTGAGGACATGGTAAGGGAGTGAAAGAATCATCACCATAGTACCATGCTACAGAACAATGGATGACTTTGGATGCACACAGACATTTCACATAGGATAAAGATGAACATTTTAGTAACATCCTTTCATTCCCTCACCTTATTCACCAGCTTCTTGCTAGAGGTTTGAGGACATGGTAAGGGAGTGATAGGATCATCATCATAGTATCATGCTACAGAACAATGGATGACTTTGGATGGACACAGACATTTCACACAGGATAAAGATGAACATTTTAGTAACATCCAGGAACACAGAATTGACCACTCCATGCACAAATTTCATGTAGGAAAATGTTCAACATCCTAGTAGCACACCAGAACATAAGACTAATCACGGCATGCAGAATCTGATTTTGTTCAAAAAGGATTCATCATACTAAGACAATTCAAATGTGCTCCCCAAAATCTTCCAGTAACAATGTGGCCATTCTTTTGAGTTTGAGCCTGCTCAAAACCTTGCAAGCCGGCGAGATCTTCAAACGGAAACAGTAAAAGTGGGGAAAGGGAGGCCTATGAAACACTAAGTGACATTACCAGAATGACCGGAGCGTAAGACAAGCCGGCACTGAACTAGCCAATTTCTATGCAGTAGGCGGGGCTGACTTCAGACATCAGATCTTGAGCTCATGGTTACATCAACTTAAAAACCAAAAACATACGCAGTTGTCAAGCAAACACAAAAGACAACACAGAAACTGTTTGTTAGATTTGGACAAAAACAAGAGTTCTGCTAACTTCCCTCATATTTCGTTTAACTTCATGTGGGAGCAGAAGACTGACAGGAATGATAGCTGATCTACTGTTTTTGTCCTGAATCTAATAAATAGTTTGTTGTGAGGTATTCACTTGACAAACTTCAGTTGGTTGAAAATTTGTGCCTGTCTTGTTTCGGTAATGAAATAACCTACTTTGATTAGATTACATCAACTTACCCATACAACCTGCAAAATCATGAGGCCCGCATAGGGTTTGGCCCAGATGTGTGCTATAAATGAACAAATGGAACTCACCAGAAATTTCACACAGGATAAGGTTGAGCACCATACCCACAGTAACCAAGTACAGGGCATAAGTGACTTCAATGACATGAAATTTCACATAAGGATCAATATCCTAGTAAAGTCAGAGGAGTATGGATTAATTGTCACATGCTGAGATTTCACAGAAAATAGGGGTACCATGACAGAACAGTAGCTGATCTCAGTTGCATGAAGAAATTTCACACAGGATAAAGCAGGTTCTCTGCAACAATGCGTCATGCCCTGGAATCTTTCTGTCTACACAAATTTCATATCCCTGAAGGACTGAAGAAGGCTGATTATCGTGCAGAAATATAATTTTAAAAAAAAGACTGAAAACTCTAGTAGCATACAAGAGTACAGAATTAAACTACCGCATGCTGAAATTTCACAGAGGATATTTTTTAACTTCATAATGATAGTGCCATACCTAAGAACACTGGATAATTCAGATGCATGCAGAACTTCAAGGAGCATAGGAGCGTGTGTGTGTGTGTGTGTGTGTTTGTGTGTTTGTGTGTGTGTGTGTGTGTGTGTGTGGTGTGTGTGTGTGTTGGAGGAGAGAGAGAGAGAGAGAGAGAGAGAGAGAGAGAGAGAGAAGATAGAATGGATGAGACAAGACAGATACAGACAGAAACATGTTCATTGTATGTCGGCCATATACAGTTGTATGGAAAGGGGTTTAAATGCTAAAGTGACAGAGAGAAAAGAAGGTAAGGGAAAGCATAGGAGAAAGAAAGCGAGCAATGAGACAAAAAGCAAAACTTCACACTTCCCAATTTTATTCAAAAACGGTTATAAGCCCCTATTAAAGGGGCACTGAAAGCAACGCTAGTAATCCTGGAACAAGGAGAGACGGAGGGAGGGAGGGACAGAGAGAGAGAGAGAGAGAGAGAGAGAGAGAGAGAGAGAGAGAGAGAGAGAGAGAGAGAGAGAGAGAGAGAGAGAGAGAGAGAGAGAGAGAGAAATAATGTTAATATAATCGTGCAAGAAGTAAGATCAATCCTTAAAAATTATATTCAAGTTCACATTGCTGATAGCCCATATCAAGCCTAAAACCATGTTAAAATCCAAATTTAAGTAAAAAGTTAAAACCATGCTTGCGATTATCCTTTAAGGTCTAAAAGGCATTGAAAAAACTGTATCATACACATAATCAGACATGATAAAATCAGTTTGACTCTTGTAAAAACTTTAAAACTTCATCTGGAGGAACATCTCGAAGAGGTTCTTTAATGAGTCTGCTGTGTGGTGCTTAGGTCTCACACTGTGTAAATCCAAGCATTTAATATTATGCATCTGGAATTCAAACAGTCGCAGGTAAGAAAAGAAACAGACACAACATACAACAGACAGCATATATCCAGCCAACATATGGCTAAATTGACTCAAGCAGTAACTATATTGTGCCATTGTTCAGAGTGAATGCTGGCAGGCATACCACAGTAACAAACAACTGAAAATTTATGTAGCAATTGCAAAGAACAGGCAAAAATATTTACTTTTGTTGAGGCTTTTCTCCAATGAACCAGGAACACGTGAAAAGAGAGTGAGAATTTGTATCTTATTTACAAAACAAGACAACGTACTGGCTTTCTCTTTTTGTGAGGATGACATCCATTGTCTTTTTTTTCTCCACCATTCTTTAGGACAGCATGCATTAATCTTCAACGTCAGCAGAACTACTGGTGCTCTTATCATTAAAACTAAAAACTTGCGGAATTAAATATATATGTTAAGTCATTTATGTATCTGTTTTTCTAAACTTATTTTCATAAAATGGATTTATCTATACTTTGAACACATACCTGCTGCAGAATATGTAGACTGTATATAATGCACAGGAACATGTAATGCATTAGCATGGAAATCTGAAGAAGCTTTATGAATTTTGGAAATATATCATTTCTTTATTATTTCTTTACTCATTTACTTTTTGTTTATCTATTTACTCATTCTACACAGGGGATTACTTTGTATTCTAAACACATACCTGCCATGAAATAAAATGACTTTCACATACACAATAATCACACCATGACAAGACAACCCAGTAATAATAGTATTTTATTATGCTTGTGAACTCACAGTTCACCCACACAGACATAAGTGACAATGTACCACATGACTTTGGCCATAGCAGTCGAGTCGGTTTACATTCTGTTTTGTTTTCATTTTGTTTTGTTTCAAACTATAATGAAAAATTTTTTTACCCCCCCCCCTCCCCTCCAATCTAAACTTTTGAAAAGCAAAGAAAATACACATAAACTGGTACAAATGAACATGTTGCAAGCGGTCAAGACTAATAATTCTTCTTCAGCTGAACTGCATTCTTTAATAAATAATTAAAGAAAAAAAAAAAGAGACAAAAGATGTGCATGGGAAAGTGCCACCAATGGAAAGAGAAAGAGAGAGAGAGAGAGAGAGAGAGAGAGAGAGAGTGTGTGTGTGTGTGTGTGTGCGCGCGCGTGCGTGAGAGAGAGAGAGAGAGAGAGAGACAGAGAGAGAGAGAGAGAGAGAGAGGAGAGAGAGAGAAGAGAGAGAGAGAGAGCTGATAAAATGTATGCTGAATCAAGCCCAACAAATGGAAAACTGAATATAGTTAACCACAAATAAACAACATTTTTTCCACACACTTCCATTCTTCTTGTGTTTTTTTTGGAGGTAAAATGAGAGAGAGAGGAGAGAGAGAGAGAGAGGAGAGAGAGAAGAGAGAGTGTGTGTGTGTGTGTGTGTGTGTGTGTGTGTGTGTGTGTGTGTGTGTGTGTGTGTGTGTGTGTGTGTGTGTGTGTGTGTGTGTGTGTGTGTGTGTGTGTTGCGTGCAAGAAGCCTTCCAGATGGATGACGAAAAGAGAGAGAGGGAGAATGGTCAAGACAATAAAGTCTTTTAAGGAGGAAAACCTTTCCTACTGCTGCAATTCATGCATGAAAAAAAACTAGAAGTAGCAAGGAATTTTTACAAATAAATGTAGTTCCAGAAAAGAACAGATTACAACATAACAAGACCACCTGCACTGAAAAGACTGTCAACAAACTATCTCACTGAGAATGAATAGCAGCAAAGTCCATCAATAAGACAAGAGAAGATTTAACCAGAATAGCAGTAAAGTCCATCAATTAGACAAAGAAGATTTAACCAAGCAACAATGTGTAATAGGGGAAAACATAATACCAAATAACAAGCAGACTCGTTTCTCAACAGCAGCATCAGCAGCACACAAGAGGAAGGAGGAAAAAATCCTGACAGAAAAAAATGACATAACACAGACACACACACACACATACAGACACGTGCACTTTGACAAACAAAATACAAAAGAAGAACCAGACCAAAATATTTGTAACGTGGAGACAAAGCCAACATAAAAATATGACAGAAAAAGACAGAAGAAATCAGTAAATAAATAGAGCAACCAAATCAACAACAAATTATGAGCAAAATCCCCTCCCTCCCCAACCCCCATTAAAAAAATGCCAACAACAAAGTATGCTACAAAAAAAAAAAAAAAAAAAAATCAAGAAGTAATGTATATATACAAAACGTCAAAAGTAATCACTACCAGTACTCTAGACCTGAAGAGTTGATATCAAAAAGTCACATGGGGCACTGAACTTATCCGCAACAAGACAAAACAAAAGAACCCCTGGTAATGATCTATAGGTCTACAGCCTACAGAAGCCACAGGGAGAAAAAAAGACTCCTATACTGAACCATTTCAGGGAAAAACAAAAGGGCAAAGCGAAAAAAATATGGTCACAGGACACAAATACTATGACAAACATTGTAAGCATGTATGCACACACACATGCGCATGTGTGCGCACACACACACACAAACATACAGACAGACACAACACATACATACACAAAAGCACATTCATACACACATGAACATACATACTCGTATATACACAAAGCAGAGAGGTTCGAGAGCAAATAATAACTGAAACACTTGTAACAAAAGACAAATGGTTGGATCGAATTGTCTGATGAGTTCACTTTTCATCATCACATATTATTCAATAACAGTTTGAAAGAAATATAAAAAACACTTATTTTGTAAGCAAAAGAAAAGATGGCTGTTGTAATGGATAACACAACAAATATACCTTCTCCAAAAAATCAAATACCCCCTTCCCCAAACAAAAACATTATCAACAACAGAAACACAAAAAGACAGACTAAAGAGTGAGGAGAGAATGAGAGAGAAAACTACAAAAAAGAGACGAGTCACAACCTTACATTTCCTTTATCATACAATGAACTGCATTGATGGTACATATTAAAACAAATATTTCTTCCCCATTTTCTTCACTGCCTTTGTGTCACTTCCTATGCTGTTCATTTCAGCTCCCCAACACATCAAACCCACCAAAACTGAGATCACTATGACAGCTGGGCATGAAGAAGTGCCACAGAATCTGAGATAAGTTGTCACATTGCTATGATGATGGGAATGGGGATGATAGTGAAGATGCTACGGAATTCCATTTTAGACCGAGACCGCATGACATGGCTGCACTCTAACTTACTTTCATCATATATTCTGGTATCAACTAGGCCTGAGAAACAACAGCAACAAACTCAATGATGCATTCATAAACTTAACTCTGTGGTATTAAATTAAGTCTTCCTAATGAACCGATAGCATGCTAAAATGTGGACAGGCGATGACTGGAGCTGAAAATCCCATACTTTTTTTCTTCGTTTTTTTTTTTTTTTTTTTTTTCTTAACACTGATGGGAAATCAAAACCCATGACCTCCCATTCAGAAGTCCGTTGTACTAACCACACCATACGATGAATGGCAACTGGCAACAAAAATGATTTTGTTGCTGCCCCAAGTGGTGATGCCATAATCGGCAGTAAGTTAAAAAGATAACCACTAACACATACAAAAAGACATGATGGGGGGATCCAACATTCTCTGAAAGCTTGGAAGAGATTTGGAGCACTGTAAGGCCATACATAAAGCTGACCTGTCATGGTTTCTCACACTTCAGTCTGTAAGTGCACATATCATGTATACCTATATCTTCTTTCAGTCTCCTGATTCTGCTCAGTTGACTGTATCCTCTAATTTGAGGAACAAAACTTCAGAAAATTAGGAAAAACAAAACAAAAACAAAAACAAAAAAAAAACACACACACACAAGAGTTTCATTTAACATGTCAATAAATGGCAATAAAAAAAAGGATAGTGAACTCAACTAAAGAGGAAATAAAACAAGGAACAGCAACAGGGCGTTTAACACCAGCATATTTCAAACTTTTTTCCTTAACATTTTCAACAAATTGTCAGTAAATGTCAAGCTTTAGCAAACAGTTTGATATCAGTAGCAACATTGCAGCGACAACACAGATGAACATTTTATCGTTTTTAAGGTTTCATTCATACCTTATTTATCTATTTTAGTATTCATTTTATTACTTTTACGTTTATTTCTTTTCTTGCCACCACATCTTCCACTGGCATTGCCCCACACCACTACGTTAGCTTTTCAATACAATACCAAAACCCAAGTTTATTCAGCTGAAATCCCACTACCAAGAAGTCTATGAGTTCCTATGTCAAGTTGTTGTGTCAAGCTGCCACACATTACTTTTTGTCTTTGTTAAAAACCAAGGCTAAAAGGTTTAGATTTGTAGCAATGAAAACCACAATGAGCATGAGTGAACAGAAACAACTTCAATTATTGCACCTCTCGTATAATGGAAAAAGTCCCATCACAATCAAGCAAGTACACAAACAAAACCACAATTTTTCGACAAATGTATTAACGAACAAGTAAATGACCTGAACCAAGTAGTGCCAAAGGACATGTAAGATGAACATTACATAAATTACAAACAACATTTTCTGATAAAGAACACATAAGATTTATTTAATTAGATTCTAACCATAAAATACATACAAGAACAATTTGCATCAATAAAACAAATAAGCTGTTGCAACATATCGATGAATCTTAAATTCAGAGACACCGCATTTTTACAGCCAATTCTATAAAGCATGTCTAGAAACTCTTATTTTATCAAATCAAAAACAACTTCACAGATGTGATTGTCAAAATGTCGAAACCTGGGAGAGTTTGTCATGCAAGGTTTAACAACCTCATGAAGGTGTTCTTTGACAATCAGAACACATTGAAATTGCATTCAATTTTAAAGGAATAGAAAAATAAAAGAAAAAGAGAAGAAAAGAAAGACACCAAAGCAACTTACAATGATTTCTGTATTTGCACTGTTTGATTCTCCATTGCCAAATGAAAACATTTTACTTAACAACACACACACACACAACACACACACACACACACACACACACACACACACACACACACACACACACACACACACAACAAACACATACACACACACACACTCACTCACCAAGTAAAGATAAGATCCATTATTCCTTTGGGTAATTTTCTTTTATAAAAATCTTACTCTGGCAATCATATCTGAAGACGTTAACAACCATGATGATGGCAATGATTCTGACTAAATGACAATGACAATGAAAAAATGCAAATCTAATCATTCAATTTCTATGCTTTTCACCCAGATCTTGCCCCCCCCCAAAAAAATCCTTTTAAACTCAGTCAGCATTTTTGGGGTTGTTATTCTAGAAAAACCCTTAGACTCCCTCACCCTGTCCATGAGCATCCTGCCTTTTCAATTATGCTGGCAACGCAAACACTTATCCCTCCCAAGTATGCAATATACAGCCTTTAATATCTAAGTGGCCTTCTGATTTTCATAATGCATGGATGTTTCTGCTAACTCGTGTGTGTGTGTGTGTGTGTGTGTGTGTGTGTGTGTGTGTGTGTGTGTGTGTGTGTGTGTGTGTGTGTGTGTGTGTGTGTGTGTGTGTGCTGTCTGTTTTGTGTGTGTCTGTGTGTGTGTGTCGGTGTGTGTGTGTGTTGATGCATAAATAAGAAACAACTTAAATTTTTTTAGCACAGGCCTAAATGTCTTAAAATTAATTCACGATACTTAACCATTGTCTATGCAAATAATTCACACACTGTATACAGAAAAGAACCGTTGGGTTGAGATTACACCATGATGCACCTCATCATATGATTATGCCGCTTGTCTTTTGCATGTACAGTACAAATCACTGCACAAAATGTTGTGGTGTAACCATGCAGATGAACTACATGTATAAAGCCTGTTACCACTCGTTATACTCTAGACTATGTCAATTTATGTACACCAATGCTTACAGATTCTATGCCCTTTTCCAATCCAACTCAAACAAAAAAAAATAAACCAGGCAAAAATGACAAAGAAAAGCTGCATGCAAGTTCATCAATGTCTGTTCCTGTAAAACATGTTGTGCTTGTCATACTGCATATAGGTGATATTTTTCACAGGAAAGAACGAACTTTTTTTTCATTGGAAAACTGAGGAAAATAAGAAACAAGATGGTCAAGCCATTCTATATCTCTTTTTATACAAAAATCAATCAGAAGAAAACAAATGTAATAATTTCTAATGCATTTCTCACCGAAAATCTTGTGCACCTAAGAAAAAAAAAAAAACCCAGAATGGTACAGCTACTAAAAACCACCAGTTGGCCTACATCATTTAGACATTGATCCAGTTTGTTATATTTACATCTGTGCAAAGAGTATGAAATACCTGAAAACTGGGAAACACATATGTAAGTGATGAATATGATTACTGACAATTTCTCGCAGTAAATTGGTCACTGTGACATGATTATGGATTATAACAATAAATAGGGGAAAAATAATGCATGAAAAAGTACTGAGATGAACATCACTGCTGATGATTTTGCGCTGCAAATCGATCATAACCATGTGTCTGTCTTTTTTAACATTTTATTTTGCAACAATGGAAACATGGAACTCATTCCTGGAAATTTGAGGATGTGAATTTTGGTATAAGAGTAAGAATAATAGTAGTTTGTGAGTACCTTGTTTAATTTTTTTTTTATTCCTTACTGATTTTCTTGTAGATTTAAAAAAAATATTTTCATCCAAATTTTACTTTGCAGCTTGTTTATATCAGTTTGCTTGAGGCGATCCAAAGGTGTTGTTTATTACGGAGTCACATCTGAAACAAATTACTTTACAAAAAACATACATATTTGTCATTGAAAATTTATCAACTGGTCAAATTATGTCAAAATTGTGACCAGGCAGTAATCTGTCTTTTTTTTTTTACATCATACACTGGTGTCACCATGCTTGAGGGATACATGCAGTACTGGTTAGAGAACCTGAGCTGCATCCTAAAGACACAGTCAAAAAGGAAGACTGCAGTACTGGTTAGAGAACCTGAGCTGCATCCTAAAGACACAGTCAAAAAGGAAGACTGCAGTACTGGTTAGAGAACCTGAGCTGCACCCTAAAGACACAGTCAAAAAGGAAGACTATGTGGTTTTAGTCTTCCCAAATGAGCAGCAAAGACTCTGAAATACCGGCTGGAGCTGATAAGAACTGAAAATCCTACACTTATTTGGATTCATGGGCTTTATAATCCACAGCCTTCTAGTCATCAATCCACTGAGCTAATCATTATGCTATTGTGACTTGCAAATGCAGCACACTGCTTAGTTAAAAAAAAAGCCGTCTGACCTTCTTTGTCAATGAATTTGCCTATATGTATTTCCATGTCTGTTTGCATTTGAAGTTTATCCTGAACATGGAATGAATTTACTAAAAAATTATAAAGTCATTAAAAATTTGAGAAAGTGTTTTTTTAATACACATGTAAGAACAAAAGTTGTTTGTAATGGTATTATCTCACTTTTCCTTCAATGTACGTCTATCAGTATGTATAACTTAACCTCCTGTGGCAAGAAGAAAATACTCAAAAGCCACATTTCTTTTTTATCTAATATTCTCTTGGCTGCTGAGGCCAAACAGTTGCATGTCAAGAGACACAATAAAGAAGAAACACATGAAATTTATGGTTAACAACTTTTGTTATAAAACAGATGAAATTTATGATTAACAATTCTTGTTATAAAGTTTATATAGGAAGTTAATTCCTTGAATTTTTAACAATAATTTATTTTTGTTGCATATTGCGTAACCATGAACATGTACATAATCTTGAAAATCAGTCACTGTGATGCTGAAGAACCTACACATGTAATCAAACTTCATATGCAATGAGGACAATGACTGATTAGAACAATGACTGTTAGTTACACTGTGAAAACAGAGCAGAAATATTATCTGAGATTCCTGAGAAAGTACTGTTTGTACACCTTCTTCAAACAGCGCTGATTTCAGACATATTTTAGTCCACGTGATCTTGACCTTGACGTCTTACCTTTTTAACTTATTCTTTTGTGACTTCTTAACAGTCTACATCTTTGGCCAAAATCTGGTAAAGAACCACCCATAAAGAGCTAAGAATCTTATCTCTACACACACACACACACTTCCATTCTATATTAAACAATCTTCCTCCCCCTTTTTCACAAAAAAAAAAAAAAAAAAAAAAAAAAAAAGGCGCAGATCTATTCACAGTTTAGCCTTCGGCAGTATACTCATTCCCACGCCATGAAGAAATAATGGACGTAAGAAAAACAACCAGTGAACAAAAGCGAAGAATAATGATGATGATACTGTCAACAATAATGAAAAATGACAATGATTCTTCTATCTTCAAGCCTAATGAGATCTCATTTTCCATACAAACACAACAGTGTTGAATGCTAAGTTAACAGTAACATTGGTACAGATCAATTCATCTTCATCACCACAAAAATGTCAACCAAAGCAAAACAACAACAACAACAAAAGGGGTGTGGGTGGGAGGGTGGAGGAGATTTTTCCTTCAAATTCCTGTTTAGCTATATACACTCACCATTTGTAACATGTGATGTCTTAGCTAGCTCAATTTTCTGTCTTGGCCAAAATTTCAGTCAAGTGATTTCCCTGTGCCTCGTTCTGGGGAGCCAATCAGCGTTCTTCCTACCTGGTAAGCCTAGTCAATTTCCTTTGTTTCATTCACTGGCGTCTTAGAAAAGTCACTCATGAGAAGCAGAGCGATATGAGCGAAGATGTCTCGGCAGGAGTAACTGTTAAAAACGGGGCATGTACATATTTCAACAAGGATTTGAGAAGAAAATCCCCATTTTAGCCCCAAGCATAATTACTGTTTCTAACTTGAGCGAAATCTAATAATGGTGGAGAGGCATGTCATCCTTGTGCTTCAAACTGGGGGCCCAGGAATAAAGATGGTAAGAGTCAGTGGCCACAAAAGATTCTGTGGGAACCACCTGTCTGAAACAAGCAGAGATCTCTTGAGTAGTTGTTTATAAACTAAAAGGGTGCTGCAAAACCAATATGATGCAGCTGTCTTTCAAAGGGACAGAATGAAGGAAGGCTACATTTAGTCAGGACCCAAAGTCCATTTCGGATATCAGGAGGACCTCCTATTGGCTGGGGTGATCCAGTGGGGCCAATAATGAATATCATCCCCAGCCACAGTATGTATATCGCCAGGCAGGACAGAAGAGCAGCAGTACTCCTGCACCGAGTAGTTATGTACAGGACTGAGACCCGAGGTCCTCAGCCTATGACGCTGGTACACAATGCCCTGCTGTTTAGTAGGGGTCCAAGGCAATCCACTTAGGAACATGGAACTGACATCAACTTGCCTGCTGGGCATCTTTAGTGTGCTTCCCTGCCCCTTTCAAGGGGCACTGAGGGAAGACCCCACTGTCAATGTATTCTATTATTCTCCCCAGAGGTCAGAACAACCCTGGTGAGACCATAGTTGGACATGAGGAGCGGTCTCATGATTCTGAAGAAGTTCGGGACTGTGTTGAACTTTTGGGGGGGGGGGGGGGGGGGGGGGCAACTTCAATGAATGAGTGGATGAACTGATCACTCATGGAGGAAGAGGAGATGAAAGGGTCGACTGATTAGGGAATGGCCTGGTTTCTCCAGTGCTGACTTGGCAAACAGCCAAAACCAGTCAAGAAACAATGCTGGGGATTGTGTTCAAAATGCTCTTTCCTTAAGAAAATGTTCAAATCATCATACATATTGTCTGTGATCGAGGGAAAAAAGCCAGTAAATAAACACTGAAAGATCAACAAGCAAACAGATGTGGATCAACACAAGTAACTAAGACAGAGTGAAAATTTTAAGACATTTGCAGAAGACAAGAGTGCGGCCTGGAAATGAAAAAAAAGGAAGTTAAATAGGGGCTTGACAAGTGGGAAGGACATTGACTGACTGTGCCAGAACGAAGCCCAAGGATGTCACCTGACTGAAATTCTGGCCAAGACAGAATTGAGCTAGCCAAGATAACACATGTTAGAAATGGTAACTGTATGTGAGGCTAGAAAGTGATTTAGAACCATGTTGACACTCTTTTTATTCTTGTTAGATATCAATCTTACTCTGCATAATATATTACCTTTTAAAAAAGATAAAATTCATTCATATGGTACACAATCAGATATCCTTGCTTGATCAAATGTAAGCCCAAACTTTGTTTAGAATCCATTCTAATCCTAACAGAACCTGTCCTGAACTGGTTTTCAATTATTTTAAGTTTTTCTCTTTTAGGGAGGAGGGGAAGGGGATTGTTTTAATTTTACCCTTTATTATGAGGTAAAGAGAAAGGTGGAGAAGATATGGTGGACAGGGAGGGAAGGATGAAAGATCATACCCATTGATTCAAATTTCAAGTATTTCAGATGCCAGCTGGACTAATTGTGATCTTCAGTCAGTCCAACAAGAAACAGCAGAGAAATCTCTGCTGAAGCTGTTTACTGAAAAACAGCACCCATTTCTCAATGTCAATCTGAATCAACTTGTAAACAAATAAACATTTAAGTAAATAAATAAACCAATGAATAAGATTATGGCCATTAGGAATAAATAACTTACTTTGTCCTGCATAAATTGTGTTCACACCATATCAGTGTAACAATAGTAACACTTTGACTATTCTGTTAATTTTCAACAATAACAACACTCAGAATAAATTTCATTCATATAGATAGATATATATATTTGAGATTCAGTTTCACATTTCTGTAACAAAAAGTAAGTTTTGCGCGCAGTAATCAGCACTTAACAACAACAACAAATCCATCTGGTCACTTCAGACCCAAAAAAGATGGGATTATATTCTGATATCTTTTACTCTGCTATCAGAAAAGTAATGGAATGAAATACACTCACACTCTCTCTTTTTTTTCTAGAACAGAGAACAAATGAACCATGATTCTCATTCCCTTTCTTTCTTCCCTACTCACACATTCTTTTCCCTGCCCCATAACTGTAAATATAAATACATATTTTTTTTCACCTGTGTACTGGAACAGGTTCAAAATACTATATACACGATACTCAACATAAGACTTGGCTTTAGTTTGCAACACAACATCATTACTTGCATGAGGCGTATCATTTGTTGTATGACATCACACAGTGCTTGACAGATCTATGAATGAACAAAGACAGAAGTCGGCTTTTCTTCTCAAAGAAATTCAATACACTCCTTTCTCAAAGCAAACATACAAAAAACCCAATAAATTCCCTTTTACTCAAAACAAACCCAATCACAATATAACACAGCAAAACAAACAAAACAAAAACAACAACAAACAAGTGGACCACCAACTCAACAAGCCATTCAAACCAAAAGAACACTATCCCCCTAAATTTTCAATTTCAATACAATTAATTTGCCATCATAGCCTCATTCTTATTGATAAAATAGTAGCCATATCCCAATCTCATCATCAACAATTTACGATGTTCATGGCAAATCATCATTTCAATTCTGTATCACATGACTGATTATAAAGATGGAAAGTCTGAGGCACCCGCTCCCAAAATCTACCATCACTTTTATTGCACCATTAAAATTTTTGCGTAACTCTTATCTTGAAAGGAAAAAAGTGACCAAACTTATCTAATTTTACTGATTTCCAAAATATATCGACTGACCATGACTTGATTACTTTTTAAAGGGATATCCAAAACATATGTAATGTAATTTACCATTACTGTTTGTTTGTTTTAACGAGATCCAAAATACAAGTACCTAACGTTTTTATCAGCGAGTTCTAAACTACATGTACTTAACTCTGGTAGAGAACCACGAATCCATTAAAGGATCTACTGCTAGCTCTTTGCCAATGTGCCAATGCTGGCGCACCAGCACTAACAAATTCCCTGATGACACACTACTGCATGTGCATTGGCAGCTTTAAATCTTTCACTACGGGCAATGCACTAACTGACAAACAAACAAACAAATAAAAAAACACACAAAAAAACAAGTAACGACTGGATGCCACTTCAAAGAAGACTACAACTTACACAAGATAGAACACAATAGCAACACAACAGTCTGTTTCACTTAATTAAGGCAAACTTTTATACAAATAAATAATAAATAAACATTCTCTTCTTTTTCTCATTCTTTCTTCGTGTCACACCTCATTCTGTAAACAATATGCACAGAATATATGTACATCATGATTTTGTATCATCTGCCACTTTACCAGTTTTCCAAAGTTTATGGAACAGATTTCCATTTTTGTTTTTTACAAAAGTGATAGGTGATAATGAAGATCACTTATAATTCTACACATATGTACAAAAACTACGGGATGAAGGGAGAAATGTAAAACGAAGATATGAGCAAAAAGAAAGAAAAAAAGTTGAGAAAGAAAAAGTGACATAAGAAGGCAAGAAACTGGAGTGGAGACAGAGAGATGGAGGGAGAGGCCAGAGTGGGAGAGGAAAGAAAAGGTAGCAGAAAAGTAGGGGGAGAAAGAGAAAAGACGAGGATTTAGCAGATCACATATCTGATCCTCACGTTCGACAAATTCCCTTTCATAATATAATTATCATCATTATAAATCTATTCCATGAGTATATAAAGAGATGTGAACTGGAATTCCAAAAACACAAGATACACATTTGTCCATATATAGCCATCTGGGTGTATAGAAAAAAAAAAAGGGGGGGGGGGACCAAAAGCTCACACAATAAGAAGCTATTGTCACAACGCTAACGTAGTAAAATCTTGGGACAAAACCTTCATGTAAGCCACACCAGGATAATAGTAATACAATGCCACGAAAATTGAAATGGATTCAGCAAAAAACAACACATGAACTGTTTTTGGTAACAGGGTCCCAACTGACACAACTCCAAATGCCAGTCTCTGTGGTAATGTTTCTGTACCCTCCGCTTTTCTTGTTTCACACACTAACTTATCTGTTGTGCTGGATCCACTTGAAGTACAAGTGAACAATATCATGGTGTCACCTAGGATACCATTTATGCCTGCTCAACCTTTTCATTCCCTCATCCTATCCATCAGCTAAGATCTTGTGTGCTTAACCCTTTCACTCATTATCGTATCCATGAGTTTACTGCAGGCAACATGCACAGGGTGAGGGAATGAAAGGATTCGCCCCTTGCTGCACTGTTGATGTACCCCATTTGTCAGAAATTCCAGATTGCCGCTACTAAGTTAACAAGTGCTGTACATCAAGTTACCTTTTTCATTTTTTGAAACGGTACTATTTCAAACAAAATCTTTGGTTCTGTTTGTTTGTTCTTTTTTTAATCCATGAATTATTTTGCATTGAAATTTTCCTTCATTATATCAAACATCAATCTTAGCCAAAGAAAATCATTTTCCAGGTGATGATGAAATGATCTTTTCCAGAAAAAATCTTAATCATTCTTCAGACGATGAAAAGCTCTTTCAAAACCAAAAACTATGTTAATCATTGTTATATTTTTATGTTTTATTTTTCTAATGTTACTTTCAACAGTTTTGGAGCTGTAACAAGTTAAAACAGTTCATTTGATTTCTCAATTACTTCTGAAATTTTCACACACAATACAGCCAAATATAGTGCAGCAAAGAGGTTTAAAAAATAAGACCTACACCCCAACACGGCATCTAAACGTCTTTAAGCTCTCTGCACTTGACTGTAGAAATGAGTTCCCCAAACACATTTCCAGTGATCTGAGTGCAGCCTGCAGCATGTTCCACAACAACTCTACCACTGTGGCACTGATTCCAGCAAAAGATAAGCATTCAGCATCCTCTCTTGGTTCACATGGAAAACAAATCATGGTCTGACACACAGGATTTTCTTTTCCACCAGCTTTGTGATGGGTTGACACATGGGATTTCCTCTGCTCCATGTTTTATGTGAAGCATCAATCCAAGATCAAGATTTAGTGTACACCCAAAACATTGAGCATCCACTCAAGACCATGAGTGAGTGATAACCTAATACATTGTTTGAGCATTCAACTAAAACTTCGTTTCAGCAGTCTAACCCTTACCACAAATCAATAGAAAACTAGTCCTGAAGATACTGATGCTATCTCTGAGTGAGGCCAATAACAGCTGTTTTGTATTATAAGCGAAAGAGCTGCTAGAAATCCACAGCCTGGACAACACCTGCAGTCTTCCTCTCTCTCTCTCTCTTTGGCTGTAGCTGAAGCACGTATGTAACACCCAACTTTGTCTTCTAGTCTGTCAACAGCAACTGAAGTCCCATAGCTTCACTGTCTTGTCATATGACCCCGACACAATGATGAAATCGTTGAACTGCAGACATGTTACCCCATCCGAATGGTTACGTAAAGTCACAAGCCGCTCCCCCGTTTCTAAAGACCACACCTGTGATGGATCAAGAAAGCAAATGGATGGTTTAATTTCAACAGTACTTTGATCAGAATTTAACTAAATTTGTAAAGCAATAATCCAAACCTCAACAAAAATGTGATACTCCACAATCAAACGAACTCACCTTGTGACATTTTAGTGGGGTCTTACTGACCAGATGAAGTAAGGATAGAATCAGGAGACAGAATGCCAGAGTTTGTCAGACTGAACATACAAATGCTGCAGGAAAGATCAGGCAAAGGAGGTAGCTGATCAAACAGACATCAATTTGACTTGACAGTTTTTATATTTAAAAAGAACTATTCCATACACTGATACAGATCAATGACAAGGTGCCTGACCCTATTTTGACTTCATACTTTTTCTACAAAACCCCACTCAAGCATCGAAATGTGAGTTCATTCCATCGTGGAGTTTTGCTTCCCAGAATTCTGTCAGGATTCTGGATCATTTGTGATTTGAGAGACCTGAGTCTATTTGCTTTTATTTCCTTAAGGACAGCTTTGTCAAAATGAGTACAGGCTTGTAATAATATGCAGCAAAGTCTTTCATGTTTCCAGCCAGCCATTTTCAGAATAGTCTTTAAGGGGACATTACCTCGAGTCCTTGATGTAGCAGTTGACTGACAGATTTAGCAGTTGAGCCAGATGATAAGGAATCCAGTTTCAGACCTTCATAATGCATCTGAACGCTTGAGGTATATCTGCAGGTAGGTAATGGGGCAAATGTGTCTGTCAAATGGATAGGCTGTTAAGGGTAGTTCCTGCTGATGTTGTGTAGGTGTTGGAAGTTTTGATCAAATTTTCAATCTTACATTTAAACTCTTTTTAACATCAAGACAAGTTGTGAGTGTCTATCATCCTGGCAGTCTGACTCCACTTCCTGATACTAACAAACATAGTATCATTACCCTCAGCGATGACTGGGGAAAGGACAGGTATCAAGTAGGAGACCACTGCTTAAGAAAGCAAGAATCACAGAACTGTACATACTAAGTAAACCCAGTGCCTGGTAAACTAGGCTTCTGCTTAAAGATTTTTCATAATCTTTTGCAGACAAAAGAGTGAGAGCCTGCAGACCTACAATCATTCAAAAGAGAGCCGAGACACCACCCTGGTTACATTCAAGGAGTTATAACCTTTGCCCTCTTGGAAGATAACAGTGAAGAAAGTCAATAATGCTGATCGAGGGAGAGAAAGGGAATTTTTTTTATCCTAGACAATTAAGTAACTCTTCCTGGTGCCTGGTCTCCAAACTGACATGATAAATGTTGCTGTCTCTTTGGGAAGTCCCTGTGTCTGCATTCCCTCCTTGACAGGCTGATCTTATAGGTTATCAATTTAACTTTATTCCGGAGCTGATAAAGTTCACTTTTGTTCGTTTGTCAGCACAGTGGGTTTTTGAGATAGAAGCATTGGGTATTCTGTCAGAAGGTGAAGGATTTTGACGTGTCAAGGTTGGGTTTGTCACACTGGAGCAATAAGAATGCATGAAATCTTCTGTAGTTACATACAGTTCAGTAGACTTTTTAAGATAAGGCTCAAAGGTGGAAAGCAAAAGCTGAAGAGCTGCCCTCAACTGAGGCTGAAAACATAAGCAGTCCATGCTTCAGGTCCAGTTTTCAGGACACATATTTCGGTAACTTAGTATTTAATTTCAATGTGAATATGTCAACTGAGCATAATGTTCATAAGAACATCAGAGTCTAGGCCCAACTGTAGTGCATGTCTTTTAGCCATAGATTCAAAAGCAGTAGATGACATAAAGTTGGTTGACAGTAAGCACTGTAACAAAGTTTTCTTGGTAATTTTGTTATACTTAGGTTTTATGCTGCCTATTTTATTAATGCAGGTGATAGTTCTGCTACTGTCAGACAGTATTCCAATGCAAGCATTTTGGTCTTCCCTGTCTAGAGATTTGAGAGTGCAGAAAACCGCTTTGAGTTCAAGGCAATTAATGTGTTCTCCCTGTTCGTCTGCCGATCATGTGCCATTAGTCCGTGTGTTACTGTTCGCTCCTTTACCCCCCTCCCCTCAACAATGATTGTAAGTTCATTCCAAGTTACAGGGATTGGAACCATTTTGAATCTATCATTCAATATATTCTTTAAGTGAATCTGTGAGCTAAATGAAGTCTTCAAAGTTTCTGTTGCGTTCAGACCGCTTTATTTGTTGTAACTTCAAGACGGTTGTAAAAAACGAGATCAATCCATACATCAGACTATGCAGCTACTGTCTTGCCAATAAGCTCCGCCAATTAGCTGGTAGTGGTTTTGTCTTCCTATCTTATCTGGAACAAGCTTCAATAAGTTTTCCAGCTTTCCTTTCAGTGTGGCAACAGTCATGGATACAGAATCCAATTATTTTGAAAACACAGGAACTTCAGTGTGCTTTTGTTCAAACACTGATGTCATAGGGTGAAAGGTAAAACCAAATTACTGACATATGGATAAGAACTTGTACTGCATGCAAGCAGAGTTCATATGTGTCATCCTATAGCAATGTGTCATCTAGATGTAAATGATCACAGCATATCCCTGCTGATGGAGATATGCAAGGACCAGTTTCAAGTTCTTTGTGAGAATTCTTGGAGAATCATAAAATCCTTGGGCGACAGTTTTGAATTCATGAGTTTTGTTTCGGATTATGAGCCAAAATTACTTCATATATACCAATGTTGACAGACCAGTGGGTATCCATGGGGTCAACAGATGTACAAGAAAATAATTCTTTTCATCAGACTGACAGCTAGGAGTCCATTTTGAAAAAGAATTTCTCCATGAGAAACATATCTCTTAGAAACATATCTCTTTTTCTGGTAAAGCAATGGGGCTAAGAAAAACTGGCATTAACCTCTTCAATCTGATCCAATATCCACTGATCAATAATAATAATTTACGAATCTTGATCAAACTGTTTGGTATAATGTGATGGTGAAAAGAAGGTGGATCACTGGCTCTATGGGTGGATGGGGTGGGTTGTTCTCAGAGGAGGTAGTTACTCCTTCTCCTGCATCTTCATAGTTAAACGAAACTGGTGTTGAGACTGGTTTGGTCCATTAGGTCTTTAGTAGGTGAAATTTCTGGCTCTCCACGATGTGTGGGGTCAGTTGCAGTGTGTGTTCTAACCCCTTTATGTTTCATCATCATCATCAGGTGCCTTGCCGCATGACGTTTGCGATCATGGACTTCCATCTGTCTCTATCCCTTGTTGCCTCTTGTTGCCTTTATGTTTACCTATGTCAATACCTGGAAAAAGCAATTCCATGCAACCAAATGTTAACATGACCGTTTATTGCAAAGCAGTATATGAGACTGTGGACAGCCAATAGGACTACACAAGTAGCCAGTGAGGCTACAAAAGTAGCAAATGTAAGCAACAGGAAGTTATAGTTACAAAATGGTTCCTGGGTCAGTTGAATACCATGTTGGCTTGCACAGAACTATCTCCACCAGCCAATCAATAGTGTGAACGGTCGCTCCCTCAATCCTCTTGGTGATATCACCGCCCAAAGGAACATCAATTCAATAGAATTTGTTGGAATGAGCAAATAGCTGCGTATCTGGCTTGAGGCATATATTTTAAGTGGCACATGATAAGTGATTGAGACACATGTGCTAATTCATTTAAACATATTTCTGGGATGAACCGTTTCTTTCTGAGTCTTTTAGTTAAGGTCATCCAGCAACAACTTGATAAGGGTATGACTTCCTCTCACTTGTTCATTGGCCAGTGAGTTGTCACTTTTCAGGGAGAAACTGTCCAGAGAATCCAATTCAGAGTGTAGTTTTGGGTTTTTATAGTCAGAATATTTCTAGGTCTGGTACATGATGGCAGCAGTTCCCTAATCTTCTTCCTAGCCATATTGTTTAGGAGTCCTTTATCAAAAGTTGATGCAAGTGTGTCATTCACTCTTAGCCCTTCTCGTTCGATGCAGGTCTATGAGTGAAGTCAACAGTACTATCATTGTCATTGTCATCCATGATATCAAAGACTAAACGATATGAAGAAGACTTTTTCTTGGGATTGCTTGTGTCCAATTTGCTGCACTGTATTTGTCTCTGTTGCCTGTCTCCATTGCAATGCCTTCACTGTTTCAGCCTTCTATGTCACTGATGTGAGATCAAGTTTGTTTGTGGCTGACATAAGTTTGTCCGGTCTTGCTAATAACGAGGATACAGTTTCTAGAAATCTATCAGAGTAGCAGGCCACAACTCTTAATTATCTCTCTTTTTCCCTATTCAAACTGGGGTTAAATCTGGTTAATTAATCTTCTGAATCTCAACCAATTCTTCATCTGCCATTTTATCTGCGACAAAAGCCGAAAAAATAGTTCCATACCACCAAACAATGTTAGAATGACTGTTCACTGCAAAGCAGTATTATGACACTGTGGACAGCCAATGAGACTATGCAAGTAGCCAATAAGACTACAAAAGTAGCGAGTGGGGCTACAGTAGAAGCTAACAAGACTTATTTAAAAGTTGAGTTTAAGTGACCAGAAGTTAAACTCAAAGCCACAATAGAATCACTGGGTCAGCTCGACACCACACCTGCTTGCACAAAACTACTTCCACCAGCTAGTGAAGGGCAATTAACATGGCAAAGAAAGACAGATAAGCACCTCGGACTAAGACATAAGCTCTTCCATGAATGACAAACTCTTGCAAGCTCTTGCATGAAATAACAAACTCTCTCGCATGATCCAAAATCCTAAAAGTGTTCTGGGAAGTAAAACAATACATACACATGTAAACATGAGGTATTTTCAAACCTCATAAGTATACAGAAATCCCAAAACCAACAACTGCCATGTCTAAAAGGAAAAAGAACACTCATATCCATGCATGCACTCAATTAAGTGTCAATTTCTCAAGATGGCATCTCTGCACTTGAAATAAATTCCATATGCACTGATACTATGGATGCCATGAGATGGATAAGATCCAGAATACTCTTTCTTTCTTTCCGCGCACGCACGCACGCACGCACGCACGCACGCACGCACGCACACACACACACACACACACACACACACACACACACACACACACACACACACACACACACACACACACACAACACATACAGACAGAAACTCACTTTTAATGTTTTATCGTCAGCAGCACTCACAACACGCCAACTGTCTGCTTGCAAAAATCTGTTAAAAGAAAAAAAACTTCTGTCAGTCTCATGTTATTTCGTTATGATATGCAGGTGCACACACATGCAAAAACCACACACATAATGATAAACACATCTGTGTATGTGTACATGTACTTGCATACAAAAGAGGAATATTTGCAAGTAAATCCCTGTTAAGCTAGTACATTCCACCATATCCAATGAATGCTGAATAGCACACAATCACTTTATTTGGCTGGAACCTACCCAGGTTTCACACAGAATGTGGTCATTTGGCTGAAACTTACCAAGATTTCACCAAGAATCTGGTCACAAAAAAGCTTCTAGGGAATGCTCCACTCAATCTAACATATCAGGTTGCATGACAACAACACCCTTCTTCTTTTCCATAGTTTGGATTCCAGAGCAAGAGGGGATCTCAAATGGGATATGTGTACTAGCTAAATGGGAATTTACTCATAAAAATTCCTCTTTAGTGTCAAATATTTTACCATATCTGACTAATGCAGAATTCAAAGATTGTTAAGTGGGAGAGATCTTCTGTCCTAGTCTGTCCACAGCTGGAAGGCATCGAAAACGGCGTTAGCTGAAATGAAGGTGTGTAAGACGGACTGTCAGAGTTTGGAGGTCTTGCAGGTAATGGTTAATAATTTGTTGTCGTAATTACTTCTCCATCAATAAGGATGTAACTTCTAAAGACTGATCCTGTGATGCTGTGTAATTGTTCATATATTGCATGCTCATGACCATAGGTATGTGCATGTATAGTTGGATTCATTTATGAGTGTGTGTGCATGCATTTGTGAGAGAGTGCATATGTATGTGTATATCAATTTCTCTGTATATATTACTGTCCCATAAATGTGTAAAGCACAGCGAGTCCATATGAGTTTACAGCATAGCACTATACAAAAGAAGAACATGATACCACCAGAAAACTACTAGCAGACATCAATGAGAGAAGACTAAAATACATTGGCCATGTATCATGCAACAAGAACATGGACCTCATGGCAACCGTCTTTCAAGGAAAAACAGTGGCAAAAAGGAAGAAAGGCAGACCTCCAATCACATATCAACAACATAACCAAGATCAGCAGCCTAAATATTAAAGAAATTGTCCACAAAAGTCAAGACAGAGCAGCCTGAAGAGAGATGATCATGTCTACATGTGCAGTGGACAACACCAAACTTGGTGACGCTTACAGGTGAGACTATATAAAAATGATTTATTACTATCATTCACCATTATGTGCCTTACTGCATGCACTGGCGATCATGGCCCTCCACACAAATCTATCTTTTGTTGCTGCAAGTATATCTCCTACCCTATCTGTCCTCATCAACCCTTCTAACCCTTTCATCTCACCTCTCCTTGTCTTAAAATACTGATGTTCAATCTTTGCTTCTATCCTGACATTTTCTGATGTTTGGTTCTGGAGCATTATTCTAACATTCCAAGTTGCACTTTTCTTTTATTCTGAATCTGATTGCAGTAACTTGGCGACAGTTTGTTGTCACCTGCTCAGCATGACTTCCCCTAATGAACCAAGGTGCTCCAGTGGAGCCCTTATTTTCATTGTTCATGAACTTTCTTTTGGTGTGTCTGGCCATGATTTACTTAGGATGTTAAAGAAGGTGGTTCCCCACTGCCTTCCAACAATTTTTGTACAGACTCTCCGCTAGCCTTTGTCATTCCCATGACTACCCATACAGCAGTGGGGGTGATATTCTGTCAGGGTTTACTTTCTTAGCCTTGGTCTTTCCTGAGAAACCCACAAGGCAATGGTGCTATTTACCACTAGCTGGGGGTCTGGCTCAAGAGCATCAGGGCATGTCCACATGCCTGTAGATCTGTGTGCTGCATGTCTGGGGGCCAGACCTCCTCCGAGTCCCTAAAGAGTTCAGGCTGTGTCCATGAGGTGCTCATTTACCATATGATGTATCACTATGAGGACACTACACAGGGCTTGCTGATAGACAGGTATGAACTGACAGAGAGAGACTTACACGAGGTGACAAGCACACAGTCACTCGCCAACACACTAGACGTGTCCCATCAGCCATCAAGACAAAATACTATCATGAAATGATCTAAGACTTGACAAATAAAATAACTCGCAGATCAAGATTTTTTTTTCACCATAAGAACACTGAATGCTTCTGCATTCTAAGAAATTCTATCACCTTGTGGTGCACATACCTCACAACCCCAGTGTGGCCTTCAGCTGCTTTCCAGTCTATAGTATTGATACAGTCACCAGTAACAATGTCCCAGAACTTGAGGTTACAGTCCAGCGATCCACTGACGATGCGGGTTGAGTCAAACTGAAGACAGGTCACAGCATCCTGATGACCGGCCAAGGTGCGCATACACTGACCTTCATAGTTCCACAACTGTGAAAAAAAAAAAGAAATGTGAATCAAATTAGTTGGAGCACAATGACTAGTATGCTAGCCTGGCATATGAAAAATGGCGCATGGCAATTTCTAATCTCCATCAATCAAAATTGTACAACAGTGTGAATTTTCAGCCTCTAGCACCAACACAATGCGTGCAAGAACATCATAGGATACGTAATGACACAACCCACTGGTCTTACTCAGGACTGATTTAACTCCAGTCAAAACAATGTAACAAGTTCAGAACCAGACAAGCTTAGTATAATGCTATAAAATTCATGCTAATTTCTTTTTTTTTTTTTTTTTTTAGATTTACATGACACATGCTGAAAACACACAAAACAAAATGATGAACTCTTCCATTCTCTCACTTGAGCCAAAATCCTGACAGAATTCTGGGAGGCAAAACAAAACATTCACACACACACGCACGCACGCACACACACATATCTGACCAACACTGCAGAAACCCACCTTAATGGTTTTGTCAGCTGAACCAGACACAATTTTTGTGTCATTGAAGTGCACACACAACACAGCAGCCTGATGGCCTCTGCAATGCAAATAATATCACACTCATTGCAAACAATAAGTAACATTAAACCTCCAACCTAGAGCAAAAAACAAAACAAAACAATAACAACCAAAATCCAAAACAAAGAAACCAAAACAAAGAAAACCGGAGCACTTTCATGTCTTTCTAGCAATTCAAGTAAGTGTGACGTTGGGGTATCATACAAAAGTGATTTTAAAGAAAGCCTAACTTGACATCAAAATGAATATTGACAGAAAACATTTTGAATGCTGAAAGAACAGTAAGAATTAATTGTACTCAGCCATTATCTTTTCTTGAAAATATTCTGAATGCTGAAAGAACAGTATGACTTAACTGTACTCAGCCATTATCTTTTCTTCACTGGAATGTGGGAGGACTCTCATATAAACTTAACAACTCAGTCCTATGCAGTCTTATTGGAAGGCAATACTCTACATTTACCCCTTATAGTGAAATCAGAAGCCCGCTATATTTGTACTCACGCCAGTGTTTTTCGACAATGGCCAGATCGCAAGTCCCAGACTTTGAGGGTCATGTCGTAGGATCCACTGATGACTTTATCGTCGTCCACCTGCAAGCAGCGCACCGTTTCACGATGACCTATCATGGTGACCTTGCAGGCAATACTGGACCAGCTGTCTTGAGTGGACAAATCCCACACCTAAATTGACACAGCATAAGTTTTCTGTAGACAAATGGTTATGCCAAAAAACAATAAAAATATCAAATAAACTGTACATTCTTCTGCAATTAACATACACGAATGGTTGTACCCACAAACAACAGACAAAACAATCAAACAAACATGATTTTTTTTCCTCAAATCCTTGTTTAGATATATATACTTACTGTTTCTAACAAATGTTTTCCAAGCGAGCTCAATTCTCTGTCTTGGCCAGACTGCCATGAAATGACATACCTGGGCCTCGTTCTGATACAGCCAATTAACTCACTCGGGACAGAGTTTTTTCCCCTTGCTTTTCCCCACAGATGGCCCATTTTGAAGGGTTAGGAAAAAAATCACAAAAAAATACAAAACATAAAGGAACAAAATGAAACTTTCAGGTCTGAATATTTACATGCTGGGTTAGTTCATGCCAAAATATTGAAGTTCTTCCTTGAATATTTCTTCTTCATGTGCCATGTTGAAAATACCCCAAATACACACTTTGATCAACTCCATGAACACACAGTCAAAGGTGAGAAGATCTTTGTACGCACAAAATAACATGGATAAAGGACTTTGCTCAGGGTAAAAAAAAAAATTATTAGTGACATTATATAAATAAATGTTACAAATCGTTACACATGGGAATTTGGAAAAAAAAGGAGCACACTGGATGCTTCAGTCCCTATGCACTGTTTTCCTAATAATCAGTGTAGTTCTGCACTGAGTGATACAGTTGGAAGCAGGTGACGGTCTTGTTGGGCTGGCATAGTTTGTCACAGAGGGCAACCCTACACTTTATACACCAGTTGGGGGTTTGCCGCAAATGAACCTCCGGGCGTCTCCTGCTGCCAGCACTACACACATGGCACTTCCTATAGTTCTTCCTGCCGCTGGGGATGGGTGGCAGAAGGCAGGAGAAGTGCTCATTCTGCTTGCCACTCAGTTCTCATGCATGTGTGTTTATGACAATAGAATTTAGAAAGTCTTCTGTCACAAACTGATTGAAGAAATCAATGGGAGTGTGGCACTCAGCTGGGGCATGCAGGCCACAAGAGCCAGAGAATAGAGGCAAAGTGGGGGAAAAACTAAAATCTTCGTGCCAGTCATCCATAAGAAAGTCAATGAAATCTTCATCAGACATGTGCTCACTGTACATGGTCCACTGACCGCTCTCCTCACGTAATGTGTACGCCCACCTCCCTCTCCCACTTCAATGTCGTCTGAAACTGGATCATTGTCAGTACCTTCTTGCTGGCAGCTTTCATACTGGAAACACTTTCACCATCGTCTTCATTATACTCTTCGATGTCGGCTCCTTCAGTCTGAAGCACTTCAATCACTTCAGCAGTAGTAAATGCCACTGTCGTGATCCACTTTGCTCCAAAACTCGTACTCGCCTGCAACGTCATTTTCAACACGAATGCAAATTAGCCAGTCACGTGGGATGCCATAGTCAATCGTTTCCCAAGTGTATTGCTACAGAATCTCATGAAGTAACTGTCCACTCGACTCTTGACACGTTCACAATGCCCACTGTAGCTTCGGTTGGCATGCCAAGTCATGATATCAAAACCGCTATCGCGTTCCGTCGTCCGAAACCGTGCCTTACGTCACGAACGCTATAGTGTTCCATCGTACGGACAGAGTTAATGCTTTTCCCGCTGAAGTCTTTGTTGATACCACTGAACTTCACTCACTGGCCTCTTTGGGGTGTCCCTCATGAGAAACACAGTGATATAAGTGGGGATGGTAGGGCTGGAGTTTCTGAGAGAAATGTTAAGTGCATACAGCTAAACAGGGAATTGAGAAAATATCCTCATTGTAGCTCCTCTTCCTTTCTTTCCTTTTTGCTCATTCTATCTTTGCGCAAACTCACGCACTCTGCCTCGCTGCATCCGCTCTGTGTGTGTTGTGTGTGTGTGTGTGTGTGTGTGTTGTTGTTGGTGTTGGGTTGGGGTTGTGTTGGTGTTGTGTTGGTGTTGGTGTTGTTGTGTGTGTTGTGTTGTGTGTTGTGTTGTGTTGTGTGTGTTGTTGAGTTGTGTTTGTTGTGGTGTGTGTTGTGTTGGTGTTGGTGTATGCATGCATGCGTGCGTGCGTGCGTGCGAGCGCGCGCGCGCGTTTTTGTGTATAATGATAGATATGTATAATTGTGTATTTATTTAGCATCTGCGCATGTTCACAGCAAACTGTAATCAGAATTTGTTAACGCACTTGTCTGCCTATCAAATAGGTTTTACATTTTTCTGTCACTTTCAAGGTGGACTGTACTTTGCATTTGATTATTATTCTATGGTGTTTGCTGGCAGAAAATTGCGGCCTACTGTGCGTCACTTTTGTGAGCGTGAAGTGTGCCGTTCTATGTAAAGCCTCTTCAGCTAAAAGATGTACAGAGAACGCGGCACCACATGTTATCGCATCTCCTGTTGACTGAGGCCAATTGGTCGCGTGTTAAGCGAAGTCAGATGAGAGTGAAAGAGACTTTGCACTTTTTCCTTTCTTTACGCCACGTGTCCACTTTGACACTGTGATTGCCAATGAGCCCGAATAGAATGGGGATTGTTTTCCTTTCTAGCTCTGTGGTCATTAGCAGCTTACATAGCCTTGGCTATTTCAAGTGAAAGTTCCATGCTGAACAGTTGTGTAACACTTTCACTTCTATGGCAACTGAACTTTTCTCTCCAGTCAGTGATTCCATTGAGTTTGCCATTTTGTACACTTCAATTCTCTGCCGTTTGCTTGACAAACATGCCCCTCCTTGCACCAGTGTTCTGCCTGGTTGTCCATATGTGCCTTGGTATACACCTCAATTACACAAAACAAAGCAGGAATGTTGGAAGGCCAAGTGTTTGTGAACCGTCAGATTTATCAGTCTATGTGCAATAAGATTACTAAATTGCCCTCTAAAGTGAAAACTGACTTTTGCACACAAAAACACCAAAAAGCCAAAAACACCAAAATTCTGTTCTCCACCATGTTTAGCTTAATTGGCCCAGGGAAATCATGTCCCCTGCCACCAAATATCGGTCCAGATGATCTCCCCTCTGCCTTTTCCACATTTTTCTCCACCAAGATTCTTAATATTCATACCAAACTGAACTCAACTCCCTTTAACCCACCACTTTTAAGACCATCCATTTACTGGTACTCCTCTCCTCTCCTTCCACCCAATATAAGAGACTCAATAATCCTCAAGGAAATGTGTCTGTTACCATATCCCAAGCCCCCTACACCCCAATATAACATCACATAACACAATACCATGCTCACAAAAACAAGCACAATACAAGCATAGGATGCTCACCTTGATAGTTTTGTCACTTGACCCGCTGACAAGACGGTTTCCCTCCAGGTGGAGACAACGAACTGTGCCACTATGACCCACCAGAGTTTGCACTGACCACTTGGCATTGGTACGAATATTCCATACCTGTTGACACACAGTATGCACATACAAAACTGTCTGAAAAAAATGGCATTAAAAAATGTGATACCACATTCAAAAACACCCACACCCACACACAAACAAACAAAAAAACAAACATAAACACTCCAAAAGAAAACAGAAACCAAACAAACCCAATTAATACCAAACCAAAACAAAACGACACAAAGAATGGAGGGGGGGGGGGGAGGGGAGGCTACATTACAAAGGGCTTTTATTGTCATTTTTATGTTGTCGGAAAGTAACTAATTCACAAATAAGTATGAAACAAAACAAAATATTTTTTTTCTGATAAAGGTGTCACTCTTCTACTCAAAGAATGGAAAGAGTGGTAGTCTTGTTGAACAAGTTTTCTTTTTAATCTGTCTGCATCCAGCTCACATCCAAATCATGACAAGAGGACAAGGATATTCAGATCAAATCTATTCACCAGCAAAACAGCAGAAAATTCAGTAATGCAAGTATCAAAATATTCTCAAATATATATGCAGTGCCTAAGCAACGTACACTGACAAACTATGATCAGCTCATTGATCTTTTCTCTAATGCTTCCCTATCGTTTGTGTCTCTGAGCCCTGAGCTGTCTTCTTTATAGATAGGTACTCCAAAATTGGCCATGTTGCGGGCTGCCCAATAGGATCTGACCTCATTTTGAACAATCTTAGTTCCCTGCCTAAAGTTCATGTGACACTGTGTGAAGTATCATTTATTTTAGAAAAAAAGATAATTCTTTTGCCTTGCCATAAAGACGCTGAAATTAATAAACAAAAGCGTGCATCAAAAAAATGTTGGAAAAAAATGTTGAATTTTAACGTACTGTCACTGACGCAACATGTGTCAGTCAGTCATTCAGACTGCTTCGTCCCAAACCAATTTGTAGAAAGCAAAACCTCACAGTGCATTTTTGAAAATGCTAAAAATAACCACACCTCGAGCCTTGTTCCAACTCAATATGGTAAACTTACGGCAATATATTTCTGTGCATAAATTTGTTTTGAAAAGTCTGAACCATTAATACTTTGCAACCAACAGCCAGAATCATTTGATAATATCATGAGAGGAAAAACATTTTTTCCTCTGCAAAATGAGCTCAATTTTGTGACAATACTTTAAAATCATGATGTGATGATCATTTCCAAAATGATAAGGGGTAATGTCCAAACAGCATGTTCAATCACGGCAGCTTCCAATGCAATTATTCTCTTGCATTTGATTAGCTCTCGAGCAGTGACTTTAGTTTTTGTGCACTACCACAGTTCAACTTGTTGGTAATTTTCATAATATAACTATTTGTTTTAGCGATTAATTCACACTGACGGCACTGGCCTTTGAGGAATAATGTGCACGATGTAGTGGATAATGTATGTATAAATAGCACCGAAGTGTACAGCTTGCAAACACTTGATTTGATCAAGAATCCTGTTTTTGGCTCTGATACATTATTATCATCGAGGACCAAATACTAAATGTAGCAGCTACATTATGAAGTTGACATATTATCATCTGTAAATTCCAAATCAAAAGGAAACACAACGCAGTTTCACTTTGATACAATCAAATAATTCAACCCACTTATATAACTTTTTGGGGCTGACATCTTGCATGATACAGCTAATGGATGTAGAACTCTTCATATGTTCTGGTTCATATTCATTCTGTTACACTAGGAAATAAACAAGCAAACAAAGAAGAGAGAGAGGGGGAGGGGGAAGGGAGAGAGAGAGAGAGAGAGAGACAGACAGAAAGAGAGAGAGAGAGGAGAAGAAGAAGAAAAAGAAAAAGAAGAAACACCACAAAAAAACACAATTATGGTAAGGTATTGAACTAACAAAGATGTAACCTTTAAATGACCAGCTTTGGTTTACAACAATAAAAACAAATAAATGAACAAATACATCAATAAAGTAAAAAAATAAAACTAAATTGAAATAGCTACCTAAAAACCAAGTAGAAATAGAAATCAACCAAAACAAACAAACAAAACACCACCACCTTAAATCACAGAAATCAATTTCCACTTGCTTTCTTTACACACCTTGATTGTTTTGTCTGACGAGCCACTGACAATTCTGTTATCATCAAACTGCACACATGATATCCCTGAAATTAAACGAAATTCAGTAGTTATTATTCCATGGGTTTTCAATATCAGGAGACATTATTCTCTCTCTCACACACACATCACCATCCTCACCATAAACTATTCATTGTCAGATTAACATTTTAACATTGTTAAAATTGTACTATCAAAAATAATTCTACTTAAACTTGGTAATAAATCAAACTACACACAAATCAAAAACATTCATGACCTAACTAAACTTTGTAATAAATGAAACCAAACACATTATGAATAAAATTTAAGAAATATTCAAAACAATTTTATTAGAATGGAAAAAGTGAATATGAATAAGAAACTAAAATGATTAAATAAAAGCTTGACAAAAATTGTAAAATGCACAAGTTGAATGTAATCCAGTTGAATGTGATAATGTCCTCAAGTACACCGATATATCGAAAGCACTGCGGCTAATGTACTGTCTTTGTCTTCAAGTTCAAGTGAAATGAGCGAAGAAGACGCTGAAGCTCAAAATCTGAGTGTACCTTTGAAAAAACCCACTGCTTTTACCGTCAGTGGCTCTTGCTCTTATAGCAATAAGGGAAAGGGAGGTGGGGGAGGGGGAGTCAAGGAGGCATGGCAGGAGGTCAAAATAGCAAAGGGAATTGGGGAGGTTAACATAAATTGCCACTGCTTATTTCATTGGAAATTTCTATCAACCAAATTTGTACAGGTTTGCTACTCTGCCATTTTCTGGGGACTCTGGTATAAAAGTGTCCTAGATTATTCACTCTTGACACTAAAGCTTGTAGGTCAGTGGATCATTTAGTTAAACAGACAAATCTTTCTGCTGGGCAAACAATGGAAGAAGGTAAAAGCAAACAGGGGGATCTAAAATAGTATTCACACACACACACACACACAACACACACACACACACACACACACACACACACACACACACACACACTGCAGATATTTTTTGAAACACCTGCTTAGCTATACATACTTAACATTTCTAGCATGTGTTATCCTAACTAGCTCAATTCTCTGTCTGATCAGAATTTCTTCCAGCAACAACCCTGGGCTTCATTCTATTACAGCAAATCAAATAAAAATTCACCGAAATTATCTAAAACCTTTTCTGCGCATCACATTTCCTTTTAGAGCCAAAAAGGGCGAAGGGACAAGCAAGGCAGAAAATCATAGAAGGACATGACAGAAATTTCAGAAAACAAAGCAGCAAGGTAGAAACAAAGAGCAGAAAAGACGAAATTTCTAGGACATGACAGAAATTTCAGAAAACAAAGCAGCAAGGTAGAAACAAAGAGCAGAAAAGACGAAATTTCTATCTAAGAATTTCCAGATGGTGGGAATATCATTTACACTGAAAGAATTTCCAGAATCACTATGGATCTAAGTCTTTGGTGAAAGTCAAATCACCAATAAAAGCTGAAAGATTCGAGTTGGAGGTGCTGGTGGTTGGGCAATGTACATGGTCATCTGAGCGGAGATTGATTAGTCAGACTGGGAGAGATTATGGTTGGAATGGCCAAATCTGTCACACACTTTTCTTGTTTGAAAGTTCTGGAATTTTTGGACATTTGTATGGTTGCGAAGAAGTCCGAGATCATGTCGAAGTCTTTTTTCACGAATTTGATCAATGGGTGGGTAAATCATTTATTCATGGGGTGAAAAAGGGTTGACCGATTTGGTTTCAGCATGGTTTCTTCAGAGTTGATGTGGTACACACCCAAAACCAGCCAAGAAACAACAAAGAGGATCACAATCAAAATGTTCTTGTTTTTCTTACAAAGATTTTCAAGACTGCAGACTGAATTACCCATAATCGAAGAAAAGAAGGCAGATAAAATGTCTACGATGAAAAACGAACCACAGATATAGATCAGTAGACAGTTGAGACAGACTGAAAAAGCTGATACAATATGTCTGCACAGGAAGAGAACATAGCCAGGCAATAAAAGAAAGCAAGTTGGACATAGGCTCATCAAGCAGGAAGGGCAAGAATTAATCATATCAGAACACGGCCCAGGAACATCTTTTACCTAACCAAGATAGCACATATTACAAACAGCAACTGTGCATGAAGCTTAATGCATGTTTTGCGATAAAAGAGGAAGAACGCATGGAACACGTATTTTGGAGAAGAGATAAAGTTCAGAACTTTTAGAGGAATTAAGAAAATCCATTTAATGGGCTGAAAATGCTCATAAAAATAAAAACTACTGATGTTATTCATTTCATTATACGTTTGGTAAAGACTGCCTATAGGTGTAAATAAAATACATTCCAACCAGATTTTGCTGTACATACACGAATGGTACATAAGTGATATAAAACAGAAGAAAACATTACTCCATTCAAGTTTACAACACACAAAAATGTTCACTCAACTTGCATGCAACTTGTCAGCATTAGCCAGAAGAATGAATGACAAATGAGTATTCAGCATTTGCTAAGAGGGAAGGTCACTGACTGATCAAAGCAGATCACATTTGAGTCATAAGAGAGCTGTGGACAGCTTCATTAATTTTGGCCAATACCAAATAGCTAAGTTGGTTAGGTTAGCTGTGGTTTTTACCAATCACATGTGAGTCATATGACAGCTATGAACAGCTTCATTAATTTTGGCCAATAACAAATAGCTAAGCTGGTTAGGTTGGCTGTGGTTTTTGCTAATCACATGTGAGTCATAAGAGAGCTATGAACAGCTTCATTCATTTTGGCCAATAACAGACTCGTGTGTGTGTGTATGTGTGTGTGTGTGTGTGTGTGTGTGTGTGTGTGTGTGTGTTGTGTGTTGTGTGTTGTGTTGTTGTGTTGTGTTGTGTTGTGTTGTGTTGTGTTGTGTGTGTGTGTGTGTGTGTGCGTGTCCCCATATACAATAATTTAAAACTTTACACACACAGGATCTCACACTTACATAAACAAACATGTAAGCAGGAACGCACACACACCACTAATCCACCCATACAAACTTTATATGCACATTCACCTACCCATACAAACTTTCACAATGACACAAAGACACAACAATACCTTGTGTATGCCCCTCAAAGGTTCTGACGTACACCTGCCTGCCAGCCAGTTGTTTCGCAGCCTGAATCGTTCAGCAAACACATGCTTCCACTGAAAACATATAATAAAACAACCACATTCATCACAACATGAACATTTTTCTCCTGACAATAGCAATAACAATAAAACTAATACCTATATCAGTGATAACCACAAAAACAAGAATCTTTCAAGTAAATTCCTGTTCAGCTAGTATACTTACCATATCCCAACTTACCATATCCTAATTAATGCAGTGTGGCACAACACAACTCTATTTTTGGTTGGAACTTATCCCAGGTTTCACTGAAAATTCGGTCAAAAGATGCCTCCAGATGGCACCCACCCTACCTGACAGCCAGCTCGAGTGAGAACATGAATACCCTTCCTCTTTTTCGCCCTCCAGTTCTCTGACCAGGAAAGTAATTTTTACAGGGGATGGTAAGTGTACTAGCTAAATGGAAACTTACTTGAAAAAATTCCCCTTTTAGTATCATACTCTAGCACATTCAACAAGTGCAGAATTTAAAGATTGGAAGGAGGGAGAGATCTCCCATTCTGAACTGTCCATCTCCTGGAGGCATCAAAAATGGCATTAGCCAAAATGAAGGAGATGTGAGACAGGCTGTCATAGCTGGAGACCAGGAGGTCTCGCAAGAAGTGGTTGATAAAGGCAGATTTTCTGTGTCAGTAAGCTGCTTCCAGGACATCTCAAACAGAGTAGGAGTGGTGGAAGACGGCTCAGGTTGAAAGGGCAGCAAGTTCATGGGCTTGCAGTCCCCAAGCCCTCAGGTGGCTTGCAACTGGTCCTGAACTTGTATGCACTCAACATCAAACTTGCCTCCCTCCACAGCATCCTGCTGGCCACAGCCAGGCAGATCTCATCCCTGCTGGGCCTCATGGCCCCAATAAGCAAGGTACTGAAATGCCCCCTACAGCAAGCTTTCAAAGCCCATTATTGCCAATTCTCTGGCATCAGGAACCAGTGGATCAACCTGGGCAGTTGGTTCCAGGAAACCACCAAGATTGGGTCCTAGTTTCCAATGTAAAGGAAGGAGTCCTGACAGCTGCTCCTCCTTCCCAACTAGCCCTGTACACAGAGGTCTGGTGAATAGGCTGGGGGCTGGGAGAGGGGTGTCCACATAGCAGCAGCCCATGCCTTCAAGTCTTGGTCTCTGACTTGAGCCCTCCTCTACATAAATGTCATAGAAATGGAGGCTGTTTCTCAGGCAGTGCTGCCTTTAAACCTTTCATCCAAGGCAGACCAGTCAAGTTGTTCACAGACAGCATGACAGTCGCTTGCTACATGAACAACAGACATAGGGGTGGGGGTGGGGGTGTGGGGGGGGGGGCCTGTCCATGTCACATTGAGCCAAAGATTCCATTCACTCATACCAAGCCAGCAATATCAAGTTTCCTTGCGGCCAGCATCATGAGTGCTGTGCCCATCTTCTGGGGTGCTCTATACCAATCACACCACCAATGATTACAAGCAGCCTAGTTACTGTTGTAGATAACATATCATTTACAACAAATTTTCACAAATTGTTTGATAGGCCACAGACATGCTGTCATCTGCAGTTTTATTGCAAGCAGGTGACAGCTTTTTAGCTAAACACAAAATGAAGGCTTGGTAAGTCTTATCGTTCATAAACTTAACCGAACTGTTATCGTAAGTCTATTAAAAAAATTATAAAAAAAACCTCCCCTCCAACTCCCCACCCCCCTAGAAAAACCTTAATTTTCTAAAATTGCAAAATATGCATTATTCTGAGGGGGTGGGGTGGGTTTGGAAAAGCTTTGGGAAAACATTGTGGTAAGACAGAGAAACAAAGAATGAAAGATGTACAGAGAGAAAAAGGAGTTTTACTATAGTGCACCACACATACTGTTTACTATCTCCCGCCTTCTCTCACTCAAACAGACAACAAAAAAAACAAGAAAGCAAGCAAACAAACAAACAAACAAACAACACACAACAAACACACACACACACACATATATACATATATACACATACATACAAACACATACACATATACACACACACACTCACACTGACCTGTATGCTCCCTTCAGATGACATAAAACTGATGACCTGTTTGTGTTCAGCTGCTTTGGATAGCCGCCATTTGGCCCGGCAGCAGAAGCGTCGCCACAGCGATGGTTCTTCAGCCAACTGCTGCCATAGTTTACACACCTGGGCAGCTCGGCAAAGACTCACTAAAACACACCACACACACACACACACACACACACAACACACACACACACCACACACACACACACACACACACACACACACACACACACACACACACACACCCCCCACACCACACACACACACACACACACACACACACACACACACACACACACAAGCACATGTGGTAATATACTACTACTACTACTAAATATTATCATCATAAATAATGAGGTGCCACCTTACATGGTGAAGCAGCATGCATTTTATATATGGAACTTCCATTAAATGAAGTATCTTTTATGCTTACCAAAAAACCAAAAAAGTCAACTCAAGGCTAAGGAAATCTAAGGGTCAAATGCCACAGATTCACACAGAAACTCGCTCAAGTCAGTCCTAGGACGAAGGCATGAAAGGGTCAAATCCCATAAATTCACAAAGAAACAAACTTTATGGTAAGGGAACGAAAGGGTCAAATCCCACAGATTCACACAGAAACACGTTCAAGTCAGTCCTAGGATGAAGGCATGAATGGGTGAAATCCCATACATTAACACAGAAACAAACACCACAAAACCTACACAAATGAGCACTGCAAAATGGACGTGGCAGAGCATTTACTCACCTGGATCCAGGTAGGTCATGATCTTGGCAGCTAAAGGGGTTGGAAGCCAGGTGAGAAAATCCTGGCAGTTGGGGGGACAGCCACGATGCAGATTGGTTTCCATGCGCACTGACAGCAGGTGGAGTTGGGGAAGGTCACACACACTCTGCACAGTCATTTCAATTTGTTCATTAAAATCATGTGATACTGCATAACTTGACAATAATGAGTCTGAACTGATGATCATACCACAGTCAAATCAAAGACCTTAAACATGAACATTTGATTTATTTTTTTACTATTTTTAAAAAGCTGCCTTGTGTGACATCATATACAGAGAGCTAACAGAGCAAAGGTCATATATAAGTTGTAAAAGTCAAACGAAAATCATCAAGTTGAGGTGGAATAATAGATCAAGATCTCTCCACAACTCTCAGGATACAGGGAAAAGAGGTTGCGAAAACACTAACATTTCTCAGAGCCCGCATTACATGGATGAAAAACCATCTCCTTTCTTCTGCTGCTTTACCTTCATTAACCCTAAACAGGATCAGGTACCCATTCTGACAGTAAGACAACTGTTCTCAAAGCCAGCAACATGAGGGACAAACCCATCTTCTTTCCCTTGCCCTTTGACCTTGTCTAATCTTAAACAGGACCAGGTATAGATCCATTTGAAGCTGAATCGACTGGTGGCCACATGTACAACACTTTTCTCATGTCACGCTTGAACATTTGGAATAAGATTGGAAGGAGTTCTATCTATATGCTAATGAGGACTCGACGACACACACAAATAATACACAATAACTAGAAAACAACACGCCCTCAACCAACCAGCATGGTGACAGCAAAGTGCAAGGTGAGAGGACTGATTAGGTCTGGTTTTGCTGAGGCTTTTCACATATGGGTGAATGCATACATCATTACATGTACAAACCATTTCTCTTAAGTTCTTTAAATGAAGGTCACATTCCTTACTTACTCAATGACTGAGAGAGAGAGAGAGAGAAAGAGTGTGTGTGTGTGTGTGTGTGGTGTGTGTGTGTGTGTGTGTGTGTGTGTGTGTGTGTGTGTGTGTGTGTGTGTGTGTGTGTGTGTGTGTGTTGTGTGTGTGTGTGTGTGTGTGTGTTGTGTGTGAATGTATTAATGAGAAGTGTGAGTCACTATGTGTGAGTAGGCAAATTAATTTTTTTTTTTACATGCGACAGCATGTAAACTTGTATGTTAGTATAGTGTGTCTGAATATGCATGTCTCAATAAATGTGCCTGCATGAGTAATATTTACCCTACATTCAAAGAGAGTGAGTGAGTGAGTGAGTGAGTGAGTGAGAGAGAGAGAGAGAGTGTGTGTGTGTGTGTGTGTGTGTGTGTGTGTGTGTGTGTGTGTGTGTGTGTGTGTGTGTGTGTGTGTGTGTGTGTGTACGCGCGTGTGCGTGTGCATGTATGTGTGTGTGCACATGCCAGCACCAGCTTGCGTGAATACCTATCATTATGATTATTACTGTCTAAAGCCCAACCAACTACACAATGACATTAGCGCTATAACCATCTCAATACGCATCACATCACTGAGCCTGACACCTGCAAAAGAAAATTGTATATCAAATAATCAATGCATTTGTGCACATAATCTAAGCATATACTCATGGTGTTGACAATTTTGCCCAATTCATTACCATGGGTGGGTTAAAATAACTAACCTGATAACAAATGTAAACACAACTGAAGACATTAAAACATATACAAAAACCAGCTTAAATCATATAAATTTGTTTATGCACATCACATCTCCTTAGAGCCAAAATGCAGTTAATACAATATACCCCTATCACTTCTAATGACAGTACATAAATATACAATACATACAGGTGAATGGACCAGCAAGGCAGAAAATGACACAAAGAAATGACAGAAAACAGAGACGCAAGGTAGAAACAAAAGAGAAAAGAGGAAATTTCTAGCACAGAATTTCCAGAAGAAAAGGTGGGGATACTATTTGTACTGTAACATGTTGCTCCTGGCCTCCCCACTGGTGTAACTTAGTATCACATCATATAAGCGGAAACATAATTTCAAATAGCACAAACCAGTTTTCAAGGTTGAAGATCAGTTACATCAAGTGTCTAATGCTGAAAAGAAGTTGCAATGTTGGCCTGGGCATTGGGGTTGGGGGTGGGGTGGGGGACCAAAAAGCAAAAAAGAAAGAGGAAAGAAGAAGGGAGAAAACCCACAGTAGGACATCAAAAAGAAAGTTGTCTCAACTTACCAACAAACCTTTCAAAACAATGTTCTTCTGCTCATGGCTACATTCTGAAAACCACCTTTTCATTGTCTGAAAACAAAAACAAAATATCCTATTAAGTACTATTAAAATAAAGTACCATTTTTCCTATGCTGCTTTCAATTTCAAACCAACTATCATGATCATTTATGGTAATATAATGAAATCAATGTATATAATAAACACAACAATGACCGTAACAACAGCAGCAAAAACAACAAAGAAAATTACAAAATGATAATGGTAACAGTAACAGAAGTTAATGCTCTTAACTCAACTGACCAAAAAACAGCTACCACAGAGCGGTTATGCAGTGCACTTTACTGAGACTTAGAAATTCAGGCCCCCATCACTGGTACAATAGCAGACTAAGTAGTAGCACTTCATATCACTGAGGGTGGTTTCAGCTTCAGCTGGCTTCCATGTAGAGTTCAGCATGCCATGTTTTTAGTTCTAGCAAGCTCCATAGTCCATGGCAGCCAGCAGGAACTGGAGAAAATGGCCACACTGACCACATGAGGTGGCCTGATTATGTGGGTGGCAAACAAAAAAGCTCAGCCACCTGCTCCAGGCTCAATGAGATGATGACTAGGATCACTACTGAGTCCCATCCACTTCACAGATGTGTCACGGATGATATGTTCAAAATTTCTAACCAATTCCGCTGATATCTATAGCTCTCTGGCTTGGCTGAAACCAGGAGATATTATTGAAGTATGTGTTCCATACAGTCCTGTCACACACAACAGACTCAATCTGAAATGGAACTCTCTAGTCTCATCACACTATCCCCATTCTTTCTACATTAAAATAAATTAGTGTTGTGCAGTTTACAGCTCTGCTGAAGGCCAAGATCTTTAGTCTTATAAGTTATACTAATTACATGGTGGTCGTGTATTACATTAGCAATGTTAAAAACTGTCCTCGATTCTGTGACAGAGTGAGATAGATACTTCATACCCTGCTAGCTCTTATGATGACCTCAGTTTCTTTGGAGGAAGCTGAAATGAGCAGTGTGAGGCAGTGAAACAGGCAGTGCAAACACAGAGCGGAAGAAATCAAGTCAAAGGGGCAGGAACTGTTTAAGCATATATAATATATATTTACACACACACACACACACACATACACACACACACACACACACACACACACATATATATATATATATATATATATATATATATATATATATATATATATATATATATATATATATATATATAACACAGAGAGAGAGAGAGAAAGAATCTGCTGTTCTATATGCACTTGTCCTAAGTTTATATATATATATATATATATATATATATATATATATATATATATATATATATATATATATATATATACAGAGAGAGAGAATCTGCTGTTCTATATGCACTTGTCCTTTAACGGTACTTCATGACAAGGTCATGGTCACTGCCAAAGTCAGCTCCTGGAAACATCTTTAGTTTCAGCCATACTGATGCCAGACCTGTTCCAGTTCTTCACAAAAATATAGTACATTTGGCAGTGATATTAACTGTTTGGGGAATGCAATGTCCATTGTCAGGATGCTTTATGCTCACCAATGTGCAAATAAGTGCCAAGTCATTATCACCAGCAAATTCTATCAGGTGCAGCCCCTTATCATTGGTATTCTCCTTACAGTAAGGAACTACAGAAAGTCTTCCAGTCTTCTTGGACATCTATACCAACCTAGGCGTTCCAGACACTCTGAACGATAATGACATCTTTCTTGTTCATTCTGTTGATGACCAAATGAACTGGCTGTAGAATTCTTTAATCTGGTCACCATCATAGTCTGAAGTGGGAACAGATACATACTTGCACTATAGTATTAATAAATATTATGGTACTGAATGCTTTTGCTTGCAGATTACCATGAGACCACAGAAAATGTCATGTCCCAACTGAAAACAGGGCAGCACTGCAGTAAGCATTCCCTGTACTTTTGTTGACCTTTTTCTTTCTTTTATTGTTGTTTAAAGCCCAGCCGACTGTGCAGAGCCACTCAGGGCTATTTTATAACCGCTTCAATACACACAAAACTTCAACAGGAAAAATAGAAAAGAAAACAAAAATAAGTACACATATCAATGCATTCGCGCACATAATCTAAGGACATGCCCCCGGTGTAGGACCACTCCGTCCGATTTATCGCACAGGGGAGATTTAAAAAACAAACCTGAATACAAATATAAGCATACATAAGGACACCAAAACATATATAAGAAAAACAGGCATAAATTACCTAAAATTGCTTCCGCATATCTCACCTCCTTAGAGCCAAAAATGCACTTAATACATCATTACATGTACTCAATTATCAATCCGAAGAAAAAAACTATCGAAAAAATACAGGTGAATGGACCATTATGGCAGAAAAGTAGAAATGACAGAAAGCAAGGCAACAACTTGAACAAGGCAGAAACACAGAGAGTGACAGAAAAGAGGAAATTTCTAGCACAGAATTTCCAGAAGGTGGGGATACAATCATACTGAAAGAGCCCTTTGCAACCCAACGGGGGATTTTGTTGACCAAATCCCCACTCCATGTGCATGTTTGTCCTCTTCTCCATTATAGTAGAAGCAATGCCCTTTTACAGTCTATCTTTCTCTGTTACTTTTTCCATCAGACTTCACAGAGGCTGAGATTGTGCCATGAGTATCATTCCATCTCATGAATCAATTCCTTCAGTTTTCCAACCTGCTTGGGTGTTCTTACATTCCAGGTGGCGAAAATGATAATGTTCCTTCCAAAGATGTTCTGTGGATTCCCCCCAGAATGTTGGTGGATGGCATGGTCTTCTGTGACCTGGACTGCCAACAATCCAATACGGTTTCCGATTCACATTGTCATACAGCATCTGAGCGTATCATGGGCAAGCTGAAACTGGTGAAGCCATTCCCTCTCCTGGTCATTTTTTTTGTTGTTACCAGAAGCAGAGGATAATCTCTGACCCAACTGACAGGTTGCCCACTTAAAAAAAAATTTTTGAACAAGATTTTCTAGCTCATATCCCTCAACAAATAAATACTAGACAAAGCTTCAATTTGAGGATCAGGCACACAGTCGAATGAATGCAAAATACAAAGCTATGAACACTGAATGCAGCCCTGGACAAAAAATCTCAAGACAGCACATGGTTCATTATATATATCATCTCATCTCACTCCTTCGCTGGGATTGGCCGTACAAGCCATGCTCAACATCACATCTTCTCCATGTCACACAATTGAGACATCTGTGGGTGGATTTCCTGAATCCCCAGACCACAGACATCGATCAACGATGTTGCTGAAGTAGTAGGTGTGTGGTCGTCCATTTCTTCTCCTTGCTTCAAATGTCCCATGCAGAATCATTGATATCAAATCTGTTTGGGTGTTTCTGACCGCATGGCCTACATATTTCAGCTTTCTTTTGTTGATCTCTTGGCATATAACATTCAGTTCCTTTAATATACTATCATTTGTTTTCTGTCTGTCCATCTGACTCTGAGAGCCACATTTCTGCTGCATTGATTTTATTTTCTTCGTCTTTTCTTAGTGTCCAGGCTTTACAACCATATTTTAAAACAGGCAAAATCAAAATTTTCAGGATTCTTAATTCTAAATCTTTGGAAAGCCCTCTGTCTTTCCATACATTGTTTAACTGGACCATTTTTTGTTTTGTCATGCCAATTCTTGTTTTCACATCTTGCGTGCAAGAGCCGTCATTTGCCTAAATTACAGATCCCAGATACTTGACATGTTGGACATTTTCTAAGTCTGTTTCATTTATTTGAATGTTTGGATGTTCCTGGTCTTCTTAACACACTATATGCATGACTTTGGTTTTTTTAGCATTCAGTTTCAATCCTGCCCTGCAACCTCCTGCATCTACTCGGTAGAAAATTCTTTTCATGCTTGTGATGTTATCTGCCATTAATGCAGTGTCGTCCGCATATCTCAGGCTGGTGATGATTCTTCCTCCGATTTTTATTGCCGTTTCTTCTAAATCTGCCTATCTAATGACCTGCTTTGTACATATAACTTTATAAGTTTTAAACAACGAGGTGAAAGGATGCAGCCCTGCCTGACTCTTTTTTCAATGCCAAAATATTTGCAATGTACACCATTCCATCTGATCGTCACTTTTTGGTCTTCTCACAATGCTGAGCAGGACTAGTATAAATGGCACCAAGTGTCTTTGCCATTGTGTTAAACAGTTGATGGTGTAAGACACTGTCAAAGGCCTTGCTGTAATCAATAAATGTAATGAAAGCTTCTTGTTCGCTGGTCTTTCGTTTTTCTATCAAAATCTGTCAGACATGTCAGATGAGCCCCTATTGGATCTGTAACCAGCCTGACAGTCAGAGAGTTCATTTACTTTTCATTTCATTCTGTTCAGTATGATGATTAGCAGTATTTTACTGGTGTGGCTGATTAGGGTGATGGTTCTATACTTACTGCAGTCTTGGCGTTCCCATTTTTATATAGTATGACAAATTCTTGTAGCTTCCAGTCATCAGGTCACTGACATGATTCCCATTATCTTGTACACAGATAATGTAACTTACATTGTAAGGCAGTTACATCTGCTTCTCCAGTGTTTTCTAACAATTTGTTCGGCAAGTTGTCCAATCCTGGTGATTTTCCTAACTAGAGCTGATTTATTGCTGCTCTGACCTTGCTGACAAGAGGTTTTGGTACTAATTCTTGAAAAAATGAAGGCAGGGATATCTTTTAGCAGTTTTGATGTGATGTCATGAAAAAGTATATATTTACATATACATGTATAGAAAAATGTTGTTGTTTGTCCATGCAATGATTTTGCTGCAACAAACTTTTCTATTTTTAACCCAGCTAACAGAGATCCGTGAATCTAAAAACTTAATCCTAGTGGGTTTGTTTGTTTTTTAACTAAGGAGGAGAGTGTCTCTCTTCCTTCGATTTGTTTGGTTTGGTTTTTCTTCCTTTGATCAATTCAGTCATCTGGGTTTTTTTTTCCCCCACCCTAAAAATCATACTCTGGTTATGGTGGTACACTGTTATCAGTCATCATAATCAATAATCATGCTGGAAACTGTCCCTCATCTTGTCATCCAAGGATCAAAATAAGGACAGCACACACACACACACACACACACACACACACACAGAGAGAGAGAGAGAGAGAGAGAGAGAGAGAGAGAGAGAGAGAGAGAGAGAGAGAGAGAGAGAGAGAGAAGAGAGAGAGAAAGAATGCAAACAAATAAAGAAAAACAAAGAAAGGAAAAACAAAACAAAAAAAGCAAATTAACACAGCAAAAATTTAAAGAAAGCAAGATTTTTAACTCTGAATCTGACAGATGCCATAAGCTAATAGTGTGATACTGATACAGTGATAGCCTTCCAAAAGTTTAACAATAACATGAAATGAAGAACATATATTGTCAAGCACTATTTCACTGACACCTGTTGCAAGTAGGAGCAAAAAATGTCTTTTCACTTTTACCTTTCCATTATTTTGTACTCCTCTAATTTTCTTCTCTTCTTCTTCTCTTTTTTTTTCTTCTTTTTCTTTCGTAGTCCTCTATTTTTCTTTTCTATTTCTCTCTCTCCCAACCTGCCATCACTTCCTCTTCACACACACAGACACACACACACACATTTTCCCACTTGTTCAAACACTTTTCTGTATTTCCATAATTATTTTCCCATATTAAAAAATACTCCATTCTTCTGTGTTAGTACTATCACCCACTTCCATTGAACAGGCCAATTTTTTCCCCATTTATTTTCCATTTATTTACTTATTTACTGATTTGTTTGTTCATTTATTTATTCACATTTATATCATCCATTGTGACCTAGTCATACAAGATTGATTACCCACACACAAAGATATATATCCCCCTGGCAACTGATATACAACAGCCCAGCTCTCCCCTCTCTGACATTTTACAAACAGCTTAAATCTCTTTGTTTATTGATCACTTGTTGAAAATATTCTGACAAGCCTTATGTCCGCCTAGTCAGCTAACTGAAAAAAAGTGAACGCCATTTTGTAATGATTTCTTCTTTCTTGTCTTAGGTAGCAAGGCAATCTCCAGCTTGCTATGGCATTAGGCTGGATAAGCAAATTTTCAAACTTTCCTTTACATTTTTCAACGAGATGGATGTTTTTGTGTGCTTGTTTTTTGTTGTTTTGTTTTGGTTGGCTGGTTGTTGTGTTCTTAGTTTTTGGTATGCCATCAGCTCAGTTGTTAGAGCGTGATGATTACAGCGCACTGGTTGTGGGTTGGATTTGAGATCTGATGTCTGCAGTTCAATTCCAGCATGCAGCATTAAAAACTGGCCTGTTATCTGCCCATCTGTGTGCTTCAAAATCAACCTGGTGGTTTCAGCTTGATGCTTCACATGTTCACTCTCCACATTTCACCTTCATTATGTCAAGACCACCTAAGCATAAGCTTTTGCACAGGCTCAAAGATTCTGATAATTGTTGACAGATTTGGGTGTATGCATACTTATGGAACTGCTTGAGCGCATTGAATCCCACTAGGGCAAACTCCAAACTTTCAACAAGTTGTGCCCACTAGGGCAAATTCCAAACTTTCAACAAGTTATGCCCACAAGGGCAAACTCCAAACTTTCAACAAGTTGTGCAGATGGCCTCCAAAAGTCTTAGTAATTAAGATCTATGTAAACTTACATTATGACACAGGCTTCAAGCCTCAAATCTGTTGGAAGTCTGAACTGGATGGTTTCTTAAGGTAACATCTCCATGCTTGGAATAAATTTCATTGACACCATTCATGCCATGAGATGGAGAAGATCCAAAATAATCATGGCATCAGCCTTAAACCTGCAAATAAGCCCTGATGATGCAATGGCAAGATCTTGAGATCCTATCTAGCGCAAAGATTTTTTCATCTTACAAAAACTTGGCCCGCCCAGGGGTTCAACTCACAACCTCTGCATTATGACCATGGTGCTCCAATAACTGAACTAATGGGCCAAATTAAGCAATCAGGCACTAGTACTAGTAGTAGTGTAGTACTACCGTACTTTTTCACCATGTGAATTAAGTGGATATTTTGGATGTTATCTTGAGAAACTGAAACGAGTGATAGGTGCCCCCCCCCCCTCTCCCTCCCCTCTAAAAGTACATCAAACCACTATAGTCAGTTACTGGAAAATTTGCCCGAGTTGTTCACTGCACTTATCTACCTCTTGCATCCAGTTCAGAATTCCAACAGATTTGAGGCTTGAAATCGGTGGCGGTCGGTTGGTGGCAAGGGTGACATGTACCCAGTGCCAAGCCCCTTACAGCGACTAAACGTTACAGCATGTACCAGCTAGCAACTGGAATGTTAAATATGCTGGTCTTTGTGTCAGCCAAGTTTGGAATTCCATACAGACAGACCTGGGCCTGATGTTGGAGGTGGAAGAAGGACCTCCACCACCTGAAAGTGCCCAGGATTAGAACCTCCCTGCCGCACTCTTGCTTGCAAAGCAGACTGCAGACTGGGTATGGCAACTGGACCCCAGCTGCACTTGGCAGGTATGAACAATGGCAGAGTTGGTACAGAGATCAGCGTCATGGATGTGCACCGGGTCACGTTACCAACCACTGAGAAGGCCATGATGGGGATAGGTTGCTAAGGGAGGGTAGAACCTGGAGTGGAAGTGTAAGGCAAAAAAAGAGGAGGGTCTCCCAATAAATGAATAAGGGGGCTAGTAAAGGAGGAAGTGAACTCATTTCCTCGGCATCAAGAGGAGCAAGGCTCGACTAGATGGATGTTGGAATAGCGGAGGATGAGCCACAGAATCCTTGCAGGTGCTTGTCAGAAGACGACAGGACCCAAAGACAGCACGAAGGTCTTGCGAGTGCCAGTGAGGTAGAAGGATAACACCGGAGAGTGGCACTCAAAAGGGCCTGAATCACGTCCCAGGCACCTTGGTGTGCAAGGGGACTAATTGAAAGCGGCAGGGGAGCTAGGCTTTTCTCAAGTCCCTCATTTTGAGCACCCCTCTGGGTAGCCAGTGAAACACTGGAAGTGTCACCCTTAAATGAAAAGAAGAGACATGGGGATTAAAACTTTCAACAGCTAATCACAAATTTTTGACTGTGTGACACCAGGAGTTCCATGAGCAGTTGAAGCTCTGTCAAGTATCATGATGTGAACAATCCTCCATATATGACAGTCGTGACTGCTGGAGGAGGTATGATTGGAATTCTGGTTGTGAGACTGAGATTTCAATCTATCCCACATGGGATCCAACACACTGTGCATGGATTCTAGTCTATTCCCTGAGTCAGACACCACAGAGGGTCAAATACCAATTTGGGAAGAAAGGAAAAAATGTTTTACTTGACACAGGATAGGTATGCAAGGGAGCACAACCCAGGAGCGAAGCTGCACCTAGAACTAGATCATCAACTGAAGGGGGACCATAAGATTAAGAGGTACTGAAAACAAAAGTTTTTTGCTCTAACAGGGAGTTCTGAGACAATGCAACCTGCTTGCTTGGTGTTATGGCCAGAAAAGAGAAAGAACAGATGCATTTATGCACCACAACGGAGCTCTGTGATCTTGGTTAAGTTACAGCTCAAAATAGAGCAATTACATGCTCTACTGCTTAAGTTATATTTGATAAACTGTAGAGTATATGATGCTAAATATAAATACTTGTTCAAATATTAACTAGTCAGAGAAGGAATACTACCAAAATGACAGCTGCATTTAAAAACTACCAGCATCACAATATCAACAAGTATCTCACTCATCTTAAGAGCATCAGAATATCAACATGTATACCACTCATCTTAATTCAAGAGCTTTTGCACTTGTGTTTACAATAAACACAGAGCACACAAACCACTTGACATGATGTATCAAGATAGCACAAAGACTGAAAACTGGTGAAATGCTTCTCAAGAGCTGTCTGGATTTTAAAAAGTTTAAAAGAAAATAGTAGTTAGTACAATACATATATATACACACACACAACACACACACAACACACACACACACACACACACACACACACACACACACACACACACACATTATATATATATATATGAGCCAGGGTCAAAAGGTGCTTTGGGGTGACTTTCCTAGTTCAAATCGCTGCAACTAATTTTCTTGCCTTTGCACAGCCTGAACAATCCTAGATATTGAGCTTCAAATGTCAGATCAAATAGTAGACATGAATTCATGGAAGTTGAACAAATCTTTCATTAGCCAATCAAGTTTATATTTTTACACTTTTGCTCAAATTTCAGCCTTCCTTTTACAGATAGGTGTAGTAGGCTGAGAATAAAGTTTGGTGTTAAACGAATGGTTGTACCTATGTACGTATTTTTTGGTTTCTTATCAAGGTTACTCACTAGTTTATAATTTCATTTGGGTTTTTTGCCTATTTTTTTCTTATTTTCTGCTATGTTAAAGTGTAAATATAAGGTTTCATTCGTGACACTTTCGTGTCACAGGCCTACAGTGCTTTGATCAATCACAGTGGAAAAAAATGATTAAAAACTGCAATGAAATAGGGCTTTTCAAGTTTTATGCATAAAACTGTCTGAATAGAACTGATCAGCATTGCAATCAAAAGGATACTTTGGAAACTACATGAGTTTTTAGCGTTCGTGTAACACCTGTCACGGATGAAACTGTGCCCTATAAAGTATGAGCTACTGCCTCTGGAAAAGCCAATCCAACATTTCATTTGACCAAGGAGCATTCAAGGCGTGATGGAATATTTCTTTCCCGCCAAAATGGCTGAGCATGATCAAGATGAGTAAGACAAGTTGTGTTGTCACACCATTTTTCTTGTCACGGGTGAAACTATTTAACTGGTCAAATCACAGATTAAACTGAGTCACATGTTTTCTATCATAAATGACTTTTAAGCTTGCAATAAGGTTTTAGTTGTTGAAAATGTCTATTAATGTTTTCAACATCAATCTAAACGTACAAACATTAATGTAGTATGTTAATTAACATAGGCTGTGCACAGCCTACTGTTTAGTTGAATGCACTCGCTGAGCCACCGCAAAAGACAAAACAGCTGCTCAGTGCCAGGGAATCGTACAAAGCGATGGTCTGCTCTTTCAGTACCAGCATTAAGCTGCAACAGTGCAAGCCACTGGCCCGGTAAATTCTCGATCTAGTGTCTGTGGTTCTACATCATGTATGTCCGACTCATAGCTGTAAGATTTTTGATAAAACCAACAGAAAGTACTCTGTCGCAACACATTGAAAGTTAATGAAAAAAACTAAGTTAAGAAACTGACTGTCACAATGCAAAATACATGCTTTTTCAACTGGTGGTGTAGTAAGCAGTTTACTTTTCTTGCCGTTAATCTATACATATGATGAAAGATGCATGATGCCATGCCGAAAGAAACATCGCAGAGACACTTACCTATAAACAGCAAGAAGCGGTGCAGTAATGTAGGTAAACAGGGCATAGAACAGCACTGAGTTTTCACATATTCCACACAAAGACTCAATGCTGATTTCTAGATCTAGAGATGCATTCACGTTTTGGTGCATATGATTTTGTTTGTTAGATTGTTTGTTTTGGGTCCCCCCCCCCCCCCCCCCCCCACCCAGCCCCTTTCCGCTGGCTGTCGAAGTGTTCACACGATGTACATTGATCTACTGACAGTGTGCGGTGGAACTCAGCCCAGATATATATATCTGCCATAGATTTCTGATCTTTTCGGCTGCATTTTGTAAAACAGCATAGTCAGTGTATGATAGCACTTAGATCTACATTGTTTTATCTTTCACTCGTTTTTTAATTACAGATATTATTTTTACTTTGGTATTGTTTTATATTTTCATAAACTTGAATGGAGGAGTCATTCGTGACATGCTACAGGAAATTATGTTCAAGTCACACTGCAATCTTCACAGACGAAATTTTGTTGCTATGCTTTGAAATATTTGATGTATTAACTTTTCCATTCTTTTCATAAATCTTCTCGCTGTGTTCTTAGGAATATATCAGAATAATTTTTTTTAAATTGCTTGCTTTGTGTTTTTATAAGCACAAATGGCATCCTTTGTGACATGTTACAGAAAGGTGTGTTGGTGTCACACTGCAATCGTCACAGATGAAACTTATTTTGCTGCTATGCTTTGTAATATTTGGTGTATTAACTTTTCCATCCTTTTCATAAATCTTTTCATTGTGTTCCTTGGAATAAAGTATAAGAAACTGTCCTATTTTCTTGTTTTTCACGGTAGCTGTTTTGTCTGTGAATAAGATGGTGTCATTTGTGACCGTGACGACAAACAGCAGTAATTTTCTCCCTAATGAAATGGCCCAAAAGTATAGTTTCTTTTAGATATTCCATTTTTAGAACGTCTCAAGCCTGAAAACACGACAAATTTCCATGAAGTAATCATATTTTAATCAGTAATGACATGGGTAAGGATATGTTTGTCATCACATGTCACGAGTGAAACCAGACATTTTTTAAACATTTATGAGCAGAGATACCAAAAAAGACAATTTTCACTGTATAAACATTGAACATTGATGTCCATACTACTGAAAACATGATAAATCTAATGCCTTAAAACTCATTTTTGACAAAAGCAAGAAGCACCTTTTGACCTTGGCTCATATATATATTATATATATATATATATATATACACACACACACACAAACACAAACAACAAAACAAAAACAGACATACTGTGTACACATTTCACACTATGAAGTCTGATTTGGAAACCATACTCACCGCAAACCTCTCCTTGAAAACATTAGGCCGCACTCCTTCCGTGAAATGGTTGTGATCTTTCTTAGTGTCTGTGGCACTTTTCTTGCGGTTGCTGTTGGTAGAGATGTGCTGGTACTCCGACAGGCAAGTGTGGGGGTGTTGGACGGAACCCCCTGATTGTTTCATCTTGTGGGGCAACTGGGAAGGACTAGGGTGCCGTACTTCCTCATCGCTGTCGCTGGAATAGTCGCTGCGCCGGTACTTGTAGCGGTTGTAGCTGCTCTTGGAGAAATGTCCCCATGAGTTCACGCTCCGGGGCACACTTGGCGTGTCATGTGGGACAGCCTTGGGTGGTGTGGTGCGTGTGTTGCTGCACACAGTACGGCTGGGGGTGGGTGGGTAGCAGGGATAATCCTGGATGTTGCCATTGACGATGTTGCTGTAATACTGGTCGTGGTGGTTGAGAGGCTGGTTGTCGTGGTGGGTCAGGTTGTGGATTTGGTTGTATTGCTGCTGGTGGGCTAGGTTCTCCACAAACTCCCCCTGCTGCCGGGTACGAGCAGGAACGCAGTGACACCGGAAGTTCCTCCCGTTCATTGTTCTCCCCAAAAGCAAAGGATGCAGCAGGAGTCAAGGGGTTGTGATCTTCCATCGATGAGGAGCTGGCCAGGTATGGGTTGGAGGATAGCTGCCGCACCACCAGTCTTCGCCGTGGTTTGGGACCCCCACCCCCATCGCCTTCTCCGTTCCTCAGTCTGCTGCTGCCCCCCATTTCAACGCAGTCATCACTATTGGTGGTTTTGCCGTTCGTGAGGGTGGTGGTGGTGGTTCTAGAGGTGTGCGGGGGACAGTCGCTGCCAGGGGAGGTGGAAAGACTCATGTCCGACACCCCTTCACTCAGGTCACTGGCTGAGGGACTGGACAGCGACAGCCCCCACAGTCTCAACAGGTCCTGCTCGCTCATCAACCTTCATGCAGGGCCTCCACCACACTCTGGCCCTAAACTCAAAAAAGCATGCGCCATCAGGCACTTTCTACATCATTACTTTTGTCCATGTTTACATTAACTCTGTACGTTTTCTCCACTTCCCCCCTTCTTTTCTCCTGGAGCCCCCCACACTTAAATAGATTTCCACTAGCAGGCACAATTATTGCACACAGACGGCACTAAATCAATGATTTGTCAACACTGATGGCTCTGCTAAGCTGGGTCATCTTTGTGGGTGTGCCTCCAATCTCCTGACATTTTGTGACAGTTTTGTACCTTGGAATCTGGAACACAGTACATATATGATCGTTATTACTCAACAGTGTCATAAGATTCAAACTGTCAAATTTCAAACACACACATAACCAGTCCCCCCTCCCACTCTTTCTCATTTCTTCTACTAAAAGCTCAGCTGACTCAAGTTCAAGTTTCACACAAATTATCCATTCATTGTTGCCATGCTGCATCTACCTCCACCTCCATCCCCGAAAAATCCCAAACAAACATTCAACTATATGAAAGATCAGAATGCATGAAATCTGATGCAAATATATACTATTCAATTTCTGTTGCTATGCTGCCTTCCCTCCTCCCCCCCTCCCCCCCTTCTCTCTAATGTTATTATCCATTTCTTGTTATCAGTCACTACTGAACACTACAGCTTTACAGACCCCAAACTTCAAATTATATGATCCAATTTCTGCTGCAATGTTTTTTCTTTTCACCTTTGACTTTGTCCCAAACATTCAAAAGCATGCCATTAAACAAGCACAGATTATCCATCTTCTATCACAATTCTGCCCTATCCTTCCCGTTTTCTCCCAAACAAAGCTTCGCCCTACTGTTTCAACAATAATCAATCAGGCACAACTTGCAAGCTTTGTGTAAGAGGACCCATAACTTATGAGTGTGAAGCAGTCATGTGCCTCCTGTGACTATGTATCCCTGAGTTCATCAGCAGCAACAGATGGTGCTTCTGTGCCAATACAACATATGTTTCATTAACCCTTTCACCCCCTAGCCATATCCACCAGCTTCCAACACCTTTACTCCCTTGCCCTACCCAGAAGGTGGTGGAGTGAAAGGGTGGTTTCTTCTGCATTCTGAACAATGTTATCTTGGATGCATACACATGCACTTTGTTCTACATTCACGATGTCCCATGCAGTCAGTATACTTTATCTTCAGTGGGTAATCATTCTCCATTTTGGGAGATGAAGTGAGTATGCTAAATACTTTCATACTTTCAGAAACCACTGTACATTGTGTGTCATGGTTTACAGAATCTTTGAAATGCACATTTAACATTCTGCATGAGTACACATGTGAAGGTGGTTAAAAAATACTGAAGTCTGTGTACTGGTATGCTGACCAAGGAGGATACTGGAAAAATGTTTAGCCTTTACCCACAAGGTACTACCAGGGCATGGTCAAACTCAGATCTGACTGGAAATCCAAGGACCTAACCAACTTGGCCGTCTTGCTCATCTGTGAAAGGGTTTATGTTGACAAGCAAAATCCCATGGCTCACAGTAGTGCAAAACTGAAGACTATTTCTTCTGCAAACCTCCCCCCCCCCCCCCCCACCTTTCTGAAGCCCTCTGCACAAAACTAGGGAGGAGGGGGGTGAGGTACAAAGTGCTCGGAATTTGTTTTACACATATGGTTTTCCAATTTTCATTGGTAAATATTGTGTGTGTGTGTGTGTGTGTGTGTGTGTGTGTGTGTGTGTGTGTGTGTGTGTGTGTGTGTGTGTGTGGTGTGTGGTGGTGGGGCGTGTGTGCGTGCGTGCGTGCGCGTGCGTGCCTGTTGAGTACATTCATGTGTGAATATAAGCACACTGAGTGCTGGATGTGGACATCGTAATTTTCATAGTTCTCTATGTGCATGTGTGCGAGTGTATGTACATATATGTGTATGCACACATAGCCTACATACACCAAAAGCTGAGAATTTCCACAGTTCTCTATCGAATCTGAGCACAGGCTTGTGGCAGTTACACTGACAGGCTGGTGAATATGGATCTCATTACAGGAAGCTCTTCTTAAAGCATTAAAAAAATAATGATAATAATGAATTAAAAAGGCCAAGTCTTCCGCTTTCTCAAGCCTTTAAGAAAAATGGGACCACTTTCAGTGCCTGCATTTGTTTTAATCTGTAAGCTTAACTAGCATCAGTGCATGTGAATGAGCGAGTGTGTGAATGGGGAGTGAGGGGTGAGGAAGGACTAGGGGTCTGTATACATGCATCACTTGTTGTGTGTGTGTGTGTGGGGGGGGGGGGGGGTATGTATGTATCACATGCGTATTTTATGCAATCATGCATGTGCATGTTTTATGTGTGGTATGTGTGAATGTATATATGAAGCATGCACTGAAGTGTGTGTATGTGTATCACTCCTTGCTTCAGACCCTCAATTGCTTGCCTGTTACGCTAAGAAGTTCATACCAAATCAATATGCACAGCTACAAATATGTTAAAGGTTTTGCACTTATTTATCTCTGTGACTACATCCACACCCTTGCCTGACCTCTCCGTTCTGCTTCAGATTCCATTTGTCTTCAAATTTCTCAATACAAATGTTCCACAATCAGCTGTAACTGGTTTTGTGTCTGGTCCATAGAAAAGGAACAATCTTCCTCTTCAACAAATACACTGACTCACTTTGACAAATATGAACTTTTTCTTTCTTAAAGTTCAGCTTATTTTCATATACCAGCACTGATTTCCCTTTTCACTACACCCCCCATCCCGAAAGCTTTCCTGTCTTTCCCATTCCTGATGCATGTGCACTGTACCTTTAGGTTTTTTTGTTACAGCAAGTGAATGCTTTAAGTGAATGACAAGAGAGTGTGCTTTGATTTGATTTCTACATCAAGATTTATCACTTTATGAATATCATTATTAGTATTATTATGTCTATATGTGTGTACAGTATATGTGTGTACAGTGTGTGTGTGCGTGCGTGTCTGGGTGTGCGTGTGTGTGCATGTACTATCCAAAAAAGAAGCATGTAGGGTACAGAAAGATTTTACAAGTACCACGGAAACTTGATACTGTGGAGAATAACAGAGATATACTTTGTAACACTGATGTATCATCTGACAGTAAAAACATGACCCATGGTCACTCATCCAATGTCAATGTGTCTACAGCAGTACGGTTGGAATCAGGGAAAATGCTTGACACCGGAACTAAAAGTAAACTGTGTCAATTTCAACCAGAAAAACAAAAAGATCAGAACATATTTGTGAAAATTTTCTGAAAATTGGGACAGGCAAGAAGATCCAGTGAGTGAGAAATACCAACTCTGGGAAGCACTCCAAGCTGAGAAATACATATATTTCTGTACAATGAACCATGGGGCCACATCAGGGGCCACAGAGAGAAGAAGTGTAATAAACCATAGGGAAACATCAGGGGGCATGGAAGGAAAGATTGTACAGCAGGTGTTTTTTATTCAGCTGAATTGCACAACTTGAGGTAAATCAATTTCACTGGTGATCATGACACAAACAGCTCCAAGGCAAGGCCATAACATAAGGTGATACTGACATCAAGAAAATTGAATGTGTCAGTCATGTCCAAATATGCTAAGGCAAGAGGTTCCACGACCTGGAGAAAACGCAAAAGATGAAACACTGGCTGATCGGAAAACAACTGGTAGGAAGGGCAGGCAGCATATGTGCAAATCAACCAAATTCAGTTTATTGCAGCAATGCTATCAGAGCAAATACTGGCATGAGAACTACAAGGTGGGAAATCTTCTTCCACAAAATACTAGTAGCATTTCAAAGAGCATGAGAACTGCAATGTGGGCAATCTTCTTCCACAAACTATCACCAGACAACTTATAACTTCAGCTTTGTGGATTGATTTGACTATGAGAAAGCTGAGGCTGCAGGAACTACGCCGGCAACAATTTGCCAGAGGCAGTTATGGAGAAGACCAGACCAATTTTTAACGACTTAGCAAAAACTGAACTTCTCTAAAAATGTCTGAAGGCTACACTCAGAATGATAAGATAAAAAGAACATAAATAATCATAACTGAAAATTCTGCTCAAAGACAAAGCATCATAGCAAGACTATAGTTGAAACAAATAACTATAGCAGTTGTTCTCTCAATGTCTGACACCTTTCTATGGACAAGGTTGCCCTGCACATAATGACAGCACAGACAGGCCCAGATGTCTACCAAGGAGTACAGGACGGACAGGAGGCTTGGCAGAGGTCAGGAACAGGCTGAGAGATAAAAGATTTCCCTTCCAAACTGGTGGTCACGGAATTGCAAGATGGCATTCAAGATCAAGTCCTATTTTTCCACAAACCAATTACTTTTTAAAAAATCCCACATTTCTGAATGTTTCTATATTATATTTTATTTTTCAAGCGAAGGCCTTGAAATGTGGCATGGAGATAGCTTTAATTTTACGTAGATTTGGAGCCTCTGTGCTAAAGTGAAATCATCTACTGTTAGCAAATTTTTTCCTCTATTTTTCATACAACTTCGATTTTATATGCACCATGTCAAACCATGTTAAGGTTTTAACATAAATAAATAAATAAATAAATAAATAAAATAAAATAAAACTCTTTCAAGATCTAATCCTGCCCTGCTACGACACATATGCAACAACTCACAAAAACATTGAGTCCCCAAGAAGACAGGCTGACAAAATCAAGTCTGGTTTTGTTTACAACAGCAACATTTAACACCCACACACACACACACACACACACACACACACACACAACACACACACACACAAACACAAACACACACACCACACAAGCAGCCTGTACAGAGCAAGAGCAAAGCTGGCATAGACTTCATGGGGTATAGCAAATAACTTGAACTGCACGGTTATACTGGTTACTGAAAAGGAAGCAGCTATGGATCAAGTTTCATCAACTGTTTAAAACCTAACTTACTAAAGAAGGGGACACGATAAGGATACATGCAATAAATCACACACACACTTTTCCCTCGTACAAGTTCTAGAAATACTTGTTTCTTACCCCTACGCAAAGAACAACCCTCAAAGGTTATCAGTGTCAGAGGTACAGTATAAATAATGAAAGTGGTATTTTGATCTAAGTATTGGACAATTATTCAGTGAATTATTTTGCCTCAAATTCGAATGAGTTTGTGACCGAAAGATATGTTTTAGAAAGCTACATGACACTACTGACAGATGAAAGATGATCAACAAATTTACGAAAATCCAGTGAATAGTTTCTGAAAAACAAAAACATAAATACACTCCTCATTAAGCAGTATTGGCAACTTAAACATCAACATCATTTAGTAAACACAATGCTCCATTAAAACAAGGCAAACTTTCCTCTGAAATTAAAAGCAATACAAAAGTGTCAACATTTCATACAAAAAAAGTATGATAAACCAGGTTCAGTAATGTCACAAGGTACTACCAAATGACACAATAAACCAGGTTCAATAATGTTACATGCTGAGAGTTTTCTTGTTTCAGCCATATAGGTGTTACTTAATTTTATGACCATTGTTTTGTGAAATTATAATAGGCACAATCTCATTATAATTTACACATATATCACGCCTAAACGAATATTATCCATCAAGGAATTTCACTTACTTTTTGTTAGGCCTGATCGGTTCAGCGAACCCTCGTCAGTCACTTTTTGTTAGGCCTGATCGGTTCAGCGAACCCTCGTCAGTCTGACGAGGGTTCGCTGAACCGATCAGGCCTAACAAAAAGTAAGTGAAATTCCTTGATGGATAATATTCGTTTAGGCGTGATATATGTGTAAATTATAATGAGATTGTGCCTATTATAATTTCACAAAACAATGGTCTAAAATAATGTTACAAGGTAATAATAATAATAATAATAATAATGTTTATTTGTATAGCGCATATTCCATATAAAAACATGCTCACCAGCGATTTACATTTCGCAAGAAAGGCAAAAGGTGATAAAAAATGTTCACAATTACATACACAATAAGATAACAACAAACATTAAAGCTATACAAGTAAGAAGACACATAAGAAACCACAGAATATTAAAATTTAAACACTGACTTATGTAATGAAGAAAGATTAACAGATTTTTCATATGAATAAAGAGGCATACTGTGTTTATATATTGCTGCGTGTGTGTGCTTGCGTACGTGTGTGTGTACATGTGTGTGTGCGTGCGTGTGCGTTGCTGTGCGCGTGTATTTGTAAGAATGTGTGTGTGTGTGTGTGTGTGTGTGTGTGTGTGTGTGTGTGTGTGTGTGTGTGTGTGTGTTGTGTGTGTGTGTGAGAGAGAGAGAGAGAGAGAGAGAGAGAGAGAGAGAGTGTGTGTGTGCGTGTGCTATGTTTGCATGCATGTGTGTGTGTTTATGCATGCAATAGTTGTACATAAAATTATAATCAATATTTTGAATGAAGATAAAAACAGAAAAATTCTAATCCATATACAGGAAAAACATTACAACTTCAGTATTACAGCATTAACACCTTGACAATCAAAATTCCTCACAAATTATGAACTATTCGCATATCATACATCACAATTTACATACAAACAAAGATTTGAAAAAGTTTCTTAAAGTATTTCAGTCTCTTTCCCACTCAATTTCTCCCCTATCCCTTCCTCAGCTGTACACATACAGTGATACACACACATGCTCACTCAAGCACACACACACACACACACACACACACACACACACACACACACACACACACACACACACACACACACACCACAACACACATCACATACACACCTTGCTCTATAGGCCCTTATACAAAATACTGTTATACAGGCAGGAGAGATTAGTCTGATGACAGACTTGCAAACTAAGGCTCTTCAGGTTAGATGAGTTTGAAAGAGGTGGGTTTTCAGGTGCCGTTTGAAGGTTGAGAAACACTTAGTTTTTCTGAGACAGTGGTAGAGAGTTCCATACATTTGGGCCAAAGACAGAGAAAGATTTTTTACCAAAGGTGTCTAGAGAGAAGCGAGGAACAGTCAACAGTGAGGTGTCAGAAGAGCAGAGCGTTCGAGAAGGTTTGTAACCCTGCAGAAGGTTGGCAAGATAGGATGGCATGTTCTCGTGATAGATACACTGAAAGCAGAGACAGGCAACTTTATATTGAATCCTAGCCTTTACCGGGAGCCAATGAAGTGTTCTAAGCAGAGATTTTGCACTCTCATCGTGTGCGAATAGAGAGTTACAATAGTCCAGTCTAGATAGTATGAAAGAGACAGCAAGCTTGTTGGTAGCATCAGTGGAAAGGAAGGAGCGAATCTTACCAATTCTGCGTAGCTGATAGTACAGAGTACGGCACAACTGTTTGACATGGGCTTCCATAGACAGTGTTTCATCCAGATAGAAGCCAAAGTTTCTAACAGTTTGTGAGAAAGATACATCACAACCAGAGATAGACATGGGGGCAAAAAATGACAGAAAGCAAAGGAGGGAGAATGAAACAGTGAGAGTGACAGAAAAGAGGAAATTTCTAGCACAGAATTTCCAGAAGGTGGGAATACTATTTATACTGAAGGTACCACCAAATGAACGTGTGTGTGTGTGTGTGTGCGTGTGTGTGTGTGTGTGTGTGTGTGTGTGTGTGTGTGTTGTGTGTGTGTGTTGTGTGTGTGTTGTGTGTGTTGTGTGTTGTTGTGTGTGTGTTTGTTGTGTGTGTGTATGTGTGTGTGTGTGTGTGTGTGTGTGTTGTGTGTGTGCGTGTGCGTGTATGCATGTGTGCACTATACACGTGTATATATGTGTGTGTGTGTGTGTGCATGTGCATGAGTGTTCAACAAGGGCAATTTCTTTGCTGTACACATATTCTGCTAATGGTGTGTGCATCCACTGCAATGTCACATGGCTATCAGACTGCTTTCTCACCTAAGGGGCTCTGTTACCTAGGTGAAATTTGGAGAGTGGGGAAAAGGTGAAAGGGATGGTAAGTAAAAAGGCCGTGAGGTGGATGTGAGGGGTGGGTGGGGTGGGGGTCAGGTTATTGTTATTGTTTTGTTTAAAGCCCAGCCGACTGCATAGAGCCATATCACTGTTTATCAGGGCTATAACCCTTTCAAAACATACACTTCAACAGGAAAAAAAAAAAAAAAAAAAAGGAAAAGAAAATTAAGAACATATATCAATGCATTCACGCACATAATCTAAGGAGATGCCCCTGGCGTTGACCATTCCGTCCAATTTATCACACACGGGGATTTAAAAAACACACTGAATACAAATTGAAACAGGTGAATGGACCAGCAAGGCAGAAAATGATAGGGAAAAAATGACAGAAAGCAAAGGAGGGAGAATGAAACAGTGAGAGTGACAGAAAAGAGGAAATTTCTAGCACAGAATTTCCAGAAGGTGGGAATACATTTATACTGAAATAGCCCCCGGCATCCCCACGAAGGATGGGGGCAGGTAACGAGGAAAATGGGGATTGAGGTACAGAGAAACAGGTTAGTTGAATTATATTAATGAATTATATTAACAGACAGACAGGGCAGCCAAGTACTCAAGTCACTGTACCTCATCATGTTTGAGTTTGAACCTGCACTGGTAGCACCTGGTGGGTAAAGGGTGGAGATTTTTTTTTTTGAATTCTTAACATATCTGCAGACCGGCTAGTGCTAGTGCATGTGTACACAGAACATCGAATACACAAACTTGTAAACAATCTTTAAGTCATGTCAGGTTTGTGTTGCTAATAAAAACAAAAAACTCGGCATGCACACACTGAGAATGCAGACTGCAGCAATACGTGCACAGTGTGGCTGTAAAAATGTGCATACACACATCCTAAAAGAATACTTACTCAAAATGGAAAAAAAAAAACAGATACAAAACAAAGTCATCATATATGTAAAAGACGAACTCTCTGGCCATGACTTAAAGGCTTTTTAATGAGAAGGAAGAGGGATGGGGATCTTGATCAAGGAATCAAACCTGGGACCTAGAGCATCCTATACAGTCAAGGTCACATTAATCTAAAACTCCAGAACAGGTAAATCTGAAACTGACCAAAGTTGTAAAAATATGTCCAAAGCTAGCACAGCATATTTTCTTAAACACCTTCCAATCTCCATTCACTGAAATAAAATAAGGACTTGTGACTTTCCGCTGGGCTCCGTCTTCTGATTAAATTTGAGAGAAATGATCTATCAGTGGCTTGGTTGGCAAAGATGCAGAGAAATATAATGTAAACTGTTAAAACAATCTGTTAAAATCAAATCCACAAAAATTCTGAACATGGACTGTTGATCTTATCATTTACAATCAATGTTTTACAAAAGACAAATAATACCATTCACATTCTCAACTCCCAGGTTCAACACCACAAAACCAAACCCATACTCAAGTATGTTCATTCTTACCCTTATCACCCAGTTTGTACTGCCTCTATCATCTAATTGAAAGCTTTGCAGGCAGTCTGTGTTTCCATTTGAGTCTCTTTTAACAAGTATCTAATATACCTGACAGCAAAAAGCACACTAATTGAATATCTATGTCTCATCATACATGCATATGGTCAGTGACAAAACATCATGATGACGCGCCCTTGTGTGTCTGATTTAAGAAATAAACTATCCAAAACCATTTTTTGTTTGGTTATATTTATTTTAATAGCTTATATCATAACAGATAAATACCACAATATTAGGTAGATAATTATGTTGGATCACATTGTGAATACTAATTTTTGTTAAAAAAAAAAAAAAGTCAAAATTAACTATGCCAAAATGGGACATCCACTGATATGCCACATGCCACATCAACTCTGTACAGCTGTTGCAAAGTCAGGATTCAAACTGGAATGTGTGAAACAAATTAAATGTTTGCCAACATTTTAGTTCCCAGATCATGCACCCACCCTTTTTTGGTTAAGCCCAAGTTGAATCTGAAAGGAACTTGGTTAAACATGATTTGCCATGTCCAGGAGACATGCTGTCAAACTCAAACACCACTGCTTTCAGCTTGGAAAAGGTCCAATGTTTTAATTTTATTAAACTGTGTAACTGACACAATAATAATAATAATTACAATATTTATATAGCGCAAAATCTTGATAAAATCAAATCTAAGCGCTGAAGCAGACACACACGCACGCACGCACGCACACACACGCACGCACACACACACACACACACCAATGGCTATAAATGGGGAGAAAGAATAAAAGCAATAAAAGCAAGAATAAAAGCAATGGAAAATTATAGAGAGCATAGCATATACAATTATATATTATAACCATGTGATTCCCCTCCGAGCGGAGACAGGCTGCAGAGGGGGGGGGGGGGGGTTGAGTGAGGTTAGGATTTTATGCGGAGGAGAAAAGGTGAGTTTTGAGAGCGACTTGAAGGAGACAAAAGTAGGTTGCTGACGGACTGAGAGAGGAAGTTTGTTCCAGGAGAGGGGAACCAGAAACAGAGAAGGCTCGTGGACCATAGGTATTGAGCTTAGTGCGTGGAAAGCGAAAAGTCAGAGGATCGGAGGGTACGTGAGGGAACATAGATCTCAAGTAGGCTTGACAGGTAATCGGGGGCTGCGTTATTGAGGCTTTTGTAGCACATGGTGTCTAGTTTGTACTGTATGCGCTTTGATACAGGGAGCCAGTGAAGTTGTGCCAGGAGAGGAGATATGTGGTCAGCTTTTTTCTTTTTGAGTACAAGGCGTACAGCATTGTTTTGAATGAGCTGTAGGATGTGAATGGTGGAGGCAGGAAGACCAGACAGGAGTGAATTGCAATAGTCAATGCGAGACATTATGAAGGAGAGAACGAGTTTTGCAGTTGTTTCGACAGAGAGATACTTCCTGATCAGCCTTATACGATGGAGATGATAGTAGCAAGATCTGGCAGTTTGAGAAACAAAGTTGTTCATGGAGAGGGTAGAGTCAATGCAGACACCAAGGTTTTTAGCTGAATCAGAAATTGGGACTGATGTGTTACATAATGGGAGAGAAAGAGGAGGCAGCTGAGAAAGTTTCTGACGGGTGCCAATGAGGATAGCTTCTGTCTTGTCGTCATTAAGCTGAAGTTTGTTGAACGTCATCCAGTTCTTAATGTCCGAGTAACACTCAGTGGTGCGAGTCAACATGCGCTGTATATTATCAGGTGAGTCACTGTCTTGAAGTTGGGTGTCATCAGCGTAGAAGTGGTGTTTTATAGAGTGGGAGTTGATGATGGTGGACAGGGGGGAGGTGTAAAGAGTGAAAAGAACAGGGCCAAGGACAGATCCTTGTGGAACACCACAGGTCAGGTATGCAGGTTGAGAGTAAGTGCCATTGATGAGAACAGTTTGTTTTCTGTTTGATAAATACGAAGTGAAAAAGGAGAGATCAATGTCAGAGATGCCAAAAGTATGATGAAGTCTAGAAAGGAGAATACCATGGTCAATGGTATCGAAGGCTGCAGACAGATCAAGGAGTGTGAGGAGAGAGACTTTGCCAGTATCAGTTGCAAGGAGGAGATTGTTGAGAATGTGTAATAGGGCAGTTTCAGTGCTATGGCACAATAAACTTATTAAGAAGTTTGGAAAACGTATTTTTCAAAAAATGGAACAAATCTCTTCTGTGCAATGTTTTCATGTCTGATCATCACAACTGACATTTTAGAGGCAAGAATTTAACATGCAATGCATCTCAATCATTTACACTTTATATCCCTCTGCTGGGTCACACGTTCTTATCCAGAAATGAAAATAAAAGAGGAGATGATGTAAGAAAGGAAAAAAATAGCTTCTGTTTTAATCATGTTTGTTCTGTTTAGGTCATCACAAATGATTCTTGGAATCACATTTAACTGTAATGATAAACACTTTCAATTAACAATGTGGTGAAGGATAACTGCCTTGAAGAGATGCCTGAAACATTGCTGAACTTAAATGCACTGATCACCATGTAGGTACTTTGCAGACAACCTGGTGTGGCTTTGTTTTCCTTCGCTTTAGCCGAATTCCCGTCTATTTCACCATCACTACTGACCTCTCTGAGGATATGTCTTAAATTACATCTGACACTTTTCGTTTTGTGAGAAGGCACATAGCAATCTGAAGACAATACGGAAGACAATAAACATTACCATTTCTTGCGACACTGTGATCTTCTTTGTTATCTTGCTGATGGCGAAAGACATGTACTTCAGATTTATTAAACAGTTACAGAAAGGTAATTTACACTTTTTGGGGGGGGGGGGCACTGATTTTGGTGATTTGTTGTTAAAAATAATTCAGAGGCTGTAACATTTTGTAACAGCAGAACCATTTTGTAACAGCGGGACCAGAATCAGTTAAGGTGATAATTCTGCAGACATGATGGTAGATTACAGCTATCATCACAAGTGGTGCAGTTTTTGTTTCTTTTTAAATGTAATGTAACATAAGAATGATTTAACAAATGATTCAATTTCAATTAAATACTCATCTTCAGTCTTTTTCTCCTGTGTCAGTTTTTCCATTTCTTCTAAAACTTGATTAAATATATCATAACTGTACAACAAACTAAACTAAACTAAACTACTAAACTAAACACTTCCATCAAGAATCCGTAACTTTAATCCGTGTTGTATAATTGGTTGAACATGACAATCATATAATTACAGAAACAATGTTGTTAGAGAGTTTATCATATATCATTGCCAATTTCTTCATATTAAACAGTATTCTATGTTTAGCTCTTCATACACCATATTTATATGCAAAAATAATGCTTTAAACAAGTAGAAAAATACACATCTAAATATATATAATAAACATTAACCCCATGCATGACAATTCTATTACACATCCATCTTTCTCTCACAGCAACATAACTACCTTCTCCAAACTGTTAACACTATGACATTACTTTTCATCAAGTTTGCTTTTAACTGAAGTGAGCAGGCTGCTCTCTGCAGGCTAGTCAACTGCACCTGTAATCCTGTTACTGTGTCTGTCATTAAATTATCACAATATCAGCCAACTGAAGACAGAGAGAGGCGAGGGGAGGAAGGGAGAGAAAGACGGAGAGAGGGAGGGAGATAGAAATAAGAGCTAGCAAGTTCTTTTTCTTTCATTCCTGGTTTACATGGTCAGACTACATCTGACGATGTGTGTGGCTTATTTTTTCCCCCCAGTTCCTTCCAACTGCCATAAAACTTTGTGGTCAGAGGAGCTGTAGCGGTCCATGTATCCTGTCCTTCCACTTGACAGAGAAGTTATTGCTGCAATACATGGCCAGCTGTTTGGTCTTCCTGATTGCAGGGGCGGGGTGGTGAAGGCGTCAATCTGAACTTGCAATAGTTAGGAAAATAATGTCAAAATCTAAATCTAATTTTTACATCTGGGTCATCTTATTTCCAGTAGACACTGTAACAAGGACAGCACTCCTGATTCTTATTCTTACTCTTATTGTTTAACTCACTCGGTACGGAGAGTTTTTTCCCTTGCGTTTCCCCTGGTATGGCCCATTTTGAAGGGTTAGGAAAAAAATCACAAAAAAAACAAAACATAAAGGAACAAAATGAAACTTTCAGATCTAAATATTTACATGTTGGGTTAGTTCATGCCAAAATATTGAAGTTCTTCCTTGAATTTTTCTTCTTCATGTGCCACGTTGAAAATACCCCAAATTTTGTGGTCAGGATCACCGTACAGTCACACACTTTGATCAGCTCCATGAACACACAGTCAAAGGTGAAAAGGTCTTTGTATGCACAAAACAACATGAATAAAGTAGACTTTGCTCAGGGTAAAAAAAAAGAAGATTATTAGTGATATTATATGAATAAATGTTACAAATTGTTACACAGGGGAGTTATAGGGGCGTGGCACTCAAATGAGACATGCAGGCCACAAGAGCCAGAGAAGGACGCAAAGTGGGAGAAAAACTACAATCTTCGTGCCAGTCATGCTTTCATAAAGTGAATGAAACCTCCATTAGGCATGCACTCGCTGTACTTGGCCTGCTGACTGCTCGCCTCTCGTGACGTGTACGCCCACCTCCCTTTCCCACTTCACTGTCCTCTGAAACTGGGTCACTGTCAGTACCTTCTTGCTGGCAGCTTCCATCACTTGATACACTTTCACCATTATCTTCAGCATACTCCTCGATGTCCAATCCTTCAGTCTGAAGCACTTCAATCACTTTAGCAGCAGTAAAACGCCGCAGACGCGATCTACTTTGTTCGAAAACTCGTACTCGCCTGCGACGCCATTTTCGACACGAATGCAGATTAGCAAGTCATTCGGGGTGCCGAAGACAAATCGCTTCCCGACGAGTGTAGTGTTACGGAATCTCACGAAGTAACTTTCCACTTGACCCTTGACATGTTTGCAGTGACCACTGTGGCTATGGTAGGCATGCAGGCTCCAAAGGGGAGCGTCGAAAAAATTTTAATTATCGAAACCGCTATAGCGTTCCGTCGTACGCAACCGTGCCTTTCATCACGACCGCTATAGCGTTCCGTCGTACCGAGTGAGTTAAAGCCAAGCTGACCACACAGAGCCGTATCACGGTTATATTTTATGTATATATCATTTCAAAACATACACAACACCCCTCGTTAAAAAAAAAAAGGAAAGTTAATTACATATATCATTGCATTCACACACTCTAAGGATATGCCCTTGACTTTGACCATTCCACCCAATTTATCATCAGAGGGCTTAAAAAAATGAATACAAACAAACATAACTAAGGACACTAACACACACACACATATATATGTATGTATATATATATATATATATATATATATATATATATATATATATATATATGTGTGTGTGTGTGTGTGTGTGTGTGTGTGTGGTGTGTGTGTGTGTGTGTACACACACACACACACACATGCACACACACATATATATATGTATGTCCACAATGAACAATAAGTAAACCCCCCTCCAGAAAAAAAAGTCAACATATACTACACGTCATTATTGAAGGGCCAGGAACGTTTTTGAGTCAATTTTTGAAATGAGAAATAACCTATTTTCTCTTACTCTTTTCTCCAATTCGTTGCCGTAACTGAATGGATAAGAGCTCAGACAACATTGCAGTTTCCTTTTGGCACGTGTTTGGGGATTTGCCGATTTGCAATGGGCGGCCCAAGGAAGACAATTTCCACACGAAATTGTCGAATCTTCAGCAGGGTCTCTCTGACGACGCAGGCAAGGTAGCGACAAAATTCGCTTTGCACGTGCAAGGCAAGCCCTTTTTGAACACTACTCCAGCCAAAGTTGCCCGCAGACGAGGATAAAGAGGACCCGTTCTTGGTTCGTTTTAACCATGCTTGCAAGACGACGGATGACGGATGAGCAGCGGGGGAGAGCCCTCGCTCTGCTTGATGAAGGCCTAGCGCAGCGGGAAGTTGCTAGACGACTTGAAGTGTCGCATTCCACAATCCAGAGACTGCTGGAGCGCTTCAATGAGACTGGAGCAGTCCAGGAAAGGCGTCACACGGGTCGACCCAGAGTAACGACAAGACAGCAAGACCGCTACCTTGCCCTCTCCGTCCTGAGGGAAAGGGCATCCACTGCGGTGACCTTGAGGGGTCAGCTGAGGGACGCAACAGGTGCTAACATCAGCTGCAGCACGGTGAGAAGACGGCTACATGAGGCAAACTTGAGGTCACGGAGACCGGCCGTCCGACCAGTGCTGTCACCGGTCAACAGAGTGCGCCGCATGACCTGGGCCAGGGAGCACGTGACCTGGACAAGGCAACAGTGGGCCCGGGTCTTGTTTTCGGATGAGTCCAGGTTCACCCTGACCTTTAACGATGGCCGGGCTCGGGTGTGGCGACGTCAAGGGGAGAGGTTCGCTGACGCCACTGTCCAAGAGCATAACCGGTACGGCGGCGGGTCGGTGATGGTGTGGGGTGGCATGAGCCGTGGTACCCGGACCCCCCTGCTCCCCATTGACGGCATCCTGAACGGGGTCCGGTACCGGGACGAGGTTCTGGCGGCCGTGGCACTGCCTGCGCTTGTGGACCTTGGTCAAGGCGCCATCTTCCAGGACGACAATGCACCTGCGCATCGAGCACGCCTTGTGACCGACTTCCTGGAGCAGCATGAAGTCGTCCGTATGGCCTGGCCAGCGTGCTCACCTGACCTGAACCCAATTGAACACCTCTGGGATGTGCTCGGGAGGCGCATCAGGGACAACCACCCCCCACCGGGCACCCTGGCCAGGCTGGTCGACATCCTGCAGATCGAGTGGGCGGCCATCCCTCAGGACACACTCCGTACCCTTGTGGGGTCGATGCATCGGCGCTGTGAAGCATGCATCCAGGCTCGGGGCGGACACACGCGATATTGAAAACAGATTGGCCAAATCTGACACTTTGTTTTTTGAAAAGGGGGGGATGTTCCTTTAAATGCATGTGCTGTTCACTAATGGGTCATTGTGCTAATTTCTTTTTCAAAAACAGGTGTGGAAATGATGAAATAAAACATAGAATCAATTCTAAACATTGTCAATTATTTCAACTTAAAATTAGAGAGGAAGGAAGAAGTGGCCCTTAAATTATGATTAGGAGTATACATTCACAAGTGGATTCCTCTCATCAAGTTCTATCAGTATTCAAATCCCAATAGCATTAGGTCAAACCAGTACTATCTCACACACAGCGGGGTTGGGGGTTCTATGTGTGTGTGTGTGTGTGTGTGTAGTGGGGGGGGGGGGAGGAGGAGGAGGGTGTGTGTGTGTGTGTGTGTGTGTGTGTGTGTGTGTGTGTGTGTGTGTGTGTGTGTGTGTGTGTGTGTGTGTGTGTGAGTGTGTGTGTGTGTGTGTGCGCATGCATCTCTGTGTGTATGCTTAAATGCATGCAGACATTTGTGTTTTTGTGCATGCATGTTCCAAGACACATTCTTGCATGCACACATTATGCATGCATTCATGCATGTGTCTGACTGAATGAATTTCTGAGTTTTTTCCTCACTTCATTTTTTCATACCTTTTCTTTACTTAAAGTATTTTGCAAAAATTTTTTCCTTCTTCTTTTACTTCAACTTCATTCTTCTTTTAAGTCCCCATTTTCAAAAATGAAGAAAGAACGAACTGAAAAGTATCAATGTATTTTTGTGTTTGTGGATAAAATTTGTCAACAAAATCTTACCAGTTACAGAATAAATTTTTACCAGATCTAGAAAAAGTAATTTGGTCCCTTCACGCTGGGTGTAGGAAGCTGAAACAGTATACATATACTTATAAAGGCACAGCCCAATTCTAGGTCATGGGGTTAAACACTGAAAAAATCTCAAGAAACTGATACAGTTCACATCACCCTGTGGCATAACTGGTGTACATACATGTGCATATATATATATATATATGTGTGAGTGTGTGTGTATGTATATGTGTGTGTGTGTGTGTTGAAGAAAGCTGTCATAAATGATTTCTCATGTGTATATATGTGCTATCTCAGAGTTTGAAAATGTACAAGTTCAAATTGGCAATGACTATATATGCATTAACAAAAACATTTAAAAAAACAATGACAAATTTTCAACAAAATCTGGGTTAGATTTTAGTTTTTTGAGGTCTGGATGGCACTGGTAGAGGCATTCTAGTCTGACTGCAAAAGAGTGTATCTCTACTGAGATAAACTATGTCCATGTTACCTCCAGTCTATCCAACTGTGGATGGACATCTGATTATCATCAAGGCTGGGGAAAATAAAGCAACAAAGGTAAGGAAACAGACACTGCCCTCATATTGCTGGCTGACAAAGAACTTAAGAAGCTAAGGTATCTAATAACATCACTCACCCAGTACCTCAGTGTTATGGAAAAATCTTATCTTTACTGACCCTGGAGGTCAAAACTGTACAAGTCTCAGAAAGGTGTTAATTTTCTAGTACACAATATGAGAAATATCTTTTACAACCATGAAAAGGAGAGATCCTCAATAATAGCCTGGCAATCTTTTCCATTTTACTGTCAGAATGGCTTACCAGTATTGTTCTTCCTTTGTGCTTGTTTTCCATAAATGCAAAAATAATTCACACCCAGCTAAAGTTTTCATTAATGGTACATAATTAACTAGTGACTTTCAAGTACTTGAAATCATCTAATATTTTCAGAGCCAACATCCCACCCATGTTTCTGATACTATACACCAATATAAGTTTGAGTGTGCGGTGCTTTTTTCCACCCATCATCTTGAAGAGGAAAAAAAAGGAAAACTGAAACTTGTTCCACTTTTCTATTTCTGGATCTTCTTTTACAATTTTGGTTTGCCAGTGTCCTTCTGTCATGCCTCCAACATATTTCTTACAACTCAATTGTGACAAAAACAAACTACTATCTGTAATACTATTATAATAACTGCTTGTACAGCACCTCATCTAACAAAACCCTTAAGTGCTTCACAAAACCATAAGTGACAGAAGAGGCAGACAAGCTTACAGCAAATATAATATGTCAATTCTTTCTGCTATGATACAAAGGCATAAACCACAAAAAGTAAAGCAGCAATGAAAAAGATATATAAAAATTTGTCAATCGGTACTTCAGCAATGACCGTAATGACTGAAAAAAGTACATAAAACCACACACTATTACTGTACAACCACATTTTCACCAGGTCCCTTTTGTACCTGTACTCTTGTCTTTGGTACTACAGTGTTTCATTTTTCCCTGTGTTCAGTTTTCCTTGGTCCTTATATTTCTTATTGGTTATTGTTGTCACTCGAAGGATGGGGTGTCACCCTGAATGTGCATGTGTGCTTGTGTGCTGGTGTGCGTGTGTTTCGTGCGTGTGCGCATGCATATATTTTTGACTAGATCCAATTACACAAAACAGGAAAGCTGTCTCACCACAGGGAAAAATGCATCTGAATTGTACGAGACTGATACTAATACTATAGTGACATGACACTAATTACTATACTGACATTGACAAAATGAGTATGAGGATTGACAAGAGTTAATGAAACAGAGAGGGTGCATTTTGTCATGCTAGGGACTGCTTTCATGCTTAACTCATTTACTGGCAGACACTAAGACTGACAGTATACTACCGAAGTACTATCAAACTTAAAGAGAAACTGAAAGCAAGAAAGAGATTAGGGGGCTGTGGATGAGGGAGGGGGGGGGGAGATGGATCAAAAACAGTGCATGTGTGTGTGTTTATCAGACTTAGCCTTTCTCCTTAGCATTCCCTATTCTGCACTTGCAAAGTGTCCAACATTTACATCTGAAACGGGACTAAACAAATGCCCAAATGCACTATACAACAGACCAAAGTATAAAACACTCAACGATCTGACTTGAGCACAATTGCATCAATAAAATTTGTTCTCAATATGTCAATTTCAACACCAACAAGGAAAAAGTGTGCAAGGAAATCACAAACTTTTAGTTTTTGCATGAAATCTTTCTCAATGGTGTGTGTGTGTGTGTGTGTGTGTGTGGGTGGGTGTGTGTGTGTGGGTGTGTGTGTGTGTGTGTGTGTGTGTGTGTGTGTGTGTGTGGGTGTGTGTGTGTGTGTGTGTGTGTGTGTGTGTGTGTGTGTTGGGGTGTGTGTGTGTTGTGTGTGTGTGTCTGTGTGTGTCTGTGTCTGTGTGTGTGTCTGTGTGTGAGCATGCATGCGCATATGTATGTGGGCAGTTGTTCATATGGAAAGTAAATATTTGCCATGACCTCTTGAAAAATGTATGACCCCCCCCTTATGGGAATGAAATAAATTTATCTTCTAACCCTAAGCTCCTAAATTTTAAACAAAGTTATGAATGGATATTGCAAACAGTGTTTTTTTGTTTTTTTTCTCAAACTGTCAATTACTGTCAGGTATCTTGAGCAGAAATAATGCATTTATTTCTTCACACAATAAGTCATCTCCCTCAAATCTTTCAGAGCAGTATCAAAGTGAACTTTCAGCTGTTGATCCTAATGACACACCCTGATCTACAAAACTCTTCTCTGATTTTCTGACACATCTGAAGATGAAATTAAACTGTTTGGAAATCTCCAAGTGGTATGTACTTGTTTTTTTATCATTCAATTTTTTCTCTTATGATGTACTACTATTACTACTATTAGATCTATCACTTAAATGTTACCTGTCACTGACTGACTGGACAAGTAATCCATAACATGCAACCCACTCTGTCAGTGACAAAAGGGTCGGTAAGTTGAATTTGGCTACTTGGGACCATCAGTAAGCAATAGCTTCGATTTGGTATACAAGAACAGTTGTACCTTTTTCAAAAATGATTTACAGCTGTTTAGATTCAGGACGTGTTGGAGAAGCCACTTTGAGAAAATGGCTTTTAAAAGTTTTTGCCCAGAAATGAAAGAATATCCTCAGCAACAGACTTCAGTGTCCAATTTAAGAGCTGAATTTGACAATCATGCTCTTTCCACATGGATACCATACTACAGCCAATGAAACTGTGTCTGAGTAGCATGACAAATACAGCAAAAATCTATCATCTTCAGCAATCATTTTATTACCTAAAACAGAAACAAGTAACAACGTTTCTAAACAGTTCAGATCTCAATTGAAAAAAAAAAAGGCTCTATAAACGACAATGCCAACAGTTCAAAACTGAGGTCATACTCACAGGCACCATGTGATGTTTTATGTCCATTGTGAAAAACACGCAGTGCGACTGGGTATTTTTTTAAATACTTTTGTGGGAGCAGGTCATACATGTGATGTAGCAAGCAAATGAGTGGTCCAGATTAAAATGGTATCACTGGACTGCAACACTCACTTCTGTGGGACAGCATGTTTGAGTTCTGGTGGGGCCATTTGTCACAGTGGAAATACCATGTGTAACTCAGGCTGCTCTCCCTTCTGAGAGTGTACCGCTGCAGTGTTTTTTGTTTTGTTTTTTGGTTGTTTTTGTTGTTTATTGTTGTTTGTTTTGTTATTGTTTTTGGCGCTCTATCCACCAACTGCGAAAACTTGACCCTTTGATTCCCTCAAGAAGCTGGTGAATAGGGTGAGGAATCAAAGGATTAATGTTTTTGCTTTGCTAGCATGGTTGACTATGCAGGATGCTGGTGGACAAGGCGCAGGGGTCAAAGGGTTAATCTATCAACATTTTCCACAAAATATTGCCAGGGTCCGCACTTTCATTGTCATAGGCAATTTTTACATCAACTAAGCATATGATACACACATGATTTGATTACAATATATAGATCTATACAGTTATTTTAACATACAATATGTGATGTACACAGGTTTTATATTAAGTATATGAAACATACATGGTCTGAGTAAATGTAGTTATTTTTACATGTACTACGATGTAGTAAGTGCATGATGTACAACAGGTTTTAATTAATCAACTCTTCCACAGACTTGCACTCAGAGCTAGACCATCACTCAAGACCCACTGGAGTGTAAGAAAAGTCCCTGACCCACAGTCAAGATTTCCCTAGCCACAATGGCATTGTGACCATTCGCTGGCACACAGCCTAAAACCCAACAGCACAGAATCCTGGCTACAAACAGTACCACTTCATGAAGAAAAACCAAAGAGACTGATCTCTCTTTGAACAGACTTGTCTGTTGACAAGCGCTCACATCTACATGACATATTACTAACAAAAAACCTACTTCTCCTATTAACAAATGATCAATACACATTGCAAGTAAAGAATGTATCCATAACAGAACACTTAATAAAACATCTACAACAGAACACAGTTTATATATCTCTGAACTATTCATGTTACAAGGAATCAGCTTTTCTTTGATTTGTGTATATCTACAAGATTTTAATGAAGACGAATCAAGCAGCACGGGGCTGTATTCAAAAGAGCTAAGCAATAGTATCCCACTGACCTTGAAAAAATCAAGGACAATGGTATACTGTCACAATAGTGAAAAAAGATCTGAAATATTTTCAGACATTCCTGAGAGTGCCATAAATTTTTTTTTTTAGTCATGTGACCTTGACTTTGGAGCTTTACTGTCTAAAAGTTATGCTCTAACAACTCCTCAGCGGTCTACAGTTCAGACCAAAATAAGGCACAACTTGCCACAAAACCCACTTATAAGAGCTCTGAAACTTTTGTTTGCACACACACACACACACACACACAACACATACACACACACACACACACACACACACACACATACACGCACTCTCTCTCTCTCTCTCTCTCTCTCACTCACACACACACACACACACACACACACACACACACACACACACACACACACACACACACACACACACACACAGTCTATCTAAAAACAGTCTCCCACTTTCGAAGAAAAAGAAGATTCAAAGACAAAACTGCTGATGGCAACTTCCACAAAATGATAAATACGAGGGAACTGAGTAGTGGCCTAACACAGCAAGTTTAGAAAAACAGTTTCGGAATGAAAAAGAGGAACTTTTGAAAATCAATTCTTCATTTATGTCACCAGACCAACCATTCGAAGTCTGGTAAAGCTAAAATACTGAACATGAAGTTTCTGAAAACAGCACCCACACTACAAATGTTTGCTAACAAGCCTGAGACATTGTCAATGCACTTGTCTCTTTTAATTAGCTTGACCTTTATTGCTTTATGCATGCATGCGTATGTGTGATGTCATATTCTTTTCCATGCTGTCAACAGACATCACAATGCCTATGAAAAAAAATGTGCCTGTCGACATGTCAAACACACAGAACGAAGACACATTTCTCTCCAGTTCATATAAAACAAATTTGAAAATGAAAAATACAAATGAAAAATGCTAATGGCTATTTCCCGTAAATATGACAAAATACAGATGAAGTGGATTAATGAAAAAACAGCTTTGGGATAAAAGAGGATCTTTTGAAAACCACATCCTTCATCCAGATCACCAAATGGACCACTCAAATACTGAACACAAAAACAAGTACCTGAAAGCAAGAACCCTCATTATCTTCATGCAACCAAAGTCTAAAAGCAGGCTTGTGACATCTCCACCATATATTTCTCCATTTTCATAAACTTATTAAGCTTTTCTTGTAATTAACTTTTCTTAAGCTTGATCGTTGTGCAGGCATACATGATATATGTGTATGTGTACACAAATGTTAACACACTCCCTGTTCAATATTGCCCCCACTTGATACTCCCGATCTTCATACCACCACTAAAGATCACACCATAATGCATGCACACACACACACACACACACATGCATGTGCACACACATGCGTGCATGCGCAGACACACACACACACACACACACACACACACACACACACACACACACACACACACACACACACACACACACACACAAAACACACGTCACTGATGAGATGATACGCATTGATGATTGGTCAACTTACAACCAAGGAACAAGTTTGGGCCTTTTGTTATCACACATCTAACAGGAAAAGAGTATCAAAACAGGGGAATATCAAGCAGGAAATCTATCAATATGGTGGAACATCAAGTTGATCCCATGTGTATGTGACTGTGTGTGTGGTGTGTGTGTGTGTGTGTGTGTGTGTGTGTGTGTGTGTGCACTCATATACATATGTACACACATGTGTGTGTGTGTGTGTGTGTGTGTGTGTGTGTGTGTGTGTGTGTGTGTGTGTGTGTGTGTGTGTGTGTGTGTTGTGTGTGTGTGTGTGTGTGTGTGTGTGTGTGTGTGTGTGTGTGTGTGTGTGTGTGTGTGCACTCATATACATATGTAACAGAGTGCCTTGCTCTGTTACGATCTTTTCCCATTTACCTACAACGCTCAAAGGCAACACCGTGTAGCGTGCTTGCCTAGATCAAAAACGCCTTGCGTTCTCTTGGTCAAATTGTACTGTTATCTCACAGCCTCTGCCTACCCATAGCTATGCATTGAACATTCCAAAGATCTAACCAATACATGACGCATGTAGATAACACACTGCTAAACAATGAGCAGATCTACAATGTGTACATGTATGTATTCTGAAGCGGGCCTACGACAAAATTTTGTCGTCATCTCCAGTCAGTATTATGTTGTCGTCCTACAGAACGTAGAGGAGACAGTCTTTAATCTATGCCGCCTCCAGCCAATTGTAATACAACCACCGTCATAATAGCCCTTAGCGTAGCAGGCGGGAACACTCAGACAATGACCGCAGGGCGCGTCTCTGTCCCAACCGCCCTTAAGTATTTGTGGCTCGATAGGGAGTACATAGCCACCTGCGAAACTGCCAGACAATGACCAGCGTCTCAGTTTTGTGTACTGACGCAATGCGTTAAAACTACACACTAAGTGTTGATTAATTAGGTGAGAACAACCAATCAGACCTTGTCATCTGAAAGGTTTAAAATTTGAAAATATGACCATCATGCTCTGTTCCCAGAGTACAAATTAACAAGGCGCATCATAGCGTGTGCTTTTCCACCACCACTCACAGTCTCACCAGAGGTGCCCTTTCCTGCCACCACTCTTGGTCTCACAGCAGGTGATCAACTTCACGGTGTTACTGTAGCACTGTCTTCCTTCCTGTCTTCTTTCGTTCTTCTTCTTTCGTTCTTCTTCTTTAAAGCCTTCTCAATAATAAAGAGTCAAGTAGCACAACGAGGACTTGTCTTTTGATTGAGAGACTTCCCTTTCTGCTCTGGATACAAACGACCACCACAGCAATCATCATCATAACCATCACATACCCTTCCAACCACTCGCCCCCATCTCACATATGTACACACACACATGTGTGTGTGTATGTATTATAATATATGTGTGTGTGTGACTGCAAGAGATAAAGTTACTATGACAGTGTCATTTGCACTGGTGAAGAAGTTTGTACACATCTGATTAGTGCTGAACATTTCTCTTGTACAATATTAACTGGGCCTCCTAATTTAAAAAGCAAAAAGTCATCATTTCCCCTGATTTGGGGCAAAGTTTATGGTTTCACAAACTTGTTGACCGATTCATGGCAGTGGCATATTTAGAGAGAGATCTACAAATGTGCTAGTAACACACAACTGGGACATACAATAAAACATACCTCGGTGATCACAGTTAGCAGTAGGCCTAACAAACGAGCAATGTCAACCGAACTCAAAAGAAGCAAATCTAGGCCTAACAAACGAGCAATGTCAACCGAACTCAAAAGAAGCAAATGATGAAATTTCTGCTCGTTAAGAGTGGAACACAACCTTTGATGAATCCGGTTTGAATTTTTTTATCTACTGTAGCTTTTATATATTCCACCTATATACTTATTAGTTCTATGTGTAGGCCTAAAGTAAAAGTTACAATACTAACTGATTACTGAAGCAGTTAGCAGACAGTCCAGGGCATGTTTTAACAAAAACAAATCCACGAACACCATAGTTTTCTGTCGTTATTCTATCAATAACCCATAAAAACTAAACATAAACTAGCGTGGTGTCATGTTCTTTCTATGATTGTCAACAAACTCACCTGTGAAATCATATCACCTGTCAAAAGTATTGTGTTGTCGACATGTCGAACGGACGGAACGCAGTGAGCTCAGCTCTGATCGCCAATCACCGCACCCTGCAGACGAAATCGTTTGAGAACCGAACCCTTTGCGAATTATGTGTGACATGTAGATGTTATTACAGATGTTATCATCTCTTGCAGGATCAAAAACTTAACTCATATTCTAACCTAGATGTTTCTGATTTAATGCTGATAAACAAAGAAAAATGTTCACAAGACATTCGCAAAATCAAAAATCAATACCACTCAGTAACTCATAGTTTACCGAAACTTCAAAATGATAATATCGATCTTATTTATATAAACAGAAGTTGCGTTTGAAGAAAAGCGAAAGAATCGTAAATAATTAGTATTGTATTATAGAAGAAGAAAAAAAGTATTATCAGGAGTACAGATGATCTTATCCTGTCCCTAGCCTTAGTTCGAACAGGAAGCCTTAACATAGGCGCAGACCTTTTGAATGACAATTGGGCGGGGGGAGGGGGTGGGAGTAATTATGAGCTCTTTGTGAAATCTTTTAGCCTATCCACATTACAATAAACCTGTGGGGAATTAAACTGTCTCCCGGACCACTTGAAAACAACACTTCTTTAAATGTTGCAATGTATGCACATGTTTGTAAAACTGTATAAAAAAAAAAAATATTCATTATGTCACTCTGCCTGGGAATGTGTGAAAACGATGATATTGATATCAACAAATGCTTGATTCAATAAGCAAATAGGTAGATGAGCGTAAATTTACCTTGGATTTTTGGGACAATTAATCATACACATTTGGCGTCTCACGTTGCAAGATCAGAACAAGACGACGCTGAAGTCAGATCATAGATGTCATGAATGATAACATGAAATACTGCTGAAGCTGAGATTAACAGGAAGATCTAGGCATTTCTTAAGACATTACCTTACATTTTGTGAGTGTTAATCATATGAATTGGGCACTACAAACAGGATGGCAACCAGTAGGTTGTTGTTACTGTTGTTGTTGTTTGTTGAATGTTGATGTTGATGTATGTGATATTGATGCTGATGTTTGTGTTGTGTTGTTGTTGTTGTTGTTGTTGTTGTTGTTCCTGTTCCTGTTGTGTTGTTGTTCTTCGTCTTGTTTTTATTCATGTATATGTTGCAAGATAAAGATCCAAAGATGACGCTGGCCTCAGATCATATATATGAATGATCGCTTGGAACGCTGCTGAAACCGAGATGCGAAGACACAAACGTCATCTTCCTCATGACAAGGCCTTATCGTGTGATTTTGTCATCCCCTTACCCTTTCACCCCCTTCCTCCACACACAAAAAGGTAATTTGAGATTAATTGTATGTTGAATGTGGCAACAAAATTCGGAAGGGCAGGGAGACAGAGAGAAAATCAAACGATTGCGTTTATACGTTAATTTGTTTTTGGTGTTGCACATATTACTTTAATCATATGGATTTTTAGAGAGAAGTTTTAACGGTAAAGTTGTGGAGGGCAGCAGAATGTTGTTAAAAGTCTAGAATGTTTAAACAAAATTACTTATCTAAAGTTGTATATTTGAAACCCGATAGCATAGGATGGCCTTCGTCTTCAGAAACATAGCGTTTGGTTTTATCATGGTGCGTACAGAAGAATTTGAAAAAAGTCTCGTGATAGCTGGTAAGACGGGTAAGATTGTCAAGGTATTTCGAATATAGTTGTATTATTTGAAAGTTTTCTTTATCTTGAATCTTTCCCCTAAATGTCCAGTTCATACCTAGAAAAATCAAAGACACAAAAAAAGGGTTTTCTTGCTAAAAGATGTGTGATAAATTCTGCGTCGTCAATGATTTTTGATTAATTTTTTAAAGTGCAACTATAAACTTTTGTCATAATTATTTATTTCTAGTACTGCAAGTGCATCACTTGTTGAAAATAATTTGAGCACAAACTCAAAAGAAATGGTGGGATAGGGGTGAGGGAGTTTAGCTGGAAAAATTCATCGCCGACGCTACTTTCTGTATTCCTCACTTTCAAAATATAGACAGATTTTATGACAGTCTCAGTGCTGCAATCAGTGATGGCTTTCAACATAAATCATTCTTTGTCTTTGGGGATCTTAATGTCAGACCGAGTTATGGTTCATGGCCAGAATATTAATGGACTGCAGGTACTTGAGCTCTGCTGTCTCCACATCCTCTGCATCACAATACAAACTTTATTTTCAGCGCTAAGCCCCACAGAGCCTCATAGAGACATTCCAGGTTAACATGTTGGCACCAGCTTGACTTTTTATGGTTACAAACGAGGCAAGATCTTGGCAACATCAAACTGTTCCACAGTATCAAAACACAGGCTCTGAGACTGATCATTCCATTATCTGCAGCAATGTGGAGGTAAACTCTTACCTAGGAGGGTTATTGGACAAAGAATGCAAGAAGGCCAATCGTTGACAGAAACCAGACCCGAAACCTGGTTTCAGTTTCAGTTTCTCATGGACTTAAAAATCTAGTATCTCAAATTCAATTCCAGCTTGCGACATTAAAAACTTATCTGTTCGCTGCATAACTTAATGTTTCAATCATTCTGGTGGTCTTGGCTCAGCGTTTTTTAAGTCCCTTTTGCTCCCCCACCCCATTTCATCACATTGCCAGCGCATGGGGCTTAGGGAGTCCACCAGACAGTTACTGACAGATTTGCGTGCAGTGCAAGTGCGATGAACACCTCGTGAACAAACTCCAAACTTCAAGACGGCGTCTGTATACTCAGAATAAATTCTATAATCACTAAAGCCACAGATGCCATCTGATAGTTAAGATGCAAAATGATCATGGCATAAGCCTTGATCCACGAAACCTGGAGAAGGTGGAAGAAATCTTCCAAACCCTAGAGGATGTTCTATTTAGATCAAACACTGCCACTTTCAGCAAGAAGCGGGTCAGATTGATTCACTTGTTTGTAGTTTATCCGAAAATACATCAAACTTATGTGAGAGAAGAGACATATTCTTCTTACTTAACAAGAACTGACCATCTAAGAAAAATCTGCTGGCAGAATCCAGCAAAAAGCATGGGCACATAATGCGTGCCAGTGACTATTGGCACCAGCTTTGTTCCCAGATCCAGATACCAACTGACACCGGAAATATTCAAGGGAATCAAAGAAGCCACTGGTCGGACACAGAAGGAGATAGTCCCTCGAAGTCAGCTGTCAGAGTGATCAGTGGAGACCACACAAAGAAGATGAACTGCTGGGAATAAGACTACTAGACAGAGCTGTCAGCGAAGAAGTTATGAATATCACGGACTGCCAAACTTCCTGCCACGAACTCATTAGGGAACCAGTCCTGGAGAAACTCTTAAAAATCTGGATGCACTTTCTTGAAGAAAATTACTTGTTAAGGATGGCATTTCACTAGAAGTTATCAAGTGTGCCATCAGAACTCAGACCAAAGAATTGCACTGCCTGTTATGGAAGTGCTAAGAGGGTTTGTGCCAACAGATGTGGAAAACACTAACATTGTTATGCTATAATTTTAAAAGCAAATGCAACTACAACAATTATTTGGTATCTCCTTTCTCGGCATCATAGGAAAACTTTTTGAATCAGTATTTTAAAGAGGCTTCAAGTTCCTGCAGACCGAGTTTACCCAGAGTCTCAGTGTGGGTTCACAACCCAGAGATTCACTGTTTACGTAGTGTTCTCTCTCAGTCATCTGCAAACATTTATAGGGAACAAATAAAATCACTAACCATTGCCTTCATCCAGGCTATCACCTTATGAATATAATATAAGAACGGTCTTTTCCAGATCTTGCCCATAATCAGATGTCCATTTATACTTCTAGATATTGTGAAGTCTTTTTACGAAGATATGGTCATGGAGGAGACGTGGTACACAATGGATTCACATCATAACTATTCGACAGTCTTAGCGGAAGAAAATAGCAATGTGTTCTGGGGTCTGTATACTATTTGGCATCTTCTGCGCTCTAATCGGAAGGCCAGGATTTATGGCCAAAACTAGTCCACTGTCCATTGTATGCGTGATAGCTGAAGTCTAGATCAGCCAGAGTCTAGCAATTTGATAAGGAACTCAGAGCGTTTTAATGCACATCGACCTTAGGCCACAATACAATGGGTGATAGGATGGTGAGGGAAGCAGGGTTTTTGTGATTCTTGTCTTTTACAATGAATACAATTATATCAATAAAATTGTAACGTTCAGTACTTCTTTTCCCAATCTATACTTCGTCAATGAAACAGTCAACAGATCCATCGTTCACTGATTCGAACAAATATTCAATAAAGAACGTGATAATCACTACCGGCAACCAACGAACTAAGTCACTGGCCAATCAAGCAATAAAATTACCATTCCATTCATCGATCTAACAGTCAACCATTCAACTTTTAAGCGAAATCATATAACCATTCCATGAACATACTCATCAATCGAGCAGCAAATGATTAATTACTCAACTGATATGCGGGATACTCAACTATTTATCAAAAACCAATCGAATCATCAAACAGTCGTCCAGTCTATTCATTAAACTAACGCGAAGGATCGATCAGTCATTTGATAGTTATTCAATACGTCATTCAACCTAACATACATACCTAAACGTCAGTCTGCCAGTCAGTGAAACTGCTTACTCATTTATCGATTGGTCAATCTAAGTCATCCAACAAACAATTAATCAGATTGATATTAATCAATTTCCCGATCAGGTAGTTAATCAATCAATCAATCAATCAATCAATCAATCATTCATTCATTCAGTCAGTCAGTCAATCAGTCAGTCAGTCAGTCAGTCAACCAACGAACCAACCAACGAACCAACCAACCAACCAACCAACCAACCAATCAAATCAAATCAAATCAAATCAAATCAAATCAAATCAAATCAAATCAAATCAAATCAAATCAAATCAAATCAAATCAATCAATCAATCAATCAATCAACGAACCCGCTAATTTGGAAAGAAATGTACCTGTTTCTGCATTCTTGTGCTTATCATACAGTCAAGGCTTACAACCGTAGCTTAACACAATCAGCTTAACTCAAAGACTTAACTAGTCATATCCATGTGTAGTATCAGTACAAGTTCAGTACATGTGCACTGACATATTTGTTGATTGGCTGTCGAACAAGCAAAACTGGAATAATATTTTACAAATAAAAAAACAAAAACAAAACAAACAAAAAACAAAACAAAACAAAAAAACCTGCTTTTTTAAGAGATTTTCATCATCTCACACGAATATATTTTTAACAATAATTTGTATCAAAACCAAAAGTTCATTTTGCGAAGTAATTTGTATTGTATTGCATTTAAAACACTTTGTCAAAACAACTTTTCAAGGAAACTGGGGAAATTGTGACTCTATAGTGCAGATTTCTTTCGAGTTTCTCTTTTATTCTTACTGTACACAACACCCGAACACCTTGTGGAGCGGTCAAATTTTCGACTTTAAAGTCTTTATCAAGAAACTCAGAATGTCGACTAACAAAGCATAGCTATTACGAAGTTATGTAGAAATATTTTGCGTCATTTTTATTGTGCGTCATTTTTATGATGTCATGCTGTGTGCCATACGCCCACACATACACACACACACACACACACACACACACACACACACAGAGTCGCACACACCTCCGCACACTCATACACACATTCATTCACATACTCCCAAACACACACACACACATTCACATACCCACAAACACACACACACATACACACACACACACACACATGCACATACTCTCACACACGCACCCACACACACACATACACACACGCGCACCCACACTCACACTCATGCTAAAGTGAAGGGTGTGCTAACAGGTAAAATTGTCCTTCCTTCCCTCATCGCGTCGAGCGGGATTTCCTTTGGGCACTGTACAGTCGCAGCTCATGCAGATTGGACCATGAGAAGGGTTGGAGTCAGTCCCACACATTCAATCCTTGAGGGTAGTTGGTGCGCAGTTTGTGTCTCCAAAACCTTTCTCTTTCTTTCCTCCTGTTTGGATCTTCTGTTAGGATATGTTCTATGGCTGTGACTCTCAGGTGTTCAATGGAGTGTCCAGGGGTCTGGAAGTGACGAGCCACCAGCGTTTCCCTTCTTTCCTCCACCCCTTTCTTGTTGTAGTCAGGTTTTGTTGTTCTTGTGCTCTTCTGTTCGTCTGAGTTTTTGATGTTCGATCTGTGTCCATAGAATCTGTGTTGTAGAGTCTGTCCCGTCTCTCCTACATATTGCACATCTTTGCATTTGGCACAGTCAATGAGGTAGATGAGGTTTCTGCTTTTGCATGTCATAGAGTCCCTGATGGTGAAATTCTGTTCTGATCGGACACTTTTGAACATTGTAGTCTCTCTGAGGTGTTTGAGGCACAAGATGCATCTCCTTGCAGTGCACTTTTTGCAGCCCGCTTCTGTATTCCCCTGAATCTTGGCAAATGGGGGACAGGAGGGCATGAGTATATTTCTGAGGCTTTTGCTGGCTCTTTCTCCTACCATGGGTGGAGCAGGCATCGCTTTCTTCATTCTGCGGCTGGTGTGGAGCGTGGCTGTGCCTTCTTTCAGCCATATAGCCAGTGGAGGGTGGCTGGGGTTATGGGTCACGATGAATGGAACTCTGTTAGCATTCTCTTTGGGCTTGGTGGCGAACTTGAGGGTGGATTCTCGGGGGATGGAGGACACCCTGTCAATGGCAGCCTGTATCAGGCTGTTGGGGTAGCCACGTGCTCTCAGGCGATCCTTCAGTTCAGTGCATCTCTTCTTGAATGTTGCATCTTCTGAGCAGATCCGTCTGATTCTCAGGCACTGTCCATGAGGTATTGCTCGGACACAGTGGCGGGGATGACTGGATCTGAAGGGAAGGTACATGTTAGCGTCACTTGGTTTCCTGTGAAGATCTGTGAAGATCATAGGCAACAGTTTGTGAAAAAGACATCAGATCATAGGCAACAGTTTGTGAAAAAGACGTCAGATCATAGGCAACAGTTTGTGAAATGACGTCAGATCATAGGCAACAGTTTGTGAAAAAGACGTCAGATCATAGACAACAGTTTGTGAAAAAGACGTCAGATCATAGGCAACAGTTTCACAAAGTCTTCTAGTTCTGTGTTGTTCATCATGTTGTTATCGCTGGTTTCTGCGCTGAGTTTCTCTTTTATGTATAGTATTAAAGTTCTTCAACCGTGTTAAAGGTATCGAAAAGAGGGTCTAAAAGCAACGCACCATCTTTGTTGTAAAAGCAGTGGCCAACAGATTGGAACCTTCAAGAATTTGTGATGCTTCACAAGAGTGACAATTCATTTGTGATGCTTCATAAGAGTGATAATGTCAAAGATTGCAACAACTACAGAACCATTGTCCCAATTAGCTATGCCAGTACGATTTTGCTCATAGTTATTCTCAACAGAATGAAGCCAAGATAGAAGACCTATCTGACTGCTAAGCAGGCTACATATACAGATCCAACAGAGGCACAACTGACATGTTATTTGTGTTACAAATACACAGAGAGAAAGTAAAAAAGCACTGAAAAAGAAGCTTTTCTCGCCTTCATAGGCTATAGTAAAACATTTGACAGTGTCATTTATCTCCACCTGTTCAACATGATGGTCAAAATGGGTTTTCCTAAGCATCTCTTTTCATTAATTGCCTTATTCTATAAAGTCCAAAAGGCTACAGTTAGATGTAAAAATCATAAATGTGAATTATTCAACATCCACAGGGGAGTTAGACAAGGTTGTATCCTCTCATCATACCTCTTTAACATCTACACAGAACAGGTCATGAGAGATGCAGATCTAGAAGGCATCAGCATAAAGATGGGAGGAAAAAACAACAGCTGACAAACCTGCGCTATGCCAATGATACTGCACTATTAGCAGACAACATTACTAGTATGAAAAGAATTCTATACAGGGTGGATTCAGCGTGCAACAAGGCTGGCCTAAACTTAAACACAACAACAAAAACAAAAAACAAAAACAAAAAACACCCAAAAGTGCTACATATCAAAGGCAAAGACACTGAAAACAATCTGGACATCTTAATTAACAAAGTTCCTTTAGAAAATATTAAGGATTTCAAATATCTTGGTTCTGTAAAAACTGATGATAGAACGTGCTCCAAAGACATCAAAATAAGAATTGGAATAGCAAAGCAAAAAATGGTCCAACTTTACAACATCTGGAAAGACAAAGGCATACCAAATGGCCTGAGAATTGGACTTTTAAAACGTTTCATCTGGCTAGTCATGATTTATAGCTGCGAAGCCTGGACTCTGATTGCAGAAGAATTGAGGCAGCAGAGATGTGATTTTATCAGAGACTACTATGTGTCAAATGGACAGACAGAAGAACTAATGAATGTGTCCTGGAAGAACCTGATAAAACCAGAAAACTACCAGCAGACACCAACAAGAGAAGACTAATATACACTGGCCATGTGTCATGCAGCAAGAACACGGACCTCATAGCAACCATTTTCAAGGAAAAACAATGGCAAAAAGGAAGAAAGTCAGACCTCCAATCTCATACATCGAGAACATAACCAACATCAATGGCCTAAATATCCAAGAAATTGTCCACAAAAATCAAGACAGTGCGGCCTGGAGAGAAGTGGTGGTGTCAAAGAGTGCAGCGGCCCAAACTGAACCTGGTGACACCGACAGGTGAGACAGGTGATGAAAAAGTGGATTAAGATTAAACAGAAAGAACAATTAACTCCTTTCATAGCATTTAAGATTCTTTTAAAGTTTAGATTTTTTGTATTTATTGAAGAGGGAGCCATCGCACTTAGACAATTCCTTATGGGCTCTGCATACTCCGTTGCCATCTGTTATCTGGCACTTTTGAGCTTGATCAAAATCCTATGCTCTGGCAAAGTCCTGAAATGGACGGAGTGGGGAACAGTAGGCATACATATAAAATCTAAGCTGACACTGTCAAAATATTTGGAGCATTTAGATGAACACCAAACTGTACTATTTTTATGTTGTAGGCTAGGATTGGCCTCAAGACATTTTTAGCTTATAGCTCTAAAAGGAGCCAGCCAACCCGCTTAAAAAAAAAAAAAACACACACTGAAACTGTGGTCTCATTACTTACAATGAAGCACCATAAATCATGACACTGGTGGTGGTAGCGGTGGCGTGAGTTGGGGCGTAGGGGGAGCGTATGGGTATTTTTAATTTACGTTCACTTTACAGGGCTGTTAGTGGTAAAATCTGTTTTTCCCTGAAAATTGGCCGGGGTCCAGGGGCCGCCCAGGCCCTGGTGGGGTCCAGGGGCAACGCCCCGGTGGGGGGGTGCAGGGGGGCGAAGCCCCCCGCCGAAAATTGAAAATATGACATTTTGAAGCCAATCAGAGGGCCTATCCTGGCAGCAAACTGGGTAATTTTTAGTTCACAAAAAATTAACAAATCAATGGATCAATTTGTGTTTAGAGTAACTTTCTGAAACCACATGACACTTGGTTTTAGAAAGTCATTCTAAACTCAATTTTTTTGTATTCATGCAATAATTCTTAATGTCAAGGCGTACTGCAGGTTCAACTTAAGAGAGCTCTCTATACTATTCCCTTACAGAACTTGGTTTTTTTTTTTTTTTTTTTTTTTTTTTTGCTTTTTTTTTTCTTTCGCGGAAGCACTTTGACTTTCCCTGAAATGGGATCACTGTATTCGCGGATTTCCGCGAAATCGCTGAACTCTAACAGCCCTGACTTTAACAGTTCACCGCCCCTACGGCCATATTGACCATGGGACCTTTAACCTTTTTTTTAACTTATCACTCAGTGTCAGTTACTGTGTGTATAGCCAAAGATCTCGTCTTGGGCAAATCCAAACATCCGGTAATGTGATCCACCACCCATATTCACAAGATAAATGTTTGGATGTACGGAAAACTCAATTGAACTTCTTTTAACACCGTATTTCTTCTAACGAATTGTTCATCATTTCACAAAACAGCCGCGGTCAACTCGTTTTGTCATGATGGATGGAAGCAAAATGGAGAAAGCTCTGGAAAAGCACATGGAAGAAACGTAAATACCATCGACTCTTATTCAATTCAATTGTCCTACACTCGTAACACTGGCTACAGAAAGTAGAAACATACATTTTATTAAAATCATATTAATAATCATTGAGTTAAGTAGAGTATGCTTCATCGCTTTCCGCCCATGTTTGGCAGTTGGTATGTATAATAGTTAGTCTAGTAATCTTTCGTCGATCTAGAAAGACTCCAGTACTATTACTACTAAGGATGATTTAATCCCTTCGCCATCGGTGCCAAGTATAGGCCTAGGCCCCTATTCATGATATTGTCTGTTTGCATTTGCAAGATTTAATTTGCCAAATATTTTTGTGTGGGTAGGGCAAAGACTTAAGTTATAAGAAGAATAGTTGTATTTAATTTAGAACGTCTTTGGGGTAGGGTAGTAATTTAAAAAATCTAGCGTGTAAACTGGCCTATTGCATAAAAGTATTCATAACTTTAATTTCTGAAAGGAAAATGCATAGATCTATGATAGTTGAAAATTTATTTGACAATTTGGTTAATGAAGAGTTGTACATGAAATTGATGTAAATTTTATGCAGTTTCTTGTTATTCAGTCTGGATTAGTAGTAGGCCTAGTATAAGGAATCAAACTATCCCAAGAAGATATAAGTAATGGAAATATGTTTCCTCACCCTATGGCCTATGGCATATGTACGTATACAGAACTGAATTGTACACACACACACACACACACACACACACACACACACACACACACACACACACACACACATACACACACACATGCACTCACTCTCTCACTGCAATACCCACCACTTTCTTTTCTCAGTTCCACAGTTATCACTATAATATCAGACAGAAACCGTGACACACTACATTATCAATATCATTATGGTGAGCACAAGTTTTATCCCCATGTGTTGCACAGAATTGTCCTATTAATGCTAGCTACAAACTCCATGCAGGCCACACTGATGTGCTGGCTCAATGCCAGTAACTGACATAAACAAAGCTCCCTCTCCCTCCTCATATCTCTCCTCCTTTATGGCCAACTTTATTGACTAGTAGTTGCACAGTTTGAGTCTGGGTCAGTCACAGATTATGTAAATTATGCTTGTCCAACATCTGCTGTGATGAAAAAGCTCGGCTCTTTGGCAACATGCTGCCTTTCTCACAGCACTTGGCCCAGGCAAAGTTTTGTCATTAACCATTTTAAAAAGCAAAGTTTCTGAAGGAAGTATACACAGAAACTGCAGTGCATTGACCATAGGAAAGTGTGATTGGCTGCTGGCTTCATGCATAATTAATGTGGATGGACAAAGCTTTCTGATTTATGTGAAGTGGGCTTCCCCAGTTTAAAAAATGGGGTTAGGAAAGCTGCTGATGTGATGTGAATGTATGTTCTTGGCAAATAAGATATATATGCATTATGCAACTATGTGTTCTTGGCACTCTGGAGGTTACTGATAATAAAATGGCCCCCAATATATATATATGACTAGTTCTCCAGAATTGGTGACTAAAAGGTTGCAGAGCAGTCAAAAATAAAGACAGAGGTATAGTTTTACTTTTGCCATATTTTGAAAGCTAAAGCAATGTAGATTAAGGGAACATAAATTAAAAAGCTGGGTCTCATTTGGTTTTTTAGTAATTTGCATAATAAATCGAAAATATATCTTGGTGTTGCGTGCATCACGGTGTGACACCACATGGCTCAAAGTTCTGAAATATACAAAAATACAAAATAATTGCTGCATCTTGTGGTTGTTGGACAACAAAGGAACCAAACAAGATAGAAAACACAAATGTAACATTTCATATTGTACAGATATAAGCACTTGAAAAGTGTGACACCGTGAGGTATGTGACGCCACTGTGAAAACATTTAAGATTGATCTCAGTTTGCATTATTTTGCATTATCATTATTTTGCATGATCAACAGCTATTGTGTGCATAAGAACCAGATATATTAAATTGATTTCTAGGCAAAAATCAAAAGTATCATGTTAATTGGTAAACATGGTTTCTCACATGCACAGAGATTTGCTATGAGAGAAATACCTGTGTTAGAGATGAATTTTTCTTTTGATTTATTTTGTTTATAACACAAAAAAGGGGATATTAGAATGGTGTGACTATTTTGTTTATTACATTTGATATCTGATCTGTGTGAAGCATACACTTTTTAAATCTGTAACCTGAATTATAGTACACTCCCTTAGCAAAATTCCTTTTGTCTGTAGCAGAGTGTTTTGTTTCATCCTTATTTGATTTTAGTCATTGTTTGTTTGTTTTGTGTTTTTTGTTTAATTCCACACAAGTTTTTTTGTTTAATTCCACACAAGTTCATGTATGATGTGATTATTCAGTGGACAAAGAAGTTGATTTAAATTCTGACAATACGCTGAAACTGATTCTTATTAAACATTCTGTTTTCAGATGCCGCTCACCTGGTGTTGTAGGAGCGTTGTGTGTGGACCAGCATGGTTTGATGTTAACAGGTAGGGTTGAGAACAGATTTTGTTTTCAATTCTTTACTTGTACTCCCATCAAATGAAATATTCAACTTTTCCATAATAGAGCAGCTTTTAGTATATCTGTCTTGTCTGTGAATACAGATTTCTGTTGCTTTCTTGTCTTTTCATGTTATGGTTCAAGAGTTCATCGTTAAGTTGTAATACTTGTGTACCATTATTGATTATAAAGCAGCATCAGAGCTTTTGATTTAATGATGGTGTTTGTGATTTTTTGTGTGTTGTTCAGTATGTTTTTTTGTGTGTTACTGTTCAAGTGTTTATGTATAACATTGTGTGCTATTATTATAAACTGAATAAAGTATCCTCTGATTTAACAGTCTTGTTTGTGAATATTTTTGGTTGTTTGTGTTTTCATGGTGTGTTTTAAACTAATGACATTGATAGATTGTTTTTTTGAATGCAATTGCAAGGTTGATTTTAATGATTGTCAGAAAATATTTTATATTATTATTATTATTGTGCTGTACCTATCTATTTGATAAAAAAAATTCTCTATTTTTTTGGCACATGCAGGATTAGAGAACACACACACAGGCATGTGTAAACACACTCACACACACATGCACACACACATACACATACACACACACAACACAACACACACACACACACACACACACACCACACACACACACACACACACACACACACACCACACACACACTCGCACACACTCGCACACACACTCATCACAAATGTTGACCATCTTTCGTTCATGAAATGACTTGTTCTCACCTGTGTGTTTTTCAGCTCGAGGACAGGTATCTCGACATGCATCAGGACCCATAGCATCTATGGCCAAACAGGCGTCTTCCCTCACCTCTCCGCCTGGCTCCACCCCTGTCATTGTCATTGAATCACATAATGGGTCAGTCTCTTCATAGTTTTCTTTTGTGTCTGGGGTTTTCTTGTGGCATCTCTGTATCTGCCTGTATTGTATTTGTAGGCCTGCGTATATGCACACGTATGATGCAGGTGTCCAATGCATGCGATGTATTTATAGTAAATGATCAGACCCTGTGATGAACGAAAGCATTACACTTTCTGAATGTGTAGAGAATGTCTATAATCAACAGATGTTCAACATAAGCAATGTATTTATAGTAAAAACCTGTGATGAGAAATATAAACTGATGTTGTCAGGACATACAGAAACTCAGCTGTGCCCTCATGCAAGGCCTGTGGTTGTGAAATAGGCAGTAATGTAACTGATACTTTAGACAGTTATTAATATTTGAAAATTTAGACTGGTCTGTGTGTGAGAAAGCAGATTGGTATGATGAACAAAGAATACTTAATAGAAAAAAAAGGAAAGAAAAACTTATAGTTATAAGAAGAGGTTTTTGATCATCCTAATCAATTTCTGTTTCCCCCCCAAGACTTTTCTGAGATTATCTTTTGTTCACCACCTACATGGTCAGTCCATGCCTGGTGATGAATGTGGCCATTTTTGCCAGTTCCTCATTGTTCTGGTGGTCAGAGGAGTTTTAGTTGGCCATGTCTCCTGTTGCTCCATTTGATAGAGCCAACATCTTAGCAGTGTATGTTCAGTTGTCTGGTCATCTTGAATGTACAAGCAAGTTGGTGAAAGCATCAGTTTGAACTTGGCCTTTGTAAGATGCAATGGGGTTTCTGTGTAGCTGACTCTGATTCTGCTAGCCCTCCCTTACTGGTGGGCACATGGTGTGACTACTTGTCTGTAGATGGCAAAAAGTTCAAATGTGGTGTTTTGGTAGAGTGATGGTTGGTTTTTGTATGATTTCTAGTGTATGTCTAATTTTTCTTCACTGTTCTTCACTGTTTTTCTTCTCTGTGCTAGAATCCAT